>JAMPIV010010228.1:107500-355000 GCA_024509875.1 Oreohelix idahoensis | reverse complement strand
ACCCTGAAAGGAGCGACAAGGAGAAAGAAGAAGAAGACATCCTGTCCCAAGTATATCAAGAGATAGAAAATTAAGTGGTTTGGCCATCTCATGAAAATGGAGCTCGATCAGTTACCACTACATGCATATACAACAGAACAATATCTGGCTTTAGAGAGTGAGAAAGACCAAAAAGCAGATGGATTGACAATATTAAAGAAATCCTGCAACAGCACGGGCTCATCAGCCAATGCAACACAATTGGCTGAAGAAAAAAAAATTCAACTCTTCATGATGTTTCACCACAATAGTGGATTAAAAAGTAAACGTAAGTAACTAGAACATCAGATTATGCCCTGACTAAACCTATATTTGTGGGTCATCACCATCATCAGGTGCCATCTTTCCCTTGAATATTGGCTGCAATTCTTCTTCTTCTGCGTTCGTCCTAAAAAGGACGTTTGTTACGTTGTATCGCCGTTTACAGCAAAGCTGGATATCTGCGCCTTTCGGCCCGACACATCCGTCTTCGGCATAGCATTTTTGGGACCGGGTTAGCCTTCCCTCTTCGATCCCTACTCTCTCAGCCAGACTGCAGTGATGCAGCCTGTTTTCAGGACCACCACTTGGAGGTTGAGTAGGGTCTTGGTCAGCACTGGTTCGCTGACCCTGACGGCAAGCAGTCAAGCTATGGGTCGCTTACTGCATTCCTCACTTTTGATGCGTCTTCTGTCCCTGGCTGCAATGAATCTCCAATGTCTTCTGTTCATTTTCCTGATTGTATACTATGATAGGCTCTTCCCTGGTCATCTCTTGATGTTATCTTCCCATTTACAGCGCTGTCTTCCTCTTGCATGTTTGCCTTCAACTCTGCCTTCTATTATGGTTTTCAGGAAGGTGTTATGTCTTCTTACATGGCCTAAATATTTTAGCTGTCTAATTTTGACCTCCTTCATTAACTCTCTTGTATTCCTAGGTTTTCGAGAACCTCTGCATTTGTTTTCTTCGCCTGTCATGAGGCATGTCCCATTCTTCTATATATCCTCACCTCAAAGGCCTCAATTCTTTCTTCTAATTGCTTGTTCATTGTCCATGTTTCTATATGGTCACTGAAGCTAAAGGTTATGTGTTTCCGCAATCCTGGGACCAGAGATATTAGATATGTGCTTACTGAACTTAAAAACCTGTAGATTTCTGCATTTCTGTGTCCCTATTAAACCTGTTTATAACATTACAAGACAGTCTTTGTTCTGGAATCCCCATGGTAAGAGAGGTTGAGGGAGACCAAGGAACACACGGAGAAGAGAACTGGAGACATTCACGAAGGCACGGAAAGACCTTCAATAGATGGCACAGAACAAGTAAAGACTTGGCCTAAGTTTGTTGAAGGCCTATGCTCCACGGGGATTTGAAAGATGATTATGATGTATCCATACACATCAGATTGTGAGGTCACTGAACCTAAACCCTGTGGCTTTCCACAGGCCTATGTCCACACAATTTTGTCCAGCCAGTGTTGCTATGATGAGGAAAATCTGATGTTGGCACACATTTATGAAGCACTACATCATCTATGGAAAGACAGAGGTGTCCGCTCTGCTGTTGCTCGAGGTTACGAGTATGAACTCAATGATTCTGCCATTTAGTAAGTACTTACTTTAACTTTACATCACCATTATCATCACCTTTCAGCTACCACAAGGAGCATAGGCCTTCAACAAATTTATGCCAAGTCTGTCCTGAGCCGTCCCTCAAGATTCTTCCCCGTCTTCTATATCCCTCCAGCTATCATCTGTGTGTGTTTTTTTTATCCCTCTACCTCTCTTAATCTTTAGATTCCAATACAATGACTGCCTTGAAATGCTATTACGAGTTTCCTCAATGTGTGTCCCATCCATTATCAGCATCATCTTCTGTTCCATTGGCACATGTTTGGTTCTTGTCATCAGTTCCATATTGGTGATCTTGTTGAATAAATTAGTAAATAAATGAATAAAGGTAATTAACAGGTACTCGTTGGACATAAAGGATGACACTAGACAACAGAAAACAAAATGTAAGTGATAGCCTTACCTTTATTTATTTATTTACTAATTTATTTACTGTTCACGGGACTCAAGGTTTCCTCCATTATTGATCTTGTTGAACCATCTCAATCCTTCAGTTCTATGCAAGCACCCATTTATGACAGTCTGTAACTTCTTGGTTGTTGTTTTTGTTGTTCCTGGATATTGAGATCAGATGCCTAGCCTTCCCGGATACGGATGAAAAAGTAGGAGGTCCCGTGTGTAAGTTGCGCACACTAAAAATTCCTGGGCAGTTGGAAATCGTAAAGTGTAGGCCACACTGCCGCTGCCCTGACAAAATTTAAAAAATTAGGAAACCTACCCACCACAAAGATATTTATAGCATGTGTGATTCCTATATACACACGGAGCGCTGATGGGAGTTGTCCGTGTGCAATGAAGATAGTCCTTTAAACCAAACCAAACCAAACCGTGTTTCAGAGGCAAACAGTGTGACAAACTTGACATTTAAGTTACAGATTTTGATAAATTTGCAATACATGCAAATTCAAAACTTTGGGTACATTCTAATAACTGTATATAGTCTTCTTTCATTCCAAACAAGACTACATATGAGGATGTGAGAATTCCAAGAACAAAACAAAAATATAAAACATCAACCTTAAGATGAAAGACATGGAACTTGATTAGTCACATACTATGTATGAAAAGAGGAAGGTGACGAGGACAAACAACATATTCCAGAGATGCTTGGGAAAAAGTAGATCCACAGGCACATAATGGCACTTTGAGGCACAATTTTTGGAATTATATAATGAAAAAAATGGAAGAAGATGACCAGGACAGGGTTGGATTGGAAGGTTTTGTCTGGCTTCTTTACCTTTGAGCACAAAAAAGACCAGTGATAATGATTATGAGTTAAAGATGAAGTGACAAATATCGAGATGTTGTCACGTGCTAGCCTTCAAAGCATGTATACACTGCTTAGACAGCGCAGACTACGCTGGCTTGGCCATGTCCGTCGCATGGAAGATGGTGCATCCTGAAAGATATCTTTTACGGACACCTGGCAGATGGCAAAAGAACAGTTAAGCAACCGCAGCTGAGATTCAAAGATGTGTACAAGAAAGACATGAGGACACTGGACATAAATCCAGCAACCTGGGAAGATGAAGCTGCCGATCGCACCAAGTGGCGATGCTATCTGCGGCGCCGCCTCAGTTTGGGCGAAAAGAAGCTCACACAACAAGCAGACGAGAGGAGAAAACGTCGAACGGAACACCAGGAAAATAAGCAGCTGAGAGCTGCTACCTCAGGAGCACATTCCCATGGTGTTGCGGGTTGTTTTATGATTATTATGGATGGTTAATAATCTTGAGTATCGTGCTTATGGATGTTTGCGAATGGTTTGGGATTGTCAAGAAAATTACAGTTCATGCACGGACTCCAACACCTGGTTGATTTTTGGGTCCACAAATACCGGCATATTTATTATGACATTAAACAAGTTCATTTGAAAGCATGAATTACATTAATAATTTGAAAGCCCCTACAGTCCTCCTTGGAACATCACTCATCTGGAATATTTACTACGCAGTGCCATCATGGATCACTGAAGTATCGAACCCCAGACGTGGAGTTAATATTTATATATTTTAAATTGCGATAGCAATACTTCTCTGTAAAAATACTTCCTCAAACTCAATCCTTCTGTTCGGAATCATATATAACATCAGTGGCGACCTTCGTACAATATACAGCCACGTAGAAGAGTAGATACTCTTCAAAATAAGGAGCAACAGCTTTGACGTCCTTCTTGATCAAAATCTGATAACGAAAGGCCCCGTCTAACGGTTTGCATAAATTATGTTAAGCACCAAAACAACGTCATCATACACAAGTGACGTCAGACTAATATCGCGTTCATTTAACATTTATATAAGTGCAAAATACATCATGCTGGCCACGAATAGAACTGTTAGCGCGTAGATTAACTGATAACAGAACTAAACATGGTCAACATGTAAAATACATGATAAATCATCTTTAACACATGGACAGTTATGACTGAAGGGGCTATTACTATTATTATAGAGATGAATCTGATGATTGTGTTGTAACAACTAGAAGTGCCATAGAAGAAAACGTCAAGAAATAGCATTTGTAGGATGTAGCATGAACGTCTGATGTAAGATGTAGCATGAACGTCTGATGTAGGATGTAGCATGAACGTCTGTTGTAGGATGTAGCATGAACGTCTGATGTAGGGTGTAGCATGAACGTCTGATGTAGGATGTAGCATGAACGTCTGATGTAGGATGTAGCATGAACGTCTGATGTAGGATGTAGCATGAACGTCTGATGTAGGATGTAGCATGAAAGTCTGATGTAGGATGCAGCATGAACGTCTGATGTAGGATGCAGCATGAACGACTGATGTAGGATGCAGCATGAACGTCTGATGTAGGATGTAGCATGAACGTCTGATGTAGGATGTAGCATGAACGCCTGATGTAGAATGTAGCATGAAAGTCTGATGTAGGATGTAGCATGAACGTCTGATGTAGGATGTAGCATGAACGTCTGATGTAGGATGTAGCACGAACGTCTGATGTAGGATGTAGCATGAACGTCTGATGTAAGATGTAGCATGAACGTCTGATGTAGGATGTAGCATGAACGTCTGATGTAGGATGAACGTCTGATGTAGGATGTAGCATGAACGTCTGATGTAGGATGTAGCATTAACGTCTGATGTAGGATGTAGCATGAACGTCTGATGTAGGATGTAGCATGAACGTCTGATGTAGGATGTAGCATGAATGTCTGTTGTAGGATGTAGCATGAACGTAGGATGTAGCATGAACGTCTGATGTAGGATGTAGCATGAACGTCTGATGTAGGATGTAGCATGAACGTCTGATGTAGGATGTAGCATGAACGTCTGATGTAGGATGTAGCATGAACGTCTGATGTAGTTTTTTTTTTTTTTTTTTTTTTCTTTTTTTTTTTTTTTTTTTCGTACGCCCGCTAATACTCGAGGCGAAATCTCAGGTTATTATTTATGTCTAACCTGACATTGATTTTACGTGAGTATCCCTTTATTTCTTGTACAGAGACAGGTGTCCCTCGCCATTCAGGCAAATACTCGCCGATTTCGGAGGTACCCATTGCAGCTGGGTCGGCTCAGGAGCCGCCAATCCCTGGTCGACGACACTCCTTCAAATGTCCTCGCCAGGTCTCGAGTTAATCCAGTCCAAATCCCGGTCGACGAAAAATCCTCAAATGCCGTCGCCCGGGTTTGATCCTGTATCACCCGGTCGCCAGAGCGGTGTTATAACCACTACGCTAGCGCGGCTCTCTGATGTAGTATGTAGCATGAACGTCTGATGTAGGATGTAGCATGAACGTCTGATGTAGGATGTAGCATGAACGTCTGATGTAGGATGTAGCATGAACGTCTGATGTAGGATGTAGCATGAACGTCTGATGTAGGATGCAGCATGAACGTCTGATGTAGGATGTAGCATGAACGTCTGATGTAGGATGTAGCATGAACGTCTGATGTAGGATGTAGCATGAACGTCTGATGTAGGATGTAGCATGAACGTCTGATGTAGGATGTAGCATGAACGTCTGATGTAGGATGCAGCATGAGCGTCTGATGTAGGATGTAGCATGAACGTCTGATGTAGGATGTAGCATGAACGTCTGATGTAGGATGTAGCATGAACGTCTGATGTAGGATGTAGCATGAACGTCTGATTGACAGTTATTGGAATGCATGCCTCTCACAGCAAAGTTACCAGGTTCTGCGTTCAAACACCAGGTAGCGTCACTCTCCAGTCTACCAAGCTGTAAGTGGGTACCTGACTCTACTGTTGAGTTAGGGAGGGAAATGGTCACTCCACCTCATAAAACTGGATCTAGTATAGTGAAGTCTCTAACACTTCACTCACTTAAGGCATTATCTGCAATGGAGTACCTTTACCTTGTCAGATGTAACTTTTTTGAAGACAAAACTAGTATTTGGGGGCCAATGTTTCTGTAATTATTGGTTACATATGCTGTTCAAAAAAAGAGAATTTAACAAAAGTTGCTACATCAAAATGGCCGTTTGTGTCTATTAATGTTGTAAATGAATACTTATGGATAGATTAAATAAATACTGTAAGACGTTAAGAGGCAAAGATTGTTTTGAATGAAGCCCCTGGTTCATGATTTACGTATTTAAGTTTTATCCCTATGTAAGAACACATAATGACACAGAAGAGTGGTTCATCATCAGCTGCTATCTCCACATCAAAGGTCGGCTTCAGTTGATCTCCAGTGTCTTCTATCTCTTTTCTTGATGGTCCTATCCATCTCTTGATGTTATCTTTCCACTTATAGCTCTTCTATCTCTTTTCTTGATGGTTCACACTGATCGACTCTTTCCTATCCATCTCTTGATGTTATCTTTCCACTTATAGCTCTTCTATCTCTTTTCTTGATGGTTCACACTGATCGACTCTTTCCTATCCATCTCTTGATGTTATCTTTCCACTTATAGCTCTTCTATCTCTTTTCTTGATGGTTCACACTGATCGACTCTTTCCTATCCATCTCTTGATGTTATCTTTCCACTTATAGCTCTTCTATCTCTTTTCTTGATGGTTCACACTGATAGACTCTTTCCTATCCATCTCTTGATGTTATCTTTCCACTTATAGCTCTTCTATCTCTTTCCTTGATGGTCCACTCTGATAGACTCTTTCCTATCCATCTCTTGATGTTATCTTTCCACTTATAGCTCTTCTATCTCTTTCCTTCATTGTCCACTCTGAAAGACTCTTTCCTATCCATCTCTTGATGTTATCTTTCCACTTATAGCTCTTCTATCTCTTTCCTTGATTGTCCACTCTGATAGACTCTTTCCTATCCATCTCTTGATGTTATCTTGCCACTTATAGCTCTTCTATCTCTTTCCTTGATTGTCCACTCTGATAGACTCTTTCCTATCCATCTCTTGATGTTATCTTTCCACTTATAGCTCTGTCTTGCTCTTGCACATCTGCCTTCAACTCATCCTTCCAAAATGATCTTCAGTAAGGTGTTATGTCTTCTTACATGACCAAAATATTTTAGCTGTCTGGTTTTGACCTCCTTCATTAATTCTTTTCTATTCCTAGGTTTTCTATGACCTCTTGATTTGTTTTCTTCACCTTCCATGATACATGCCCCATTTTTCTATACATCCACATCTCAAAGGCTTCAGTTCTTTCTTCCAGCTGCTTGCTCACTGTCCAAGTCTCTACACTGTGCAAAAATATAGCATGTATGTAGCAATTGCATAGTAGTTAGCAACTGAA
This sequence comes from Oreohelix idahoensis, assembly GCA_024509875.1. Taxonomy (NCBI): domain Eukaryota; kingdom Metazoa; phylum Mollusca; class Gastropoda; order Stylommatophora; family Oreohelicidae; genus Oreohelix; species Oreohelix idahoensis. The sequence continues at coordinate 347,643 of JAMPIV010010228.1, read as the reverse complement.
TTATTTGAACACATTATCTTTTGAGTAAAATACAAGATTTGACCACTACATTTTCCCCCATCTATTTTTTAAAAAATGTATAAAAGCTGAAAATATTTTGTTTCATGTATAGAAAATTGTTATAGTCTTTTAACTTTAATGTAAAGTATACTAAACTAAACTCTAGAAGGCATTAGAGGCAACAGAGATGTGGTTTTACAGAAGAATGTTAAAAATACCACGGACAGCCAAAAAAAAGTAAAGAGGATGTCCTGAAAGAGGCCAATGTGGAAATTAAACTTATTTCACCAGTTAGAAAGAAGCAATCCACTTTTTCTGGGCATGTTATGAGAAGAGGAAAGCTGGAATATATTGTAACAACAGGTAAGATTGAAGGAAAAAGAGATAGGGGAAAATAAAGAGAGCAAATACTGGACAGTTTGACATTGTGGCACAGAAATAAGTCAACAACAGAATTAATAAATTGTGCTGGAGACTGGAAGTTGTGGAGAGACATGATCTCCTACGCCACTAGGTACTTGAAGAAGAAGAAGTAAACTATTGTGATATCAGTCACAAAACAGAACGTAGACATTCATTAGCAGATATTTGAGATGGACCTTGAAAATTGTATGGCTAAAGAGGTCAGAAATGAAGAAATTGAGAAGAAAACCCGATAAGAGCCTGGAGATTAATATAAGAAAACAAAATGAAGATATATTGGAAATACACTAGACAAAACAGACTTCTAGCAAAACACACCAGACACTAACATGGAAACTGCAGGGAACAAAAAAAAAGACAGAGAGGACTAGGACGAAGAACGCTTGGAGAAGAGACATGATCAATTTTAAGGATGAAGGTTAAACGTATAGAGAAATAGAGAAACAGCAGGGACAATGGAGGAGTATTAGCATATAATAATTTACATGTACAGCCAACGTCACAGAATTAATTGATAACCTTTATTGCATTCTCTTTTTTTCACTTTCCAGCTATTTTGAAAATATGGAGCGGATCTGTTCTGTGAAGTATATCCCGACACCCACAGATGTTTTAAGAGCAAGAGTTAGGACAATAGGAGTTATTGAAACTTGGTTCAAGATAGAGAAAGTGATGATCAGGTTAGTCACATCTGTTAGATTCACAGAAAGGTCAAGGATCCCATTACACGCCCATTGAGGCATATTGGGAATATCGTGTTGGGCCCATATTTTCTTGACAATCAGCACACTAAGGGTGATGTGATCAGCATCACTCTGGCCGCCTTAACCATCACAGAGTTGCTCTGGTACCCAATTCATGAGGCTGGGTCGACCCCCGAGCCGTTTGTAGTCTAAAAAATCTGACCTCAACTGGGTATCAAACCATGGACCACCGAACTAGGAAGGCAGTGCACTAACCACTGCTCTATGGCGGCTCCAGATCCACAGAGAAAGAGAGAAAAAAGACATAAAAATATAACTGAACTAGAGACACCTGCCACAAAAAAACCATGGGCATTCTCAGAAGGTACAAAAGATGATGTACCAAAACATTCATAACCCTCCACTCCCAAAGGAGCATAGGCCTTCAACAAACACATGCCATGTACCAAAAGAGCAGTTAATAAAAAGCTGTCAGCCCCACAAAGTTTCCGGAGGTCTATTATGAGACAAAGAAAGATTAGAAACACTACCCCATCAGGCATGTCGTACGAGGCAACTAATATGAGGTGCATGGGGCTGGCAACCTGATCATCTAAAACATATTGTTTCAGAAGCAACCACTGCAAGACCATGTGAAGGCTTTACACAGGCGTCCTGCAAGGGGGCCATCTGTATTGGTGGCCCCAGGGTTGGATTAACCATTAAACAAAATAAGCATGTGCTTAGGGCACCAAGGGAAGGGGGCACCACAGAGTTTTCCCCCTAGCTATTATGCCCCTAACTCTCAACTCTTTCACTGCCACACTTGACTTTAGTCGATTTTTTTTGTAATTGTCTTTATTGGCCGTGTTTCCCTAAATAATTTGCTTATATTGCTTACTGCTATTTAGTGTTAAATAACATTTTTTTTAAACTATTCATTTAATATAGTTATGTGGTCTGGCCTGGAAGAAAACTGAATTTTCATTCTCTTTTTTCACCATCAGCACTTACGGAGTCTTAATGTCTCGTCATTTAAGCACTGGAAGGGCCAGGGTTTGGGGGGGGGGGGGCACCATTGTTGGGCTGTGCTTAGGGCATCAGTTGGCCTTAATCCGGCCCTGCATGGCCCATACTCCATTTGGAGTGAAAAGGATAACTATGGTGACAAAATTATCAGGAATGGGTTTTAAATGAAAATACGGGATGAGAGGTCACAGAAAATACACAGGGAAAAGATAATAAGAATAATTGCAGGAAACAATACAAAAGATTGCATTTAAAGAAACATCACAACAAGATGCAAAATCATATATATATATATAACTTGGCAGTAATAAAGACAAAGCTGGAGGTACAAGCAATTATATCAAAATAATATTAAAGGCTAGAAGAGCTTTCATTGCATTGAGAGATATTTGGAGACCAAGACAAAATCAAGTTCAACACAATAATTAGAATCTTCAACACAAATGTTGAGTCAGTCTTATTGTATGGCTCTGAAACATGGAGAACAACAAAAACAACAACCAAGAAGCTACAGACTTTCAGAAATGGGCATTTACTTAGAATAGAAGCATTCAAGTGGTGTGACAAGTGGTGTGACAAGTGGTGTGACAAGTGGTGTGACAAGTGGTGTGACAAGTGGTGTGACAAGATCACTAATGTGGAACTGATGACAAGAACCAGGCAAGTGCCAGTGGAACCAAAGGTGGGAAGAATTTGCTGGCGTTGGACAAGATGCACACTGAGGAAACCTGATGATAGCATTACAAGGCAGTCCTTATTCAAGAATCCCCAAGGTAAGAGAGCCAGATGGTGACCAAGGAACACATGGAGAAGAGAGCTGGAGATAGACATGAAGAAGACATGAAAAGACCTTGAGCGGATGGCACGTGACAGGACAACTTGGCAAAAGTTTATTGAGAGAGGAAATGCCAACAGAATGGAAGGAAGGATATCTGGTCAAGTTGCCTAAGAAGGGAAATTTACAAGAGTGCACAAATTATAGAGGAATAATGTTACTATCAGTGCCAGGAAAAGTGTTAAACAGAATCATCCTTGAGAGATTAAAACGAATCCATAGACAAGCAACTGAGAGATGAACAAGCAGGTTTTTGACAAAACAGATCCTGTACAGACCAGATAGCCACATTGAGAATAATAGTTGAACAAAGTCTGGAATGGAATTCGCCGCTTTACATCGGATTCGTGGACTATGAAAAGGCATTTCACAGTGTAGACAGAGAATCGCTTTGGAAATTGACGAGGCATTATGGAGTTCCTATGAAGATCATTAACTTAATAAGGGAAGACCTATGAAGACATGGCATGCAGAGTTGTTCTTGAAGGACAACTTACAGAACCGTTTAGGATTAGAACGGGGGTTAGACAGGGATGCCTCTAGTCTCCATTTCTTTTCTTACTAGTAATAGATTGGGTTATGAAAACATCGACATCACACAACAGAAATGGAATCCAGTAGAATCTGACTAAACAGCTTGATGATCTGGATTTTGCAGATGACTTGGCTTTTCTGTCCCATAACCATAATCAAATGCAAGAGAAAATGAAAATTCTCGATGAGACGTCACGACAAAGTCACAAATGTGGAATTGATGACAAGAACCAGACAAGTGACATGTGCCTTATTGAGGATCCTAGCATGTGGTAACATAGAGTTGAGAATGAAAACGCTGGAGAGTTAGTGAAAGGTAATAGAATTTCGATGGATAGGACACACATTGAGGAAACCCAATATACATATGATGGCATTACAAGACAGGTAAACAGTCCTTGTTATATTTCTGAAACGAATCCACAGGGAAAGCGAGAAAAATCGGCTCACAGAGGTCAGGAAAATACCAAAAAACACATGGAGAAGAGAACTGAAAACAGAGGTGAAAATGATGAGGTTTGAAAAAATCTGATTTAACCTAAGACATGGAAAGAGATTGGGGAAAAAAAAAATGAGCGGAACAGGGTGTCAAAGATGGAAAAATATCACAGGACAGGAAGACTTGGCATGTGTTTGTTGAAGGCCTATGCTCCTTGGGGAGCTAAAGGGTATTGATTTACTCCTTTGGGAGCTGAAGGGAATGATGATGAAGACGATGATGATGATGATTATGAAGACAGATACATAGGGTTTGATCTAAGAGTTTTTCTATATGTTATTATCTCCCCCTTTTTTTTTTTTAAATTATATGGAGTTTGACATGCATATTGGGGAAAAAAAAAATGTGAGGACAAGCAACAGGGTGTACAAAGATATAATAGTGGAAAATATCACTCATGTGACAATCGCACATGGTTTTTAAGGATGAATGTTTCCAAGCATGCTAAAACCCGTTGCCTGTTCTAACTTGCACCGTCAGATCAGTGTTACTTTTCAGAATTTCTTAAAAGTATGGAAACTACTACTAGAAATCAACTTTCACTGTGTGGAGGAAAAATTTATGAATAAAAACTTACATTTAAACTGCAAGCAGAGAGCTATCATTTAAACTTCCCGTGACGTAAGTTATTAAAAATCAGCATTCCTCATAAATTAGTATGCATTGTCGATTCTATATACGTTTTTAGAAAAATCACTCGGCTGAGTCAGTTAAATTAAAATTCATAAATAGTACAATTGCCGTTATAAGCTAGAAATTATAATTTCCTACTGCTTTCCACTGAATGCTTCCCTAGAAAATAGAATGGCCGACCACTTTATTGCTCTTCTGCGCTAAAGAAATAGATTAAAATGAATTAAGCGAGTTAACACGTTAACACTCACAAAATCTATATATCTATCATATTAATTACCTCAACCACAGAATTACAGGTAGTCGCACAACTTAAGAATAAAAATGCTGAAAATATTTCTGGAAGTCTAGAAGTTCGACAAATTGCCGAAACAAACTGAGGCTAACAGATTTCTGTTTTTCGAGCGACCTATCTACTGTGGAGTCTATGAGCGAGAATGAAATTAAAGTTTCAAACTTGGCCATCCAGACAAAGGGCCCAAACTTACTTCGCCAAGCAAATTATCTCCCCTACTCCCAACATTTACGTGAAATGTCGTTGTCTACTTTGTACGCGTGTCAGCAATAAGACAGCCTGCATATGACATGGCCTTATTTGAGGATCTGGATACTGAGGTGCATGTAAGGGACTTAGTCGCGCGCTCGTAGAATAGACGATACGTATGGCGACCGACTTATCACTTCTGACCCCTGCACCCTGACATTACGTAATTGTGGCGCGATTCTTATGTGTGGTAAAAGTTTGCAATAAACTGATTTATACAGTCGTTATCATGTTCATGTGAATGTGTGAAATAGACAGTGTTGTTGACCTAAGTCGATGGTGCCTAGTTGGCAGGGAGGATAGTGTGATTCGCTTGTGTAGCTAGGCGGTGTTGCCGTTCAGCTCATCCTGGGTTTGATTCTTCGGCAAGCCTATCCCTTCTGTTGTTTTTCTGTTGTCTAGTTTTCGACTTCTTTATCTCTCACGAGTACCTGAAACATACCTTTATGTGTGTAATATTTATTTATTTACTGTTTATTTGTTAATAAGGTGGTGAACTTAACTCGAGTTGGACTTAAGTCACCAAAACGAGTCGACTTGAGACTCGACTGTGATTTTTTTTATTTGCTACTCAGCTCGACTAGGGACTTCCAGGATTGGCGAACCAACTTTTCCGTCCTCACTTATAAATTTTAAGTTATAATCATTAAATAAAAGCAGTCAGAAAATAAAATTCTACAACAGATATTATTATTTTTCATTTCAAGATACCAAAAACAAGTCAACTTTATCACATTAGCCCTTTTGACAATTAATGCCATCATAGAATTGACCAGATTGCTAATCATAGCTTGACAAAAAAACCACTAGAAAAAAAATATCTCCAGTGCACAAACAAGGAACATCTGAGACCATAAATATATACGGTATGGAAGTGAGGCAGAGTGTAAAGAACAGGTTGTAAAATATTGGTTGACAAATGAGTCTGATTTCTATACGCTATGATAATATTTTTCTTATATGTGTAATTTTTTTTTTTGGTGGCAGAATCGGCTAGAGGAAAGCCTGAAACTATTCAGTCAGATCTGCAATAACAGGTTCTTTATTAGCAGTACCATGGTAAGTATGTGTTCACTGTTTGTGGATCTGTGAAATGATTATTCATTACCAATGGCATTACTGTTATATCTACATAAGGGACCGAAGACGCAGCAACAGTGATAAATGCAGTCAGCGACCCATAGCTTGACTGCTAGCATCAGGGTCAGTGAACCAGAGCTGACCAAGACCCTACTCCATTTCCAAATGGTGATCCTGGAAACAGGCTGCATCACTGCAGTCTGGCTGAGAGAGTAGAGATCGAAGAGGGAAGGCTAACACGGTCCCAAAAAGGCCATGCTGAAACCGGATGTATTGGGCCGAAAGGCGCAAATATCACAGCTTTGCTGTGAATGGCAACACAACGTAACCAACGTCCTATTCAGGATGAACGCAGAAGAAGAAGAAGAAGATATCTACATAAACACCCCCCCCCCCCCCCCCCCCATTTTGTTTTTGTTTGTTGTTGCTTTCTTTTCTTTACTTTAATTTTTGTTTATTTTTAAGTTGAAAGTATTTTGTTAAAGTCACTGTTTATTGAGACCCCGATGCCATCACAAGAACAGCTATGCTTTGGACCCCCTAAAGGAAAACGAAAGAGAGGCTGACCAAAAACAACCTGGCGGAGGACTGTGGAGGCTGAGATGCAAAGAATGAACCAGAGTTGGGGCACTGTACGAAGGATGGCCGCCGATCGAGCAAAGTGGAATCAATTTGTTGTTGCCCTACAAGACGCCACTAGGCGTGATGGCCACTGACTGCTTTGACGGTTGGCGGCTATGGATCAAAGAAGAAGACTGTTTATTACTAATTGTTATGGTTGCAGTCTTCATGTGCTGTAAACGTATTATGTGATGTAAATTAGTTTAGTAAACTAGACAAATAGAAAAGTTGTATGCATGAAACTATGACTGACTTGGCCTTGGATAAAATTTATGGCTCACTGTGGTATGAATGACTAGTTTTGCATAAAATGTCAGGATGAAGGGTTAAGTCTCATATAGGTTAGGGGGGTGTCGGAGGGGCTAAGAGGAATGGCGTCCACCTAGAATTCTAAAGATGTACCGGGTTCTCTTGGGTAGTGAGATCGGATGCCTAGCCTTCTCGGATAAGGGGAAAAAAAATAGGAGGTCCAGTGTGCAAATTGCGCACGTTAAAAATCCCATGGCAGTTGGAAATTGTAAAGAGTAGGCCATAGGGCTGCTACCCTGGCAAAAATTAAAAAATTAGAAACCTACCCACCACAAAAATATTAATAAAATGTGTGATTCCTAAATACACACATTTGGGATTCTCACCAGTGCTACTAAGTTCAAACACTGTGCTGAGATCCTCCTTGTGTAATCTAAGGGAGGAGATCGGAGCACTCATGGAGCCGTCCATGTGCAATGAAGATAGTCCTTAAAACCAGAAACCAAATAGAAAAGAATTTGTGGTAGAGTGGGTAGCATCTGTTACTTTAGTCCTTGTAGTTATGCGGTTAATTCAGTGGAAAAGCTGGCTGACTGCAGCATTTTGAGCTAAGGAGAATAGTTCAGTGTTAACTGAAGTAGTTTGTGAACATAATATTGAGAAATGTATGTAAATAAAAAATACTGCTAAAACATGGAGAAGAACAAAGACTACAAAATAAAATATAGATCTTCACAATCAGATGCTTAAGAAGGGTCTTGCAAATTTGATATGATTATGAAATCAAAACCTTTAGGACAAGAAGAAAAACCAACACAGCAATGAATAAGGTAAGATTTTACTGCTAGCAAGGGGTTTGAATCAGAAAAGTTAGCCAGCACTGGGTATTTTGGGTTCTAAGCATTTATGACGCAAATTGTCCGTCATGTCATATTAGCAACCTAAGCACTTCATCAAGATGGTTTGGCCATGAAGACACTGTCTCCTGACCTTATCAGTGTGCTGTATGATGTTACAGCTGTCATTCATATCCACTATAACATCACTAACCCCCGTATCTTGGTTAGCACTCTGTGAAGGTCTAAGAGCCAATTTATATGTACTACTCCCTTCAGAAGTTCACTGGTTATTACAAGGGAAATAAGAGAAGAAAGCATTATGTTCTTTGAAAGAAGAACTGCTAAACAGGAAAATTTTCATTTGATAATCATAGCTCATATACTCCTTATATGATCTAAGGGAGGAGATCGGAGCACTAATGGAGTTGTTCATGCGCAATGAAGATAGTCCTTAAAAACCAAACCAAACCAAACCAAACCAAACCAAACCAAAGCTCAGTATATGAAGAGACTTAAACATTTAGAGTACAGTTAATTATTAGATTATTACATTATTTTTAAGGAAGTCTGACATTCAGTTGATATAACAGAGTTACTTTACTTTTCTTACCAGATTCTGTTTTTGAATAAACTGGACCTGTTTCAAGACAAAGTGAGGTACTCCAAGCGTCACTTACGCTATTTTTTTCCTGATTTCCCTGGTGAGTGGTGTGCAAGCTTTACAATATTTATGTGTAATTTTCTTGAATTGCAAACAAGTAAAGAAATAGTCAGAGGCTTTTAGAATTGCTAAGTAAGTAGAATGGTTTTATAGAAGATAATTTGATGTAGAATAATGATAACGTTGGCACAGACAAACTGTAGAGATTTTGGTGAGGCGCGCTTTGTTCAACCTAGACACAGGGTCCGTTGTTTATATTAGGGTGCATGTCCAAATAGAAAAGACCTTGCGATATGACTGATGTATCACAAGTGTAGAGATAGTAAGTTGATGGAGGTTGGTTATAGAGAAACAGAATATGTTAGTCAAGAGTAGCTGTGGAAGTAGTAAGTTGGTGGAGATTGGTTATAGAGAAAACAGAATATGTTAGTTAGTCAAGAGTAGCTATGGAGAAAGTAAGTTGATGGAGATTGGCTATAGAGAAAACAGAATATGTTAGTCAAGAGTAGCTGTGGAAATGGTAAGTTGATGGATATTGGTTATAGAGAAAACAGAATATGTTAGTCACGAGTAGCTGTGGAAATAGTAAGTTGATGGAGATTGGTTAGAGAGAAAACAGAATATGTTAGTCAAGAAAAGCTGTGGAGATAGTAAGTTGATGGATATTGATTATAGAGACAACAAAATATGTTAGTCAAGAGTAGCTGTGGAAATAGTAAGTTGATGGAGATTGGTTATAGAGAAAACATAATATGTTAGTCAAGAAAAGCTGTGGAGATAGTAAGTTGATAGAGATTGGTTATAGAGACAACAGAATATGTATGTCAAGAGTAGCTGTGGAAATCACAACATTCTTCTTTTTTTCCTATTTTTAGCTCCTCATGGAGTGCGGAACAACCACTGCATCTGTATATTAAACTCATATCATTGGAATCAACTTGCACATTTTTATTTGTTTTTGCCCCGAGTGGTTAGATCACTTGCTTCTTGAGGCAGAGTATCTGGGTTCAAAAGCTGGTAGTGTCACGCTCCAGTCTACCCAGCTGTAAATTGGAACCTGACTCTGCTCTTGAGTTAGGAAAAGTAGAGGCAGAAAGAGAGCAAACGAGTTACCCCCAGCTCATAAAGTTGGACCTAGCATAGTGAAGTCTCTAACACCTCACTGCCCTACAGCAGTGTAAGGAAGTACTTTTAACTGTTTAATTGTGTTTTGAGAACAAAAGACAATCCAGACCTGCATTATTCCAACAACATTTGATTTGTGGATACTGGTGATGGTTATTAGTGTCCACACATATTGACAATACAAACAGAACAGAAGAAGCAACAGACAGGGACACTCAAGTCAGGATTCAAAAGGCACCTAATCTTTGAAACTTTAAGCCCTGATTATGAAAATCTCAGATAGCTCACAATACTACATGAGTGAAAAAGAAAGAGTGTGAAGTGTTCATGTGAAGGTGATAGGCACCACTGAGAGTTTATAGGATTTAGAACATAAGAGGTTATCACTTATTTCATAACATGTACTCCAAAACTACCTGCTCCACGGGAAGAACAGAGTGGCAGCATAGACTTCTCCAACCCAGTTGTGAGTGAAACTGTATGGTGATGAGAGAAACTGTATGGTGATGAGAGAAACTGTATGGTGATGAGAGAAACTGTATGGTGATGAGAGAAACTGTATGGTGATGAGAGAAACTGTATGGTGATGAGAGAAACTGTATGGTGATGAGAGAAACTGTATGGTGATGAGAGAAACTGTATGGTGATGAGAGAAACTGTATGGTGATGAGAGAAACTGTATGGTGATGAGAGAAACTGTATGGTGATGAGAGAAACTGTCAGCTTTATAAGAAAGATAGATATGGTTATTTGAGAACAACAAAGAAGAAGAATTATTTTGTTTTCTTTACATTATTTGTGTGGTATTTATAGATCAGTGTAGTCTGTATTTATATGTTCTTCTTGACAGGACGAAAAACATTCTTTTTTTTTTTATAAACAATGTATCCTGTTCAAGTCTTCAATCAATCAATACCATTTAGCTCCCTGAGGAGCATTGGCCTTCAACAAACACCTGCCAAATTTTCCTGTCCTGTGCCATCCTCTCAAGCTCTTTCCATGTTTTCCTCATCATTTTCACCTCTGTATCAAGTTCTTCATGTATTTTTTGGTCTTCCTCTGCCTCTCATTCCCTGTGGATTCCAGAACAAGGACTGCTTTGTAATGCTATCAACAGGGTTCCTCAATGTGTGTCCTATCCATCGCCAGCATCTTCTTCTCAACTCCTGTTCCACTGGCACTTGTCTGGTTCTTGTCATCAATTCCACATTTGTGACTTTGTGATACCATTTCAGTCCTTCTATTCTACGCAAGCAACCATTTATAAAAGTCTAGCTTTTTGGTTGTTGTTTTTGTTATCATTTATTGCATTTATTCTCAGTCTTTTCCCTGTGTATTTTCAGGCCCACTTGTTGTGACCTCTCATCGAGAATTTTCATTTTCTCTTGCATCTGATTATGGTTATGGGACAGAAGAGCCAAGTCATCTGCAAAATCCATATCATCAAGCTGTTTAGTCAGATTCTACTGGATTCCATTTCTGTTGTGTGATGTCGATGTTTTCATAACTCAATCTATTGCTAGTAAGAAAAGAAATGGAAACAAGAAGCATCCTTGTCTCACTCCCGTTCTAATCCTAAATGGTTCTGTAAGTTGTCCTTCATGAAGAACTCTGCATGTCATGTCTTCATAGGTCTTCCTTATTAAGTTAATGATATTCATCTTCTTCTTCTTTTTTGATCCTTAGCCGCCGACCGTCAAAGCAGTCAGTGGCCATTACGCCTGGTGGCGTCTTGTAGGGCAACAACAAATTGATTCCACTTTGCTCGGTCGGCGGCCATCCTTCGTACAGTGCCCCAACTCTGGTTCATTCTTTGCATCTCGGCCTCCACAGTCCTCCGCCAAGTTGTTTTTGGTCGGCCTCTCTTTCGTTTTCCTTCAGGGGTCCATAGCATAGCTGTTCTTGTGATGGCATCGGGGTCTCTTCTGAGGACATGGCCAACCCAGCTCCAGCATCTGCCAGCTATGATGGTGTGCATGTCCTCTTGCTAGCTCTGAGTAAGCAGATCTTGGTTCTTGATGATATTCAGCCAAAAGATTCGGAGAATTTTTCTTAGGCATGTTGTGTGAAAAGAGGACAATTTTGACATTTCCTTCTCTGTAACTCTCCAGCTCTCCACGCCATAGAGAAGCACAGAAAGCACACAGCTCTGATATAATCCTAATTTTGTGCTTGTGCTGTACTGAGAGGACTTTCAGGTGTTGTTTAGGCTAAAAAAGGCTGTTCTTGCTTTGTTCATTCTGTTGTTGATGTCTTTGCTTGCTCTGCCGTCTGGTGTTACTATGCATCCTAGGTATGTGAAGGCATCTGTCTGTTCCAGTTGCTGATTCCTTACTGATATGGGCTCAGGGTTGCTCACATTGAGCGTCATGACCTCTGTCTTCTTTAGGTTGATGTTCAAGCCCACCTGCTGGCTATACTTATTAAGTCTATCCGTTTTTTCCTGGAAGTGTTGATGTGAATGTGCTAGCAGTGCAATGTCATCTGCATATTCCAGATCTTCCAGTGTAGAAAATGTAGTCCATCTTATTCCTCTTGGATTGCCCTCTGTTGTCTGGCGCATCACCCAGTCTATGACTGTTAAAAATAGAGTGGTTGATAAGGGGCATCCCTGTCATACTCCTGTCTTCACTTCAAAGGTTAGACTGCTCTGCCCAATGCTACACGTAAAGTTGGCATAAAGGCCTTTTATAATTGACACTATGCAGCTTGGAATTCCATAAGCTCTCAGTATTTTCCATAAACTGTCCCTATGTATACTGTCAAAAGCCTTTTCAAAATCAACAAAATTTATGTACAGCTGTCTTTGCCATTCTGCGCACTGCTCTATAATGTTCCTGAGGGTAGGCTAAATATATGATCTACACATCTTCTGTTCTTTCTAAATCCTGCTTGTTCTTTCCTCAGTTTGTGGTCTACTGCTTTTGAGATTCTCTGTATAATTATCCTGCCTAGTATTTTGCTGGGAACTGAGAGAAGAGTTATTCCTCTCCAATTATTGCAGTCTGCAAGATCTCCCTTCTTGGGCAATTTGACAATTATTCCTTTTCTCCACTCTGTTGGTGTTGTCCCTGTTTTCCAGACTTGTGCAAATAGTGGTTCTAATAGTTCTGCTGCTAGCTCTGGGTCTATCTTAAATAGCTCTGCATTTAAGTTATCATGACCAGGAGCTTTGCCGTTCTTTAACCCTTTGATTGCTGTGATGATTTCTTCTTTTTGTGGGATGTCTGTATTGACATCTAGATCATTTTCAGCCTCAGGAACATTCAATTGTGTCTCTGGTGGTTCCTTATTCAGAGTTTCTCTGAAATGCTCTGTCCATCTTGTTTCCTGTCCCTCTACTGTCGTGGTGAGATTTCCGTGCTTATCTCTTACTAATGTAATATTGTTTGCACCTCGTTTTCCACTGATGATTTTAGTTCTAATTCTAAATGGTTCTGTAAGCTGTCCTTCATGAAGAACTCTGCATGCCATGTCTTCATAGGTCTTCCTTATTAAGTTAATGATATTCATGGGAACTCCATAATGCCTCATCAATTTCCAAAGTGATTCTCTGTCTACACTGTCAAATGCCTTTTCATAGTCCATGAATCCGATGTATAGCTGTGAATTCCATTCCATACTTTGTTCAACTATTATTCTCAATGTGGCTATCTGGTCTGTACAGGATTTGTCTTGTCGAAAACCTGCTTGTTCATCTCTCAGTTGCTTTTTTATGGTCTCTTTTAATCTCTCAAGGATGATTCTGTTTAATACTTTTCCTGGCACTGATAGTAACATTATTCCTCTATAATTTGTGCACTCTTGTAAATTTCCCTTCTTAGGCAACTTGACCAGATAACCTTCCTTCCATTCTGCTGGTATTTCGTCTCTCTCCCAGACTTTGCCAAGTAGTTTGTATAATATCTCTGTAGAGGAATCAATATCTGTTTTGATGGCCTGTGCTGGAATTCCATCTGGACCACCTGCTTTTCCATTTTTCAGAAGCTTTATGGCTTTCTTTATTTCTTCTCTACTTGGTCATTCACAGCTGATTAGTAGCTCCTCTTCTGCTGGCTGGATGTCTGGGGGATTAGTTGGAGCTGGTCTATTGAGAAGTTCCTCAAAATGTTCTGTCCATCTCTTCATTTGTTCTTGTATATTACTAAGCAATTTTCCATTCTTATCTTTTATGAGGCCATTTGCCCTGTTATCTTCTTTGTGTTGTTGTATAGGTCCCTCATATTTCCTTTGGCTGCAGCTTTCTCTGCCTCCCTTGCCAACTCTTCAATATACTTCCTCTTACCTATTTTGATGTTTCTTCTTATTTCTTTGTTTGCTTCTATGTACACTTCATGAGCCTTGGCTTTGGAGCTTCTGGTTTTGCTTCTGTTTAAATCTGCTTTCTTGTTTTTCCTGTCTTCTATCTTGCTAATGGTTTCTGTTGTTATCCATACTGTGTGCTGATGTTCTCTTTTTCTCAGTACTTCTTCACATGTCTCGTTCCATATATTTTTTACTTGTTGCTAGTGGTCTTCCATATCTGTTTCATCTTCCAGTTGTTGGAGTACTTGGTATTTGTTGGATACTGTGATAGAAAATCTTTCTCTTATTTCCTGATTTCTTAGATATCCCACATTATACTGTTGTCTATAGCTATATACTGTTGTAAATTTCTTGAGTTTTAATTTTGTTTTAGCCAACAGAAGATGGTGGTCTGATACCACATCTGCTCCTCTACATACCTTTTACATCATGCAGTGATGACCTAAACTTCTTACTTATACATATGTGATCCTTTCGGCTTTCTCTGGGTTGCTTCATGTGCCTCCTTTCCAGAGGACCTTCTGTCTTGGGCCTGTTCAACCCTTGATGGGTTATAATTAGGATATATAGTGTAATAAATTCAAGACAATATACAGTAGTAACTTCTTTCCCCTTCCACTCAGTCCAAATAGAGTAAATCAAAACCAAAATTGAGTATGTGTGTGTCACCTCCCCTTTCCAAGAAACAAACAATAAAAATAAATAACAAACAAATATTTAAAAAAAATGAACGAAAAAAACAAAAACAAAGTAAATTCTCTCATAACTGCCCTGTTGTTAACAAGGTGAAAAGGAGTGAGAAAGTCCAGGGATGTTTGAAATTACACCAAATCCACCAATTATCTGCTATTATCCACATGAGTTTTGAGTGACACTGCACCTTATATTGAATAACTTATTGAGTAACTGTGCACTGTATAGAAGATGTTCTTTTCCTCATTCCACAGGTACAGATAAAGATGTTGATGCTGCTGCCAGGTACATCCAGCACCTGTTTTTGATGCAAGTGTCCAGCCCATCCAAGCTTGTTTACCCTCACTTCACCACCGCCACAGATACCACCAACATTCAAGTTGTGTTTCAGGTTCTCATGGACACCATTCTCAGAGATAACCTGAAAGCAACAAATCTGTTGTAGCAGTATTTTCATCCCCCACCATCACTACTTACCGTG
Source organism: Oreohelix idahoensis (assembly GCA_024509875.1). NCBI lineage: Eukaryota > Metazoa > Mollusca > Gastropoda > Stylommatophora > Oreohelicidae > Oreohelix > Oreohelix idahoensis. The sequence continues at coordinate 332,409 of JAMPIV010010228.1, read as the reverse complement.
AAATCTTTAGTCATTTCTTTCATCATTGTTCCTTAGTATTGTGACCATTAGTTGTGTTGGCACAATAAACGCAGTCAACAGCATGAAAATCAAAATAATTTGCAACAGTCAGTTGTGTCACTGTGAACACCGTTTTAATTGAAGTGTTTTCCAATTGGGCAAAAAGTTGTGAAAAAACAACTGTCAGTAAACATCTCGTGACAAAGATGCCAGGTTTGAAACATGGTGGTGCCATGATCCAGTCTACCCAGCTGTAACTGGGAACCTGACTGTACTCTTTAGTTAGGGAAGGCAAAGCCAGCGAGGAAGGGAACTAGTCACCCCACCTTTCGAAACTGGACCTAATATAGTGAAGCCTCTAACACTTCAATCCCCTATGGCAGTATCTGCTTTGGGACTACCAACAAACGTGATGCAGAAAATATGGACATTGTGAAAGACTTTAATAACAATATAACATGTGGCTGCATAATAAATAACTCTCCAAACTGTATTTAAAAACGACTGATAATAATGACAACACTGAAATTTCTAATGAATGTCTCATGTCCACAGGTCTAATGTGTGTAAGCACTGCTGAATGTCTCATCTTTTTGGGAGGATAACTGTTTATATATGTATATATTTGGTATGTACTAGAGCAGTGGTTCTCAACGTGGACCATACCATATTTCTAGGGGGCCACAGTAAGATGGTAAAGTACCTTTCTTCCAGCTAACAGCGATTATGAGGGGGGCCACAGTAAGATGGTAAAGTACCTTTCTTCCAGCTAACAGCGATTATGAGGGGGGGGGGGGGGGCCACAGAAGTAAATGAGGTTCAGAAGGGGGGAGGGGGGCAATGAGCAAAAAAAAAAGGTTGAGAACCCCTGTACTAGAGTCTTGATAGTTTTTGAGACATACCCCAGCTCAAATGGCTTTCTCAAGAAAATAAACATGTATGTCACGTACTGTTAGAGACATGCTAAGAACTATAACTCAGAAAAACCAGTCCTGTCATTTATTTTCATCTACCAAATCCGTTTCTATGCTTTTATTTTGATGATACTAGTGTTGTTCTTTGATTCTGTTATTATATGAACAATGTAAAGCACTGTTGATAGTTAACTGATATCCATTCTCTTTATTTTACTAAACTTTGACTCTGTTTTCTTGTAATTTTTTAACGGCTGATTCGGTTAGGTTTGGTTTTAAGGACTATCTTCAATGCATACAGACAACTCCATCAGTGTCCTGATCTCCTTCTTTGATCACACAAGAAGGATCTCAGCACAGTGCATGAACTCCGTAGCACTGGTGAGAATCCCAATGTGTGTATATAGGAGTCACACATTCTATACATATTTTTGTGGTGGGTAGGTTTCTAATTTTTTAATTAGAAATTAAATGTGGCTAAATCATGTCAGCAAAAATGTAAAAAAAAAAAACCATCTTTGTTTTTTTTTTTTTTTTTTTTCCTTAAAAAAAAAAATATTCACGTTGGACATTGTTTCTCTATTTTCCCCCCTTTCTTTCTTCTCTTGTCTTGACTATTTTCTTGTTTTTTTTTTATACTTACTTAGTCGTTCCCCTTCTACCGTGAGGTGTAGAGGTTTGGAAGAGAGAGCGCCAGACTATCCTATCGGCTGTCTTCCTCCTGGCCTGGTTCCATTCTAGTCCTCGATCCTTCAAAGATTGTCTAATGTTGTCCTCCCAGCGGACTCTGGGTCGTCCTCGGGGTCTGGATCCTTGGCTCTTTGTTTCCCATGCTTGTCGTGGTATCCGATCTTCTCCCATTCTGCAGACATGGCCAAACCATCTTAATTGGGACTGTTCTACTTGGGTCTGCAGGGGGTAGGATTTAAGGCCTTGACGTATCGTCTGGTTGTGTACCATGTCTCTTCTTGTTACTTCAACCACCTTCCTCAGATACCTCATTTCTGAGGTTTGGATCTGGCTTTTGTGGGTTGTAGTCATTGCCCATGACTCGCATCCGTATGTCAAGACTGGGACATAGGTGGAGCGGTATACAGCCATCTTCGTACCCCATCGAGGCCAGCTCCTTGATGTGGAGATGGGGTTCAAGTACAGCCATCAGCGGCTGAAAAACCAAGACTGGCCAGGCCCTCCTACACTCGAGCAAGACCACAGTCTGCCCTAGCAAGTCAAGGTGCTGAAGACGGAGGCAACCAGCCAAGAGGCGCACCACAGCAATCAGGATGCCACGCACATGCGCTATGGAAGTATGCCTATATCTGCAAAACGTTATGGCACTCGCCCTGTGATGGACACCCAGGCAGGCGCAGTGCCGGGCCCTCTGCCTCGGAAGGGCCCAACCCCTACTACTGGGGGTCCTTCTCAATTGCCCCGTGGAGCCAGGAGGCATGAGAATAGAGCTACTGGCCAAGCAAAGAAAAGACCATTTAAAATAATGCACTGGAATGCTGAAGGTGTCAATAGTAAAAAAGACGGCTACAGCAAAAAATTAGAGCTCGAAAATATCTTGAATGAAGAGCAAGTAAATGTATGTTGCTTGCAAGAAACCCACCTCAACAAGGACATAGCCTTCAAAATCAGAGGCTACCAGTGCTACCGATCTGACCAAATAGACAGGCGAAAGGGTGGAATACTGACACTCGTGAGGAATAACATCAGTGCATGTCAGCTTGAAACATATATGGAGGGGGCGGAATACCAGATGCTTCATCTCAGGACAGAAAGTTCAGAATTCCACCTGCTCAACTACTACTGTCCGAGCGACCGCCCATTGGCACTAGATACAATCCCAGCAAAAGAAAGACTGATTGTATGCGGAGACTTCAACAGCCACTCACAGAGCTGGGGCTATGATCACATGGACAGGAGAGGTGAGGAGCTTGAAAACTGGCAGGATGACAATGGGCTTATCCTGATTAACCAGCCAATCAACCCACCAACCTTCTACTCGAGATCATGGCACACCACCTCTACACCAGACCTGGCATTCCACTCACCCAGCCTGGAGTGGAACACCACACGCGTTGTAGGGAAACAACTTGGAGGCAGCGACCACCGGCCAGTCTTCCTAATTGTGGAAAATGAACTTGTCAAGGAGAGCAGCACTCTCTCTAGGTGGAACTACAAGAAGGCAGACTGGACAATGTACCAGCACCGTACTAGTATACTGGCTAGAGATCTGACTGTAGACAAAGACATCAATAAGCTAGTCGATGAATTCAGCAGATGCATATTACAGGCTGCTCGTGAAACAATACCTAGAGGGGCTCGTAAGCACTACAAACCATATTGGAATAGTGAACTAGAGCAGCTGCACAACGACGTGGAAACATCTCGAAAGCAGGCAGAGACCAGTCCATGCCAAGAACACCACAATAACTACCAGCAAGCTAAGGCCAAATTTCAAAGGGCCAAGTTGCAGGCCAGGCGAAGAAGCTGGAAGGAGAAAACAGAGTCCTTGAACTTCGAAAGAGATACGAGGAAACTGTGGAAGCTGGTAAAACAACTTAACGATGAAGGTACAGAGAGAAACTCAAGGATTGCTCTGTACAAAGATGGAAACATCCTCATGGGAAAACAGGCAGCTGATCACTTTGCAGACTCCTTTGCTAAAGACAACAACATCGAAGTTAGCCCAGAGAAGCAACAGGAGACTCGTGAGAAACAACAATACGCAGGACGAGATGGAACCATACCTGAAGTTATGGAGGCACCAATCACATTCAGAGAACTGGAGCTTGCAATATCCAAATTGAAAATGAGAAAGTCGCCAGGAGTTGATGGAGTGTCCAATAAAATGATTAAGAACTTGGGAACCGCAGCAAAAACAAAGCTGCTGCAGATCTTCAATATCTGTTGGAACTCAGGCAGAGTTCCACAGACCTGGAGGGAAGCAATCATGATACCACTCCTAAAACCAGGAAAAGACAGTTCCACTGCCTCCAGCTACAGACCAATCAGCCTTACAAGCTGCCTCTGCAAAACAATGGAACGTATCATCAACCTCAGGCTACAGTGGTACCTTGAAAGTGAAAACCTTCTTGTACCACAGCAGGCGGGCTTTAGGCAGTGTTATTCCACCGAAGATCAGGCAACTTACCTTTCCCAAGAGATTGAGGATGCGTTCCAAGATAAGAAACTGGTACTAGCAGCATGGATAGATCTAAAGAAAGCATTTGACAAGGTTTGGAAAGAAGGGCTTCTGAAGAAACTGAGAAATTGTAGAGTGAATGGTAAGATGTACAAATGGGTGAAAGCATACCTGCATAACAGAAGAGCCTGAGTACAACTAGATGGCCTCAAGAGTAAGAAAATTCTACTGCGTCATGGCGTCCCTCAGGGAGGGGTTCTGTCCCCCACACTTTTCCTAGTCTACATCAACGACCTGGTTGCTGAACTACCACATGGAATGAAAGTGGCAATGTACGCTGATGACCTGGTAATATGGTGCACAGATGAGCATGCAACAGTGGCCACCAAACTGCTACAAAGAGCTATAGATGCCTTAACCTCATGGGCAAATAGATGGTTTGTCAGCATCAATACAGACAAGTGCAGCACTACGCTCTTCACCCTCTCTCCCAAACAAAAAGCTGGTGTCATCAAGATAAACGAAGAGCTCCTGAGAGAAGATAAACAACCCACCTATCTCGGAGTTACATTCGATGATAGGCTGACATGGAAGCAGCACATCAACAAAGCAGCAACAAAGGCCAGGAGGAAGTTAGCCATCCTGAGAAAACTAAGTGGAACCACATGGGGAGCCAGCGGGAAAATACTTAGTAAAGTTTACCAGCAGGGCATACGACCACACCTGGAATATGGGTCAGCTGCGTGGTGCCCAGCATCAAACACCACATTACAAGAGCTAGATAAGGTGCAAAACCAGGCACTTAGGGTCATCACGGGGGCAATGAAATCAACGCCTATAGTGAAGATGGAGAAAATGGGGAGGATACAAGCACTGAGAGAACGCAGAGACACGAAAGTGCTAACACAGGCAGAAAAGTTCCTCTGTATGCCGAGCCATCCAATGAAGGACAGATTCCAAAACCTAGCAATGGGGCGACTGAAAAGAAGCAGCTTTATCCACCAGGCCAAACGATTACGTAGACAAACCTCAGACCTGCCTGAAGTTAACAGCCCCCTAAAGTCTGTGCCAGAACAAACCCCTTGGAGAGAGGAGCATGGGCTACCAGTACACATCCACACAAAAGTGAAAGGAATATTCGACAGGGATGAACAGAACAGCGTGCAACGTAGGACAGTCACTCTCAGTTTCCTGGATGATGAATACCCACAGGACCTCTGGGTCCGAGTATACACGGATGGGTCAGCACAGAATGCAGTAAAGAATGGAGGAGCAGGAGTGTACATAGAATACCCAAACAACACTAGGGATACTGTCAGAGTACCAACGGGGAAATTCTGTAACAACTATGATGCAGAAGTCCAGGCAATCAAGGTGGCAACTGAGAAACTATTGAACACCAATCTCGGTCCACAGCCTGTAGTATTCCTGACAGATGCAAGATCAGCACTCCAAGCACTTCAGTCCAGAAAATTGCCAGGCATACAAGCCCTACTTTCTGAACTGTGCAACCAGCGCAGGGTCACCATGCAGTGGATACCGTCTCATTGTGGAATACCAGGAAACGAGAGAGCAGATGGACTGGCTAAAGAAGGTGCTGCAGACGAGCAACCGGATGTACCAGTTACATACCATCAGAAGAAAAAGATGATCAAATCTATCAGAAAGCCACCAACACAGGATGACTACCAAGCTATGAACAGATCAGAACAAATAGTCATTCTGCGCCTCAGAACAGGACACAACCGCCTCCGCAGCCACATGTATACAAAATTCAAGATTGGCAATTCAGCCATGTGTACATGTGGACAGGCACCCAGACTGCGGAGCACGTACTTCAAGATTGCCCCGAATATGATATATTGAGGCAAACCCACTGGCCCAGAGAAACAACACTGGAAGCAAAACTATATGGACCTCTGTATGAACTACAAAAGACAGTGAAGTTTATACAAGAAACAACATTGCAGATATAGACAATATAGTTCAAGCGAACGAAAGAAGAAGAAGAAGAAGCCATCTTCGTTTTCTTACCAACCTCTCTCTTGCTGAGGAATCCTCGATTTATGGCCTGAAAAAGTCTCCCAGCTGCTGCTTTTCGAGTGGCCAACTCTTCTTTGATGCCTCCCTTTCGGTCTATAATAGCTCCGAGGTATTTAAAGTGGTCGACCTGCTCCAGGACCTGTTCTCCCAGCTTAATCTGATGTTTTCTTTCTTCTCGTGATATCACCATGGATTTTGTTTTAGAGCTGCTTATACCACCCCTCTCTTCTCCAGCTCTTCCTTCCAGACTTGCAGGTTGGATTGGAGATGTGCCTCTGATTTAGCAATCAGGGCAACATCATCAGCAAATGCCAGCTCCGAAATATAGACCTGTCTCATCTTCCAGTACCCCACTGAATATTTTCTTGTTCTCTCTTTACATGCCTTGATGACATCGTCCATAAGGAGTATGAAGAGGTAAGGTGATAGGATATCACCTTGTCTTACACCAGTGGTGGTCCTGAACTCTTCCGACTTATGGTTTGCTGTCCTCACATAATTTCTGCAAGACTTGTAGAAGCTCTGTATAGCATGAATCAGAGGTGCTGGAATATTCTTCTTTGCCAAACAGTCCCAAAGTTTGCTCCAGGGGACCCTGTCAAACGCCTTTTCCAGATCTATGAAACAAAGATGCATCTCACTCTTATACTCAAGGGCCTTTTCACTCAGCTGTCTGAGTGTGAAGATTAGGTCTTGAGTACTTCGGTTTGCTCAGAATCCGCACTGGACCTCATCCAATTGTGGCTCAGCTAGGCGTCGGAGTCTCTGCTCTAGGATTCTAGAGTAGATTTTACCAGGGACACTGAGAAGGGATATGCCTCTATGGTTTCCACACTGTCGATTGTCACCCTTTTTGAAAATTGGTGTTATGATGGCAATCTCCCAATCCTTTGGTATGGTCTTGTTGTACCACGCTGCCTGTAAAACCCTTAAGAGTAATAGGTCACCTGATGCTCCCATGAACTTAACCATTTCTGGTGTTATACCATCATGCCCTGCTGCTTTGCCCATCTTGATTTTCTCCAGTGCTGCCTTCAGTTCTTCCATCTTTATGTCATCTTCACCATCATTGGTTTTCTCTTCTGTGCTAGTGTTTATCATTTCTGATGCTTCACCATGCTCACCATCCAGGAGTTCTGAGAAATATTCTTTCCATCTTCCCATTACTTCCTTCGGGGCAGTAAGCAATTTGCCTTGCTTGTCCTTTATAAATTTGAGAGGGCATTGTTTTTCCTTCCTCATGTTCTTTAGGGTCTTATAGAACAATTTCTGGTTTTCTTGTGCATCTTTTTCTAGCTTTTCTCTCAAATTCTTCCCAGGACTTCTGTTTTGCTGCTAGCACTTTGTTCTTTGCTTCTGTTCTGAGTGTCACATATTCTCTATATTTTTCCATTTGTCCTGTTGTGTTTTTAGCTCCTAAGTATTGTTTCCATGCCATTTTCTTCTCTCTTATTTTCTCTTTGACTTCCTCTGTCCACCAAGGTGTCCTCTTTCTCTTGTTCCCAAGTCGGACTTCACCGCATGCTTCTGCAGCAGCTGTCTTTATGATATCCTTGAATTTAATCCAGAGGGTTTCCAAGTCATCAGGTCGTTCTTCTGTGTTGCTCACCGCTGCAGCAATAAGCCCCTGATATCTGGTCTTAATTTCTGGCTCTCTCAGCTTGTAGGTCCTAATGCTCATTTCTCCTGCTCGTTTACTTGGTTTCTTGCGTGATGTTGGACAGTTCCTAGGCTGAGCAACTCTTTCAGTTGTTCTTTTGATTGTTAGCAGGTAGTGATCACTTCCAATCTCTGGCCCCCTCCAGACTCTAGCATCTCGGACATATTTGAATGAGCTTCTCCGAACAATGGCATAGTCGATCACTGACTTCTCATTCTTTGTTGGTTCACATCTAGTGTATGCATGTATGCGCTTATGGGGGAACTTTGTGTTTGTAATGATCAGATTCTGCTCACTGCAGAATCTAAGGAGTCGCTTTCCATTGTCATTGAGAGTATCTTCTCCATATCTTCCGATAACTCCACCCCATCTAGCATGGTCATTTCCAACTCTGGCATTAAAATCTCCGAGCATGATAACTTCATATAGGCAGTCATCCACTGTCCTTTGAAGCAGCTCGAAGAATTCCTCCTTGACCTCTGCTCTCTCATCCTCATTTGGCCCATACACTATGACCAGGTTGACTATGGTTTCTCCTTCTTTTAGTTTAACAACCATAATGCGCTCCGAGACAAAGTTCCATCCCTTGATACTATCTTTTTGATTTTGGGCCACAATGCAACCCACGCCCCCTTTAGCTCTTTCAGACATGGGTACACCACTGTAGAGCAGCGTGTTGCCATCGAGATCCATGACTCCTTGTCCTTTTTTTTTTGTTTCCGTTATAGCCAGGATTTCTAGTTTTGCTTTCCTCATCTCTTCCACCAGCTCCTCTTCCTTCCCATTTATACTTCTTGTGTTCCAAGTTCCATAAGTCGTAGTCCGTAGTCCGTTCCAGTTCGTCGCCTTTAGAATCAGTCCAGTTTTCTCTCTTGTGTTGCTAGTAATCGTGATTTAAAGCAAACAGGTGATTGGCCTGTTGTGCCTTTGCATGGTGGAGGGGCTGCCTCCTTACGGCCTCCATGCAGGCCGCCCTCCTCCTTTTTCATCCGGGCTTGGGACCGGCATTGGCGGAGTTGTTTTCTTTTATAACATAATTTAATTATCTCTTTGCTTTTGTCAATTGCTGTTTTCACCTGATTGCTTTCTCTTGTAAGGACACATCCAAAAGACTTGTCATCTTTGTGTAGTTTTTAATGTTTAATGTGGAAGTCTCCAGTTTAGTGTGAGAATGAACAGATATATATCAAACTTTCGATGTCTGCTAATAGTTTTATAACTTATTCATTATTTCTTAAGGCAGCATGGTTTGTGATTTATTCAATATATCCATTTTAGAACAAATTTAGTGCAGAGCTGAAGCTTAGAATGACAGTGTCTTGGTATGTGTGTCTTCTGGGTGAAAATAATCTGGTTAATTATAAAATATTTTTTGTAATAGTTTGACCATGCAGGAGGAATGGAAGGTAAGAGAGACAGAGGATGCAAATACATAACAAATATGATATGTCATATGAGGAGGATGGCTGAAAAATAGAAAGCTACAAGTTAAGATCCACCTACAAAATGTAGAAAGATAGAACAATAGAGAAACAGCCAAGAGCACAGAAGAATGTACCAAAGTTTCTGCAGTAAACTTTCTTTCCATGTCTAAATGTGAAATTATCCAGTATCTTCTCACTGATGAAAAACCTATGGCAAGGCACAAGCAAAGAAACAAAGTTACAACTGATCAGAGCATGCATATTCCCAGTAGCAACTTATGGCTACGAGACATGGACACTCAATAAAACAGTTGCAAAAAAGATTACATCATTCGAAATGAAATGCTACAGAAGGATGTTGAGAATACCCTGGACAGAAAGAAAGACCAACAGAGAAGTGCACTTACTAAAGGTAGAGGAAAATTGGCTCCTAAATACCATCGCAATAAGGAAGCTGACATTTTTCGGTCAAATAAAAAGACATAACAGTCTGGAAAAATTAGTAATAGGAGGCATGGTCCTTGGAAAAAGTGGAAGGGGACGACCTAGAAGACGGTGGATCCAGGACATCACAGAGAGTCTGAACTTTGTCTTTGGATGATGCAGGTCGACTTGCCCAGAATAGTGATTCTTTCAGAGCAGCTGTAATGGAGACAATGTTCTGGAGAGAATATGTCACATGATGATGATGATGATCTTCTCACTTTGTCATCTTGTAGTTCTATTTTCCAGAAACTTTTCCTGTTGTCATGGTTATGTTCCAGCTTTTTTATTCTTAATATATGCCCACAGAAAGAAGACTGCTTCCTAGTAATGTGAGCAGTCAACTTCCTTTGCTCACTGGCTTATTTCAAGTCATCCTCATTACAATTTTTGCATATCTTCAAGTACCATGCCTAGTGGCGTAGGAGATCATATCTCTCCACAACTTCCTGTCTCCAGTACAATTTATCAATTCTGCTGTTGACTTCATTCCATGCCACGATGTCAAACTGTTCAGTATTTGCTCTCTATGTCTTCCCCTCTCTCTCTTTTTTCTTTTAATCTTTTGCCTCTTCCAGGACATCCTCATTACTCTTTTTGGCTGTCCATGTGTCAAAGTTATAGTTGATGGTGCACTCCAATTGTCGGAGAATGAGAACCCAATTGTCGCATAAAGAATTTTACTTTCTGATGGATGATGTAAGTATGTAAAGGAAGCACATAGACCTTTAGGCACTAGTTTTCACAGAGGTAAGCTAGTGTTGAGGGAAAGAGTTAACAGAAGGGCACAGGTTGGTGTCAGTGATTCTCTCACCTTTTAGACTACCATCTCTTGTATTTTTCTGGCGACGACTAACTCTTTCTTACTCAAATCTTTTTGAAGATGAACTAGTAGTAACAGGTAATACAAGGAGGGTTGAGAATGTTTTTCTGAACAGAACTAAGTCAAACTCAGAATGATGGTGAGTTACAGAATGTACATAATTACTTTAATTACAGTGAAAAATAAAATCAATGTTGACATGTACTTTGAAAAGAAATGCTAGGAAATTTAGAACTGTCAGTGTCTTTGGTTCAGATAAGAATAAGAGGCTATTTTCCTCACTGACAAAAGTTTATTCCTATGGCTATTTCGTGGAAAGTGAATTCTGATTTTGGTCTGGGTTTTACGTAGACTTATCTGCTTGGACTTCTCCTGGGCGTCCCAGTAGGTAGGGATTACCAACTGGAGAATTTGATTCAGTGGGGCTACAGTCAAAGAGATGACTAGGCTGTTCGTTCACCTGGTTGTGAAGTTGAATTATGATGTTCATGTGCTGACGAGGTGTTGACTGCTTAAAGCTGTAGACTACTCATATGCTATAGACTGCTCAGGGTTGCTGACTAGTGATATCACCGCTAGGTTTGAGATGTAAGCACTAGTTCTCTCTGTAGCATAGAGCAACTAGGCGGTTTACTCGCAACAATTTACAGCAATCAAAATCCAGAAACTGGCTAGGATTCTGCAACTGGGCTGTGGAAGATAATGCAGGTAATCAATCTTCTGTTTGTTTTACAGATATATTAACTACAGCCACTCAGGACATTTTGTCTCAGAATGGTGCCTAATAATATATTTACCTAAACCGTAACATCAGTCTTTTCCTTAAAGGTGACTGTCCATTTGTTTACAAATTCCTGTCTAGCAGTAGTCTCACAATCAGGTCGGGTAGCAAGTGATCTTAAAACTCAGCGTTCGTTTGCATGAAGTTAAAGCATTTCCTGATTCCCACGCCAAGAGTTAATTATTTCCTGTCTCTTGCTTAGACACGTACCAAGATTTATCGTGGCGGTCTCCATTTGACCACTGAACACGGAAATTTGATACTCTGAGAATCACTGTCGTTTCGACTAAGCGAATAAATCGTATAGACGTCCTTAAAGAAATGCTTTTAAGTGCCTTTGTAGAAGAAGATAGAATTTGGGATCGTATGACAGGACTATTAGTGAAGACTTGAAAAACAGCTAAAGAAACGATCGCAGGTGCAAATATTTTCGTAGAGAAAACAGACAAATGTGAAGGAATAGAAAAGTAAGGAATTTTAAAATAATCTAGACAAACCTTCGAGCACTCTGTGACACCATGGTATTTTTAACATTCTTCTGTAAAACCACATCTCTGTGGCCTTTAGTGCCTTCCCTACTTGCTTACTAATTGTCCATGACTCACTCCCATATGTCAGGATTGGTTCTATGTAACACTGAAGAACTCTCTTACTTCCAATGACAAAGAATTGTTGCATAAACACTCTTCATTTTATAGAATGCTGTTTTTGCTTGAGCTATTCTGCTCTTCACTTCTGATATGCATCTTCCACCTGTTGTTGTTAATGTGCCCAGGTATTTGAATTTATTGACCTGTTGTAAAACGGTTCCATTGACTTTGATAGTGCATTCTGGGGAAGCCCTTTTCTTTGAGATGACCATTACTTCTTTGCATATAAATACTTTTAATTTTATGCAATGCTGCTTTTGCCTGGGCTATTCTACTCAACCAGCTAACAACAGAATTATTCTTCCTCGTTCGCCCTCAGACTTCTACATTAATGACTGTAATAAAGGCAGTAGTCAGCTCAATGTCTCTGACATATCCAAACAGTCTTTCGTGGAGAGAAGTAGGTTGTTGTCATATGCTACTCCGTTCACTGTTGTATATCGGGCAGGAGTGCAACAGATGTTCGGCTGTCATGGGGCTAGTGCCTCATATGCAGAGATCTGTTGTACCAATCCTGTACTTGTGGTATAGATGGTACCTTAACCTGTTGTGTCCAGTGCGTAGCCAGAAAATGATGACCTGGTCTCGTCTAGATAGCTGATGATTGGCATCGTTTTTTATATGGCCTGGGTGTTCTCTTTCCCATTTTGGACTTGAATGTGACTTTTATAGTTGTTTTTTTCCATTTCATAAGTTGTTCCTATATCATTTTGTTGTAGAGCTCGTCCTTTCTTAGCAAGTTTATGGCCTCCTCGTTGGCTGGAATGTTGCAGAATTGATAAACAGTACTAGAGACAGGTAGTTGTGGGGAGAATTGATCACCGAGGTCACAAGACATGGTACTTGAAGAAGAAGAAGAAGCAATATACTTTATGGGCTTTGAACAATGAGGAGTTGTTAGCGTATGGGATTTAGAATGTGCTGTTTTGATCATGCTAAAAATCATGGTGATAAAATGTACATAATTTATGTACAGTGTACAACATATTTGTTGTCATAATTTCTGTACACTGTACAAAGTCTGCATTTCTAGAGGCAAAATATGTTATTATTGTGATATAACATACTATTGCTACTCCCCTTTGTGTTTTTTTCTTATTGTGTGTGTGTGGGGGGGGGGAGGGTGCCTGTGTGCATGTCTGAGTGCGTGCAATGGTATATGTGAGTGCGCGCATGTGTATATGTGAGCGGGTGCCTGTGTGTGTAAATTTAGCCTAATTTTTTTCCTTAAACCGTTGGAAGGTAAATTTTTGGTTTATAATTCCATATACTTATTTGTGATTTATAAATGGTCATTATGAATTGTGGTTCATAATTATTTGTAATTATGGACTGTGGGTCCATAATTTTGTTGAATTTTTATTCATATTTTTTATTATGATGTCTGGTTTTAATGTGTTTATTATAATATAGCTTTTTATTTATAATTATTTTTATTTTGACTTCTGGTTTATAATTGCTTTAGATGACTTTAATTCTTTATGATGCCTGGTGGCGTATAATTTTGTATGATTTTTTTTTATAAGTGTTAACATGACTTTTGATTTATAGCTACTTATGATGATTCCCAGAATCATTTATAATTTATTTGGTTTGTAATTATTTATGACCTTGACATATCTGATTACACTCATAAGCAAAACCATTGCTGCAGGAACATGTATTATAGCTGCTCACAAGTAAATACTTTATTTATTTTATTACATGAATATGTCACTGCATTTTGGTTTTTGTTTGATTTTTAAATAATTGTAGTGTTGTCTGCAACAATTCTTTGTCAATGGAAGTAAGAACGAGAGTTCTTAAGTGTTATATGGAACCAATCCTGACATATGGAAGTGAGTCATGGACAATTAGATAACAAGTAGGGAAGGCACTAGAGGCCACAGATATGTGGTTTTACAGAAGAATGGTAAAAATATCATGGACAACCAAAATTAGTAATGAGGATGTCCTGAAAAAGGCCAGTGCACAAAGGAAACTTATTTCACATGTTAAAAAGAAGCAATTTTTGTGTGTGTGGGCATGTTATGAGAAGAGGAAAGCTGGAATATATCGTAACAACAGGTAAGATTGAAGGAAAAAGGGATAGGGGAAGACAAAGAGAGCAAGTACTGGAAAATTTGAGATCGTGGCATGGAAAGGAGTCAACAGCGGAATAGATCAATTGTACTGGCAACAGGAAGTTGTGGAAAAACATGATCCCCTACGCCACTTGGCATGGTACTTGAAGAAGAAGGAGAAGTGTTATATTGTTGTTGTTTAACTAGGGCTAATGAGTTCATTGCTCTTTTTCAGCCAATGAGTGCCAAGATGAAGAATTTGCATGTGTTCTTTTGCTGCTGAGTGATGCTGTATAGAATGTTTGTGATTGTTGGGGAGCCCAGCAGTAGCTTTCTTCATTCTATGTAGGGTCGTAGACAAGTGAGCAGCACATGCTGAGCTGTCTCAAATGGATGAGTACAGTTACAGCAACTTGACTCATGCGAGGTGTTTAATTTGAATTATAGTGCTACAAAACAATATAGTCTTCTTCTTCATTTACTTTCAGACGTCAACTTGAATACGCTCAAATAAAACAGCAGTCAGCCTGAGGCTGCTGGTATCTCCGTAGAGTTTTTTTCCAGGAATGGTACTGCTGATGGCCGCATGTGCTTTCTCTGTTCTTTACATTCCTTAACATAGTCTAGTAATTTAGATTTCTTATTTTGTTATGTTGTTGTTATTGATCCAGTGGTACTTGGGCTCTCGCCCTTCGGCCCAATGCCATGTAGTGATATCTGCATCTTTTCGCATGTTGTTTTGTTTCTTCGTAGAAGGTGTTCCACTTATCTGGCCTCGAAGGAAGGATAATTTTCCTAACATCATCGAGTGCTGGGCACTCAAAGAGGTGGTAGTCAACAGTTACATAGGGGTAATTACATAGCTGGCTCTCTGGAGTGTGTTGTTGTTGGATTCTGCTCAAGTGATTGTTGAATGGTATATGTTGTGTTCTGAGCCGAAAAATGGTGCTCTGATCCCTCCTTGTAAGATCTCTCCAGCTGTTTCCCATGGCCCATCAGTTCAGCCACATTTCTTTGTTTGTTATTCAAATGAGTGATTTCGCTGTTTGGAGAGTTGTTGCTGTGAGTGGTTGTTCTTGTCTTGTTCCCTTCTTTGCTAATCTGTCTGCTCTGTCATTACCTGGTATGTTTAAGTAACCAGGGATCCACTGCATAGCTATTCTGATGCCATAGGAAGTGATAAGCTGATCAGCATCCAGGATTAGTTTGGCTAATTCAGTTCTACAATATCCACTGCTTTCTAAAGCTTGAAGGTTATAAACATTAATATCATTGATTTAATATGGGACTTGAGACTTGTATGTGGGAGCAAAATGCAAGATGAGTCCTCAGAAGATGTTGGATCAAGCTGCTTGTTGAGCATTTAGCATGTTGTCAGCTGCCGTATTATTTATTTATTTTTTCTTAAAAAAAAATTTGTGTAAGCTACAGAAATGGATGTAATAGAAATGTGAGCAATCGGTGACGTGAGAGATTTACACCACATAAGTGGACTTGTCATGGCTGGAAATACAAAGTTGACATCTGGAAATGTCCACCATCTCAACAGATTTTCTGAATGACAGCCTGCCCTGGGAAAAAAAGGCTTTGCTGTGAAATGCAAGTCCTGTAATCACTCTTCGAATCAAACTGCATTCCAGGAAATAGCTGAATGAAAAGCAAGAGGTTATTATTTTTGGAAGACCTTTGTAAAAAAAAAAAAAGCCTATGCAGCTAATTAGGACACAGAATGAGAACATATTTCATTTTAGAAGATGAAGAAAATATGGCGTGGTCTAAGTATCAATACCAGTGACCAAAGCAGTACTAAGAGTCATTTAAAACGTTAGCTTGATGCACTGCAAACAAAATCATACATTAGGAGGTACTGAACCAAGACAATCATGAAAAAGTTTAGCTAGACTGAGTGAAATGACTGATTGTGAGATTCTATGTTCTAAAATGTCAGTTTTATATTGAACAAACCTGAACAAACCTCAGAAATTAACTCAAACTCAGTGTGAGCGTGGTACCTCAAACAAAAAACGTTAATTAATAATTAAATTAATATTTGACTATCTGAGAATACACTTTTCCAGCCACACTAGATCAGGGGCCAGCAACAAGTCAATCACGGTCTACCGGTAGATTCCACGGAATGATTTGGTAGATCTTTAGGCAACTGCGGGTGGGGGGAAGGGGGATGGAAGACTTTTTGAACTAGGAAAATTTCAATTAGACCTTTCCTGACGGCATTTAAAATTGCAGTGTCCCCAGGATCGAATGTATTTTTATCAACGATTCAAAAGTGTTGTGATCCAATGGATCCCATCTCATTGTAACATCACCGGCAATGAAGAGGCTGACAGAATGGCAAAAGAAGATTCACATCTACCTCAGCCTGATGCAAGCATAACTTTCGAGGAGGCAAAGAGTATTATCAGAATCAGATACAGAAACAAATGGAATGTAGAACATCCAGGTCACACACAGAATGATGCTTACTACCAGCTCCACAGAAGAGAACAAGTGGTAATCTTCATACTCCGTACTGGCCACAACAGATTGAGCTATTCAACAAGCTAAAGATAGCAACTACCGATCAGTGTACATCTGCTGAACATCTGGTTCAAAGTTGCCCCTTATATGCGGTACAGAGAAAGCGCATGTGGCCGAGCCACGAAAGGAGTTTCGTGGAAAAGCTTTACGGGGATTCAAATAGCCTCATACTGCTTTCTTTGAGAACATTCACGTGGACGTCTGAGAGTATACGAAGAAGAAGAAGAAATGTATTTTTTCCGCATTCCCAATGAAAACTCTCAAGCTGTCTCATAATATCAGGGCTTTGGAGTGGAGCTGGCTGGAGAAGCAGGTTTTTTTGCCCAGAGCTGGAGATTGGAGCAGTGAAGCAGCAAGTTTTTGCCTGGAGCACAGACAATTCTGGCTGTTCCACTGCTTCCAGTTTCTTATTTCATTTTCGAACTATAATGAATGAAAATATTATACTAAAAGGATAGAAATGAATTAAAATATTTAACAAATTTTCTGGATTAATTTAAATTGGAAAAACAAATTTGACACTTTAAAGTAAAAAACAAATAAATTGAACACCTGTATGAAAGTAGATCAGCTTGGTCTTTGCTCAAAATAGCAACACCTTCATATTACTTTTTATTTTTTTTACTCTTTCTACTTCTTCTCTCTCCATACATACATACATACATACATACACACATACATACACACATACACACATACATACATACATACACACACATACATACACACACATACACACATACATACACACACATACACACACACACATTAAAAACGCACCACCTGTATAATCCAGGAACAGAGTGTGAAATGTAAATATAAGTGTTTACAAGTTTACATATTTGGAATCGTTATTCATTTTCCTATGAATCCATGCTGGTCATTAATTTGTACATTTGATTGTTATGAAATTCATTGCATTTTGTGCAGGCAAGGGAGAAAACCAAAAATGCAACCAATAAAAAAAATTCATTCACACTATCCTCAGTATCTGGTATGTCCACCGTGTACTTGCAAACAAGCTTGGCAGCGGCTCCGCATGGAACACACAAGTTTCTGAAGGAAATTCCGGGGAATCAAGTCCCATTCACGTGTAAGAGCAGCTTCGAGCTGTTGCAGATTAGCTGGAGAACCTTGCCTGTAGACTCTGCGTCCAAGCTCGTCCCACAGATGTTCTATAGGGGACATGTCTGGTGATAGGGCAGGCCAATCAATCGTCACAATGTTCTGCTGCTGTAGATATTGCTGCGTAATGCATGCGGTGTGCGCACGTGCGTTATCCTGCTGGAGAAGCTGCAAGTCTGGATAATTTGTGAACGCAGGAGCAACCAATGCATCCAGAACCTCATCTTGATATGTCACAGCATTAACATTTCCACGGAAGACGTGAAGAGGCAATCGATGGTGAAAACTGAATCCTCCCCAAATGTGAATACTGCCACCTCCAAATCGGTTGTGCTGACGAACACAGCAATCTGCAAAGCGCTCTCCACACCGTCGCCAAATCCGCATACGTCCATCAGCAAAGGATATGTTGAATCTGCTCTCGTCTGTGAATAGGACAGCATTCCACTGCAGTCTAGTCCATCTGACATGTTGCTCTGCCCATTGCAGGCGCTGCTGACGATGTCTGTGAGTCAAGTTTGGCTCAACATAAGGTCGTCTTGCAGTAAGGCCTGTATCTCTGAGTCGTCGTATGACTGTCATTCGAGAGACTTGCCCACGTCTACCCACTATTGCTCTTGCTGTTTGACTTGCCGGGAGAGAACAATTCCTTAGGTGACTCTGCACAATATGACGATCTTGCGCAGGGGTAGTAACTCGTGGTTGGCCACTCCGAAGTCTAACCCGGGCACTGCCAGTGGTTCCGTAACGTTCATTGAGACGTACAATAGGGCTATGGTGGCAATTCATCCTTCTGGCAATGGCCCGCGAGCTCATTCCGGTCTCCAACATACCAGTGGTTCGTTGGCGGTCGTTTTCAGATAGTCGTGGCATTTCAAGCACATGTACTGGATGTTTTATCTCAACGGCCTTTTTATACCGAGTATACTGCCACAACGCGTACACATTTTCAGGGTCATAGCTGTTGGGAATCGTGTTGTACGTGTAACTTTCATTGTTTTCATATAGTCTGTACACAAACCCGTGGGTTGAATCATGCACTTTCCATTCCAGCAACCATTCGCTCTCTACCTCATGACAAACACGGGGAAAATCCATTCCCACACTTTTTTTTCCCAGCTTCTCGGCATCAGTATATATTATAGTGGTGCGTTTTTAATGTGCTTCAGTATATATATATATATATATATGTATATGTATATACATATATATATATATATATATATATATATATATATATATATATATATATATATATATATATATATATATATATATATGGTACATCTTTAGAGGGCTCGGTGTTACTAAAGTAGATCCCGAAAGCTCTTGGGTTGACAACCCGTGCACTAGTTGCAAGACAATGAAAATATTCGATGAGAAGTCACAGAAAGTGGGTATGAAAATACACCGTGTAAAAGACAAAGATAATGAGAATAAATGCAGGAAATGATAACAAGGTTAAACTTTAAGAAATACTGCTGTAAGACGTAGAATCATAGATATATCTTGGCAGCAGTGTTGACAAAGTTGGAGACGCAGACAATTGTGACGTGGAATGGAAATATTGATACAGTAATCTGACAGCCATTGCTTTCCCATTTAGTGTCTACCATTGGCTAAGCCAAACCACGCAATTTTCTGTTTGTATGACTCACCTTTGAATCCACACCCTTTTCTGGGAACATAACAACAGAATTGTTTACCAACTTTTCGCAACCTGCCAGTCTTAACAGGGGGCGAATCACGTTTGTTTACCTGAGTTTCTCACGCGAGCTGATTTGCCAATTATCGGTCATTAGACAGATCGCACGTGGGATAAACACTTAACCCTTCGATCTTCAGATACAGGGGAACTCTGACGCCGTTTTGCATTTCATCTCGAGAACGCGAGCGATTTCGAATGAAACCCTGTTATCGGGACGAGGTCTTTGATGTCGGGCAAAGCAGCGCTCGACGAGGAAAACGGTGGCCGTCAGAGAACCTTTCATCTGGTCCACAGTTTCTCAATCCTATGGTTCGCACGTTAATGCGAAATTAACACCATTAGGGATCTGAGAGCAAATGAATAGATATAAGCAGTGGTCCCTTAAACTCACTGATCAGTGTCGCTCAGAATTTTGGAAAATCGAAACGCGTTATTCTAGAACCATTATGGGAGTGTGTTAATAGCATTTCGTGGGGATTGTTTCACTTCTGATCTGTGGTAATAGAAATTAGCATTTACGTGATTTAATGTGTTAAGTTTACCATTATAATTCACTGTGATTTCTAACGTTAAAACTAGTGAAATAAATAACTATTTTTTTTTTGCCAGGTTAGAATGATAATTTTATCACCCGCTTCTCACACCAGAAGATACGGTTTAGTGACTGATTAAGTGTAAGCGCGACTATAGTGAACTAATAGGATTCACGTTTATTTCATTTTTGTGTTTTGTAGTAAGTGACTATTGTTATACCTTTTGACTAAACTAACAGGCGCCGACAATAAAATAACTATTAACGACAGACGATATTTGTAAGTGCGCGTAGGGATGATTAAACAATAGTTGACAGAGTGAGCTGATGTTAACGCACGCAGATGAGCGGGAAGGTGCATACCTTGGCCCGAATCTGAAAGCACAGCGCGGGCGAAAAAACCTGACCGTATAGTTGTAAATAAAGTCACTGTGTGCCTTTTAACTTTAAGCAGGACTGCCGGAGTGGGAGAGAGAACGTCTCGTCCCCGTCCGTGTATTTATAAAATAGTTGCATTTCTTTTCATAATGTCTTGTTTATTTATCGCAGACCTGACAGGGCGGCCAGCTGTTTTTTCTTCTTGATTATAGTCTCCAGTACTGATGGAATTTATGCTGTCTTCTTCGGTACTTTCGAGTCCATAAGTCCATGTTGTGAACAGGACTAGCTAAAAGACACATACACATTTTAATTATTAAGTTAACTGGACTATCAATTCCCAGATATTTTTTCCAATTTACCAGCCCACGGGAGTGATATATATATATATATATATATATATATATATATATATATATATATATATATATATATATATATATATATATATATATATATATATATATATATATATATATATATATATATATATATATATATATATATATATATATATATATATATATATATATATATATATAATAATATCAACATCTAACTTTTGACAGACTCAGCACTGGATTCATTCAGAAAGTTGTGCTGTTTCAAAATCGGCACTCACTATAGAGCCAGCCGAAAGGATTTACCATCATCATCGTTTTTACATACTATAACATTTATCTTAGCAACCAGATGCTTAGCAATACGGGAATTACTTTTCTCCTTTTTTCAACTGTGAACGTCCAGAACACGTCGTGCTTCAGTAACTATTCGCGGTGACCCCTATTTCATCCAGGGAAAATTACACCACCAAATTTGTCGTCCACCTTGTAATTATTATTCGATATATAGGCTGGACTGGGGCCATATTTGGGCAACCCACCTGACAGTATAGGTTCAGGAATTATTGTAAATTTTTTCAAGGGATTCAACACCACGAGTGGGTAAGCGAGATTGTTGTGGCGACGTATGAGAGAGAGAGAGAGAGAGAGAGAGAGAGAGGGAGAGAGAGAGAGAGAAGGAATATTTTCTTTTTGTTACAATCATTGTACTAACTTCTGTTTGTATTTCGCTAAACGTGTGTACTTTACTGAGTAGTCATTTATTGGGGAATTTGTTCTTCATAGTCTATTCTGTAACCTAGTGCTTATCTTTGACCTTTGAGTTATTAACTTCGTTTGGGATACTTTCTCAACAAAGGGAGGGCACTTATTCGGTTATTTTCATATGTCTGAAAACAATGATTTTATTGATTTCTCTATATGTTTGATGTTGTAAAAGTTTAATGATAATAAACAACATAAAGAACTTAATGTGTGTGTTGGTCAGACCCATACCCAATTAACCATAGTTATTCACGTTTTGTGTGTCATGTTGTCACATAATTGTGTGTGTGGGTGTGTTTAGTGTACGTATATTTCATATAGGGAGAGAAAGGTTGTCTTACACTAAAATTTAGTCGTATAGATAGGCTGGACTAGAGAAACTACTCATTCCAGAGACAGATCTTCCTCTTACATTATTCACTCGTGAAATCTATTTCTTACACCTTTATTCTCACATATTTACCACGATCACCTCTGCTCAGACGGGACCATAACTATCTTCTAACCTATCTAAATATTTACGACAACAATGATATCAAAATAAGAACAAAAACAGGCAAGATGAGCTTTCGTTGCATTGGGAAATGTATGAAGAAATCAAGTCCAGCACACAAATTAAAATTTTTTAACTGAAATGTCAAGTCAGTTTTATTGTATGGCCCTGAAAGAAGGAGAACAATGAAAGTAACAACCAAAAAGCAACCGACTTCAATAAATGGGTGCTTGCTTAGAATAGAAGGATTGAAATGGTGTGACAAAGTCACCAATATAGAACTGATGACAAGAGCCAGACAAGTGCCAATGGAAAAAGAGATGAAACAAAGATGCTGGCGATGGAAAGGAGCTTTTTTTCAAGGAAACCTGTTGATAGCATTAAAAGGGAGTCGTTATTCTTGAATACCCAGGGTAAGAGAGAAAGAGGTAGATAAAAACACACGAAGAAAAGAACTGGAGACAGAAATGAAAATGATAAGGAAGACATGGAAAGAGCTTGATCTGATGTCACGTGACAGGAGGACATGACAGGAGGACATGACAAGAGGACATGACAGAAGGACATGACAGGAGGACATGGCAAGTGCTATTGAAGGTCTATGCTCCTTGGGAAGCTAAAGGGTGTTGATTAATTGATTTAGTTCTGAGGATTGTAGTGAAGAAATAAACCTTGCGCTAGTTACTTTCAAGCTAGTGGCAGTTGCCTTCTCTTTAATCCTCAATGGTTACTATTAGGAAATACGCTCTTTTTATTTACGAGCAGAAACCTATTATCAGAGGTATTTCTAAAGAAGATTATCGAACTTATCGACATTCTTAACCAGTTATCATCTGTTTGCACAAACACTCCACACTAGCATGAAACCAGATGTGAAGATCCGTAAAATGCGTGCCAAGCCAGCATAGAATGCCCGGGAAAAGATACTGGTGCTTATGACTTCAACGTAATAAGTTATGAATGGCAGAAAAGCAACTGAAAAAGCCTAGATCTTCAATGCAGATAAGGCCAAGGATTCTTCATCTTGGCATTTGTTGCGAAAGACATACATGCTTAGCAGTCCTAGTTTACAACAATTCCCGGCAGAGGGCTTTAAGGGCTTTAAAAAAGTATGTTTATTGTTATTCAGTCATATGTCTTCAGTTTTGATAAGTTTCCTTTTGTTGAATATAGTTTCACATGTCTGTTTGGGTGTGTTCGAGTTGATGAGCTTACTTGCTCTGCTGAAGGTGAAAGACGGAAGACAATGATACGGATGAAACAGAATACATGAGAAATTGTGCTATTTGGGTTCGTCCACGTATGACGTCACACAATTTTCGCCATTTTTTTCCCTCCCTCTATTGTGCCATTTCGTCATAAAAACTCAGATCCCTTCTCATGTGACGTCACAAATCTCTTACACCCCCTTCCCCGTTTTCACCAGTTTTTTGTACACTGTAAAGAAAGCAGGTGTTCGAATGTAAATTACTTAAACTACAGACTAATTAACAACCTTCTAAGCAAAATAGTGTTTAAATTATCAGGCTTTTTACAAAGACGGCTTTGCTGGTTAAGTGTTGCAAAATTTATTTCAAATATCTCTCATTTTGGCTTAATTTATTTTTCAAACAATAAAAAAAAAATAAATGTAAAGTAAAAACATTAATTAATTCAATTCTTACTGATGCTTTTTTAATTTTATGAAGGAAATAAAAATTCCGTGCAACCTATGATGGGTTATAAGTAAAATACATAGTGTTGCTGCTAATTCAAGATAATAATTTTGATTTTCGATATCTGAATATGACATAATTTCGTCCGTCCAATCAGCCCAAATAGAGTAAATAACAAAAGTGTCCATGTGTGTGTCCTCCCCTGCCCCAAAACGGTAGCCTCTCACACTTTCCATGCTGTTAACAAGGGGGAGAAAGGAACGCCCGGGGTGTCTGGGATGATACCAAATTATCTATTTACTTTTGTTAAAGTTTCATAAAATAATGTTAAACTTAAGAGATAATACACAAAAATTCTAGGATTTTAAAACTGAGGTCGTTATTAATGAATTATTTCTCTTCGTTATTACTATCCCAAGTAAGATGCTCCTCCACTGAACGAACTATAAATCAATTTCCCACCAAATCAACATTGTTTATTGGAGGTGTTTATTACATTATTAAAAAAATATATATACAATTACATAACAATTTTACCAGTTAAATATTATAACAATTATCCGATATTTCAGCTGAGATTATAATATTAATAATATTAATATATATATAAATAAATCTCCACGAGAGAGTTGTTTACTTTTGAGGAGAAAAGAAGACTGTGAGAATGGAGGTTACAAAATCTATTTTGTTCCGACATTGTTTATGAAAGAAATGATCCTTATTTTTGTGTGTGTGGCGTGACATTTCTTAAAAATCTACTCTCCCCTTATCATCACAGATTGTCACAAAATTTTGACACCCCCCCCCCTTTTTAAATGCGTGACGTCATATGTGGACCAACCCCCCCCCCCAACCCCCCTCCATCCCTATTCTCAGGACAGGAGACACACATGGCGCACAATAATTGTTTGCCGCCATTTCTTGACTGGTTATTTGATAGATATAAAAGAAAGTTCGTTCGTTCGTTTATGATGATATAATAGGACACTCTATACCAGTGTTTCTAAACCCTGATAGTAGCAACGCCCCTTTTTGACAACTAATATTTTTAAAAGCCCCCCCCCCCCCCCCACCCTTTTAACATCCCTTGGTCTTTATCGTGTATACACAAACAAACACACACACACATATACATATATTTCAACATACTTTTAAAAAAGCAATGCAGTTAATAAGTTATCTTTTCTGATAATATAAAGAAAAAGATACAGCACATTTATAAAAGCAAATTATATTAAATATGTGTTTAAGTACGGAATTATATACACCACAAGTTCATTATCCTTGAATTACAAATTGTCGGAGCATATGATATAAAATTAGTTCTTACAACTCTATAATTATCATAATCATATCATTTTAATAACGCATAAATGACTGCTTATATATTCAAATCTGAACATTTAAGCCTCTCCTTATGTAACCACTTTAAACATGAAAAAATTGGAAAAATTATTAGTTGATAATAATGATATAATTATATAAAAATTCACTTACTAATGAAGCTTAATGAGATCCTAGCGCTTGGTGTGACTCAGTGTTGCGTGATAAATTCTCGCAACATCGTTTTATTTCAATATCTGTTTTATAACGCAAGGGCAACAACTGCTTGAAATCTATAGTCACTTTTCTCGGTAAGCATTTGTCTTCTCGCGTTAGTATCGAATGCAGTTAACTTTTGAGCTGTAGTCATTTTTGCGCTGGACTGCGCATGACTTGTCTTGTTGTTTGGTCGATCGGTTTCCGCCCACCACTAGTGGGAGTGAGCGATTTGGAATGGCGAAAGAGATGCCTCGTTGAAGAGGGGATCTCCGCTATTTTTTGTTCTGTCAGGGATGTGTAGTCCTCTTATGGATATTTCGTTTATTCGGGATAATACCTCTAGTGTATTTGCACATGCCGGGAGGCGTGATATTTCTGTATTTCTTGAAAGCAAGGTAAATTAACATTTTCATTAACTCTATTGATTTTGGGTCGTGAGCGATTTCGATTCATAGCCTGTCTGCGAAAGTCGTCGTCACGAGATGTTTTTTCCCAGCTCACATGTCGCTGCATTGTACTGCATCGGTTGATGCAGGTACCAAGGACCATTACTTGCTACTTTGTTAAATGAACTAGGTTTAGAAAAACCTTTATTATCTAGAGGATATTCTTGAGGACATTATTTATACTTCGGCAGACGTGTCTGTCTTGCTGAAGTCAAACTAAGGAGAGTGAACTGATCTCATACATCTGGTTATCTCCTGGCTGTTATAGAAAAGGATGGAGTTGTTCATCTGACTACATTTACAGCACTTTGAAATATAACATGCATCTGACTCATCATTGTAATGCTGTCTACCGTTTATTGCTGTATTGAATGTTGCTGTGATAATGACTGTTTGATGTGCCTACACATTTGCGTAACCATTTTGTCACTGTGGCGTCCACAATAAATAATGAAGAAAAACGTCAACGGCTGTTTCAAGACTCATTGACTTTATACGTCGTGAGTTTACTGACGTCCTATGTGGATTGCCCTGTTATTGTTGCATGAACATTGTTTTGACTGAACACATCTACACACTACACAAAACCAGACATGCGGATGCCATCCATCATCATATGGCATCACGCATCATTTGGTGGCCATAAGCTGGTTTGATTCTGGTACTAGCAAACACGGGGTCCCTTACCCACTTCATTTTCAACAAGAATTCATCAGCATCCTTCAAGAAATTAACATTCTTCAATACAGTCAACATCTTCAAAATTTTCAAAGTACTCGGCGTTGCCCGGTAAAAGTCAAAATTTCAACTTTTGACGGAAACAAGAATTTGACAGTACCCGGCGTTGTTACATGTTGCCGGATAACTCGGACTGCTGTTATCTTTTACGCAAGTCAAGCAAGTTGCTGCTGTCAAGGTTCCAGTGCTGTCGTTTTTTGAGAAGGTCAAGTGCCGGTTGAAACGGGTTGTTTTCTGAAGAAGGCCAAGTACCGATTTCCATCAACTTACTTTTGGATTAGAAGGTCAAGTGCCGAAACAACTCAACACACAGTATTTCAGAAGCTCTTGTACCATCGTGTTAGCAGTGGAAGCAGTTCAGATGTGCCATCATCGTTGGAGCTTCGCTCTTTAGGACGTTGATTGACATCCGTTTTTCTGCTGTTCTACGATTGGAAGCCTTTAAGTTAAGTGGCCTGTTTGTATGTAAACTGTGCCCTTATACTTCTGCTGAGTCTTCTGTGTATCATCTCATTCTATATATTATATGTCTATATGTTATTTGTATATTTATATGTTTATATTTCAGCGGGTTCTCGGTTGGGTGGTGTCTCCGTTAGATTATGCCACGTCATAGAGGTCGTCTATTGTGAGCGTTTTCTGTAGGGTTTGCAAATTTCCGATACTGGAATTTGCTAAGCGACTTCTGTTGCTATTTATGTTAGCTGTGATGACATGTTTTAATATTGTTTTCGTTATTATTTCACATTCTTTAGTTTTGTTGTGATTTGTTTGTATTTGTTAGCCTACTCTTGTCTATAATTTAGTTTCATACAACATTTTTGTTTATACACTGTGGTGTCATGTATTTTGTTTAATTCTATCGCAGATATCGTCACATTTTTTGTGATATTTCATTAATTTCTGCTTTATTTTTAGTTGATTTCTGCGAAAGTTTTTGTATTGTTGCTGATCTTTGTTATTGTTTACATTGTTATTGTTTACATTGTTTGTATTGTTTACATTTTCAATGTTTACATTCTGCATGTGTTTACATAGTCATTGTTTACAGTTATAGTAATTAGTTAATGGGCTATGCTAATGCACTGTTACTACTATACTGATGATAAATGAATGATGAATAGTGTCGTGCACTATTGAATGAGAAGTGCACTTATGATCAAGATTTGAGTGCTGATATTTCATATACAAGTTCTTTGATTGGAGACTTGTTTCCCACAGAGACTGGGATAATATAATGTGATGTGAATATACAAGTGCTTAATTAAGACTTGTTACACTTAGGTTTGAAATAAATTAGTTAATTATTTCAGGTTTTGGACTCATATGTTAGACAACATGTCTACATTTGAGCACTTTATTGAGCAGGGTAAATTGCTTGGGAAGACTGGTGATAAGTTAGAAGAATTTGCAACTGCTCGATATGATAAAGCAATGGAAGCTGAACAAAAGAAACTGCATATGGAAGCTGAACAAAAGAAACTGCAGATGCAGGTGGATGAAAAGAGATTCCAAATGGAAATGGAAAAACAAAAAAGGGAATCAGAAGCTGAGGAGAGAAAACTCCAGCTACAGCTAGAAGCTGAAAGACTTCAAAAAGAGGCTGAGAATAAAAGACTTGAAAAAGAGGCTGAGAATAAAAGACTTGAAAAAGAGGCTGAAAATAAAAGACTTGAAAAAGAAGCTGAAAATAAAAGACTTGAAAAAGAAGCTGAAAATGAAAGACTTCAAATGCAGGCTCAAGCTGAAGAAAGGAAGTTACAAAGAGAGTCTGATGAGAGGAAAGCAAAAATGGAACATGAAGAAAAACTCTTAGCTTTAGAGTTGGAGAAAATTGAAATTGACGAGCATGAGTAATGGTAATGATTCAAACAAGGGTTCATCTTCTGGGAAGGCTAATAATGATACTTTTAAGATTAAGTTACCAACATTTAGTCCTTCCAGTGATGACATAATGTTCTATCTGGACAGATTTGAACAAGCATGTACAGCTCATAACATAGACAAAGCAAAATATGTTTATCAGTTATCAGGGATACTGACAGGTAAAGCTCTAAGTATATTAAATATGGTGGATGAACCTGACAAGAGCAATTATGAGGTTGTCAGGGCCGCTTTGTTAAAGAAATATCAGCTTAACGAAGACGGCTATCGTCTACAATTTAAAAACATGTTACCTGAAAATGGAGTTGAATTCTCCGAGTTTATTGCAAGAATACGCATTACTTTCTCACGATGGGTTGAACTATCTAAGACGGAAAAAACTTATGAAGGACTTATGGACTTAATACTTAGAGACAAAGTCATGTCGTCTGTCAATGAGTCTTTCCTTGCTTTCCTTCATGAACGTAAACCTAAAACAATAAAAGAAATGGAAGATTTCTGTTGCCAATACGTAACTGCGCACCCACACATAACCATGGGTAACTCTAAGGTGAAAGAAGGTTTACCAGTTGCTTCGGCAGCTCCGTATGGTCAAAACTTTGCTCGTAGATCCCAACAAAATTTTGATAGAAAGGGCAGCGGTAATTTCTGTCAAAATCATGGAAACCAATTTCATGGTGATTCTTCTTCGAAGAATTGGAGACAACCTGATAGTGGTCGTTACTATCACCCTAATAATTATAAGCATTTCAAAAGAGGATATGGTAATAGAGGTTATTCCTGCCGAAGACCTCAGAACCAAACAAATAGATGTTCGCATCAATGTGAACATGATAGTAATCGTGGAAACTGGAATTCGAACCAGTATAACAATTACAATAGAGACAATAATAACTGCAGAGATAATAATAACTCTGATAACTTCAGAGGTAATAATAGTCGGGGTAGATCTCAACACAAAAAAAAAGAGATATCAGCAGGCTAATGCTGTACAACAGGAAACTGAGGGAGCCTGTAATCATGTTGTTGATAGTAAAAACTTTGACGCTGTCACTAGTTCTGCTTTTGACTTTGAGAGAGCAAACAAATGCCCCCATGCAGTACTTTATTCGAACCGGGTACCATAACTACTTTGAGTTGTGGTCACCCACTTCCCGCTCTTCCTGCTGCTGTTGCGCATGACGGGAGGGGTTCTTTAATTCTACATAAGGGTCTTGTTAATGATACTCCGGTCTCACTACTTTTCGATTCCGGATGCACCACTATTGGTGTTAGACAATCGCTTGTAGATCCATCTTGTGCTACAGGAAGGGTTATTAAATGTGTCACATTTGGCGGCACTCTAGAAAAATATCCTACTGCTGTAATTCGCATTGCCACTCCTTTCTTTACTGGAGATGTGCATGCTTGTCTCTTACCTAATCCTATTGCGGACCTTATTATTGGTCGTATTCACGGAGTTAGGGAGTGTACCCCACAGCAGATTGCTGCTTGGGAAGATAATAACATGCAAGCTACAAATGCAGTGGTTACAAGAGCACAAGCTCTACAAACACCCGAAACTTCACTGAATAGTGATAATGAAGTTGATAGCCAAGATAGTCACTTAGTAATCACTCGTGACTCTTTCATAAAATTGCAAGAAGAAGATCCTTCTTTAAAAAAATTCTTCATTCTTGCGAAGAAAGGTGATCCGAATCAAGATACAAATAGAAAATCTTGGATTGCAATGAGAAACGGCGTACTTGTACGTATGGTACAAGATTCGACTACGTCGGCACATTCGCAAATTCTTGTTCCCAAGAGCATGAGAGTGCAAATATTACAACATGCTCATGACTCGCAATGTGCTGGACATATGGGTTTTGCCCGTACGAAGTCGAGAGTCCTTGCGGCTTTCTTTTGGCCTTTTGTCAATAAGGACATTCGTATTTACTGCCGATCATGCAAGGTATGTCAGGAGGTCAAATCTAGAGGACCACGACATGCTGCGCCTATCCAGGCTAATGACATTCCTATTCGGCCGTTTCAGAAAATGGCCATAGATATTATTGGCCCTTTTAAGGTCAGGTCGGCCAGAGGACATCAGTTTATCCTTACATGTGTCGATATGTGCACACGTTGGCCAGAGGCTATTCCTCTTAAGAGCATATCTACTACAGATATCGCAGATGCTCTTTGGTTGATATTTTCTCGCTTGGGGTTCCCCAGAGAAATATTGTCAGACCATGGCACTCAACTCATATCTGACACTATGTCACAGGTAATGTCTACCTTACATATTGAACGATCTCTCAGTAGTATCTACCATCCTATGTCTAATGGGTTAGTTGAGCGTCTGAATAGAACGCTCAAGACTTTGCTTGGTAAGATAACTGAAGATCATCCTCAAGATTGGGACAGGGTTTTACCCGCGGCTCTCTTTGCCTATAGAGAAGTCCCTAATGAACACACAGGATTTTCTCCCTTCGAACTTGTCTTTGGCGCGCGTCCACGCGGCCCTATGTCTTTATTACACGATCTCATCACTGCGATGATATTAGCGATGAAACTTCAATCCTCATTATGAGTATGTCATTGCTCTTAGACAAAGATCATTGAGGCATGTAAGCTAGCAACTGCTTCATCAGAAATTGCTAAAGAGAAGGCAAGGCAGTTTGCTAACAAGAATAGATGTCTACGACAACTTTGTCCAGGTGACAAAGCATTCGTCCTACTCCCCAGTAGGGAAAATAGACTTCTTATTGCATGGAAAGGTCCGTATGCAATAGTCTCTCGGATTTCCGATGTTGACTATGTGGTCGATATTGATGGAAAGCATAAAACTTTCCACATAAACATGCTTTCGGAATTTCACGAACGTCCGGACTATTTGCTGCCTATTTTCCAGGCAACGGATGATGCTCCTGCACCTCACGGTCATTATTCATCCCTGTCTGTCATTCAGGATGAGGAAGCTACCTTCTCTGATGTCAACCTTCCCTTCCAGTGGTTCCATTACATTCTACGGAATCTTGGAAAAACGTTTCTGTTTCTCCTAATCTTTCTGGTGACGAACATCGACAAGTCTCGTCGATGTTACAAACATTTCAGGATGTTCTCACTGACATTCCTGGACACACAGATGTCATAGAACATGACATAATTCTTACCGACAATAATCCAATTAGGGTTAGGCCGTATCCTATTCCTATACACTTTTCAGTCGCAAGTGGAAAAGGAATTGGATGAAATGATTCAATTAAATATAATTGAACCATCGACTTCACCATATTCTTCTTCCATGGTTATTGTCCGGAAGAAGGATAAGAACATACGAATTTGCGTTGATTATCGCAAATTGAATCAGGTCACAAAAGTCGACGCTGAACCGATGCCTTTGTTAGAAGATCTACTGATTAGACTTTCTAATTCTAGATTCTTCACTAAACTTGACTTGTCTAAAGGTTATTGGCAAGTGCCTTTAGCAGAGCATGCCAAACCTCTTACTGCTTTTTCTACACCTAGGGGTCTATTTCAATGGAATGTTATGCCTTTTGGTCTCATGAACGCCCCTGCCACTTTCGTTCGCATGATGCGTCGAATTCTGTCACATCGTTCGGATGTCATCGCATACTTAGATGACATCTGTCTCTTCAGTGATACCTGGGAAGATCACTATTTAGGGTTATATGACTTACTGTCCACTCTACGTGAGAATAATTTGACAGCAAAACCTTCTAAAGCTTTTGTTGGTTTTG
Organism: Oreohelix idahoensis; assembly: GCA_024509875.1. Classification (NCBI taxonomy): domain Eukaryota; kingdom Metazoa; phylum Mollusca; class Gastropoda; order Stylommatophora; family Oreohelicidae; genus Oreohelix; species Oreohelix idahoensis. Next base: position 300,532 of record JAMPIV010010228.1, on the reverse strand, counting down.
GTGAAATCTCTTTCCTGGGTCATCGTGTTGGTCATGGTCTCTTGAAGACAGAAGACCACAATACTTCCAAAATACTGAACATCTCTGTTCCTAAAAACGAAGAAACAAGTTAGGAGTCTCTTAGGTTTAATTCAATTTTATGGGAGATTTATTCCAAATTTATCTTCGATCATGGCACCTCTCTCAACATTGTTGAAGAAAGGTTCGCCTAATCTGGTCCGTTGGTCTGAAGAATGCCAATCTTCACTAGACCAAATCAAGAATATATTTTCTTCTCCTCCCATCTTAAGATTACCTACTCTTGATAGGACTTTTGTTCTTCGGAGTGATGCTTCATCCACTGGGATTGGAGCAGCACTGATGCAAGAATATGCAAATACTCTGCATCCTGTTATGTACATTTCTAGAAAACTAAATGCGGCAGAGAGGAACTACTCGGTTTTAGACCGTGAGTTGTTAGCGATGGTTTGGTCAATTCTAAAACTACAAAGATTCCTCCTGGGCGCACATTTCATTCTAGAGACTGATCAGAAAGCTCTTACAGCTATTCAGACTAAGAATTTGAAGAGTTCGAGATCCACTCGATATGCTATAGCTCTTCAACCTTTTCACTTCACGGTACGAGCTATCCGTGGTGCGGATAATGTGATGGCTGACATTTTGTCTAGATGCCCACATGACTCCAACTAATACTTCTGTCCTATATTTCTATATATTACAGAGTCATAACACACCTATATTTCTACAATAGATTAGCACATCTGTACTTACTTTATATGTACACACTATCGTGCTTTGTTGTCATCTTCTTCTGTTCGTTTTTTAAGATGATAGAGGAGGACTGAGTAGTTAATATAAGGGCCGTTAGTTTACTAAACAGCCACAATTATTAATAATGTATTGTACCTTATGAAGCATATTAGTTATTAATTAGCATTATATTGCTTGTACTTTCTCAGAATGTCATTGTTGAGCTGAGGACTTACCTTACGAGTTCTAGATTGTGTACTTACCCTCGGAATACCAGAGCATATGTCCTGGATCGTCATGTAGTTTAACTTTGCTATGTACTTATGTCATTACATGTCAAAGAATGTACTATTTAAATTTTCCTATCAGATTTGTACATCCATTTTTAAAGACAATATTAGAGTATGCTGTTTAATGATGATTATGGTAACTTGCATACGTATATTGTGTTTACATTCTCAACATGATGTGTGTTGGTGACACCTCCCCGATGTGAATATTTTTTGAGACATATTTATTTTTCTGTTGAGGTATATCCTCACCAGACACTCTATAATTAGCCTATTGTTTGGCAATTTAATTAATTATCAGCGCATAATTCGTGCGTTTTGAGCCGCTTATCGCTTGCTCTTTGATATTGAAAAAAAAAATATGTTCCACATTTTTTTTTATCGGGAGGAGGTGGTGATATGTTGCGTGATAAATTCTCGCAACATCGTTTTATTTCAATATCTGTTTTATAACGCAAGGGCAACAACTGCTTGAAATCTATAGTCACTTTTCTCGGTAAGCATTTGTCTTCTCGCGTTAGTATCGAATGCAGTTAACTTTTGAGCTGTGGTCATTTTTGCGCTGGACTGCGCATGACTTGTCTTGTTGTTTGGTCGATCGGTTTCCGCCCACCACTAGTGGGAGTGAGCGATTTGGAATGGCGAAAGAGATGCCTCGTTGAAGAGGGGATCTCCGCTATTTTTTGTTCTGTCAGGGATGTGTAGTCCTCTTATGGATATTTCGTTTAGTCGAGATAATACCTCTAGTGTTTTCCCACATGCCGGGAGGCGTGATATTTCTGTATTTCTTGAAAGCAAGGTAAATTAACATTTTCATTAACTCTATTGATTTTGGGTCGTGAGCGATTTCGATTCATAGCCTGTCTGCGAAAGTCGCCGTCACGAGATGTTTTTTCCCAGCTCACATGTCGCTGCATTGTACTGCATCGGTTGATGCAGGTACCAAGGACCATTACTTGCTACTTTGTTAAATGAACTAGGTTTAGAAAACCTTTATTATCTAGAGGATATTCTTGAGGACATTATTTATACTTCGGCAGACGTGTCTGTCTTGCTGAAGTCAAACTAAGGAGAGTGAACTGATCTCATACATCTGGTTATCTCCTGGCTGTTATAGAAAAGGATGGAGTTGTTCATCTGACTACATTTACAGCACTTTGAAATATAACATGCATCTGACTCATCATTGTAATGCTGTCTACCGTTTATTGCTGTATTGAATGTTGCTGTGATAATGACTGTTTGATGTGCCTACACATTTGCGTAACCATTTTGTCACTGTGGCGTCCACAATAAATAATGAAGAAAAACGTCAACGGCTGTTTCAAGACTCATTGACTTTATACGTCGTGAGTTTACTGACGTCCTATGTGGATTGCCCTGTTATTGTTGCATGAACATTGTTTTGACTGAACACATCTACACACTACACAAAACCAGACATGCGGATGCCATCCATCATCATATGGCATCACGCATCACTCAGCCAGTTTTGTAATATTTGGTTCTGAGTTTGTTTGGGTCTGAGGGGACAGTCGAGAACAAGGGCACTGAAGAGGCTTAATGAAACTGCCGAAAAGGCATCAGGCTGGCTGTGGAACAACCGCAATGGGCAGTGGAGATCGTGACAATAAACGCTGCGGTACAGAAAACACCAGGAATTTTTCTGTCCACAATACGCTGCGTTTTGTAGTGTACTAGTGAACGGGCTGTGACTCAGGGGCGACAGGCGGTGTATACTATAAGGGGTGTCAGTATCAAAAGTCCAGTGGGGAACGCGCAGTGGTTAGACTCGTTGACCTCGCGATGGTGTCTCAGTGTGTGCGACGGAACGAACGGAATAATTTGTCTTCTCTTTGTTACTTTCACAATTGCCTTCACGGCTGGCGGAGTTGTGGATTTTAAAGTTGCTACCATAAGTGAAATGGTTTCATTTTCGATACAAGACAACAGGAAGCTGAGACGCTTGGGAGTCATGACCCAAGTGGGCCCGCCCCCCTTAGAGTGTAAAGGAGTATATGGGGCCGAAACACTTGTCGGACGGGGGGACTCCTTCTGATGATCAGATTGCTTCCTGTTGTATCGCTCTGTAAAGAGTTTCCTATCATCATGGTTCTGAGTTTGTTAAAATCCTCTGTTACAAATCTGCAGTCGGTTTCGTTGCTTTTGTAGTAGCAACACTACTGCACTGAACCCTTTCTCCCCCAAATACGACGTTGGGGATGCTGTACACGGCTGTTTGTGCCCTATACCAGAGCGCTCTTTTAGTTTCGGTGACCGGAATTCTGACACCGGGTATACAATTTTCGTGTGCACCGTAAAAGACTATTTAAGTTTTTGGCGGGGAAAATCAGCTGATGTGTGTGTAAAATCAGTAAAATATAAATCATTACACACTCGTTCTGGATAAACACAGCGCTAAAATTCTTTTGTGTACTATAACTTTGTTCTCTGCTCTATTTTTGATTGCATTTTTATTTGTTTGAAATAAGTTTTGACGGAGTTACAGACTTTTGAAAACAGCGTCATCATTTGAGGAAATTCATAAAATAAGTAATCTTTTTATTAATTTAATATCTAAAAATCGGCCCATTCGTTTGAGTTTATAATTATAAAGACTTCTCGAAGGGAAGCTAAAGATTATTTCCACATACTTTTTTTTTTGGTTTCATATCTTGAGAATGTGTGGTAGTCAGTTTTGTGAGTTTGGCATTACAAGAACAAGCATATTGTCACCAGATTTTATAGCATTTAAATTACTGTAAACGCATTCCTGATACTCACAAATCTTAAATAAGGTTGTAACAAAATAACTTTGTAAAGCACCATATGTTTTTGCATTTTCATTCATTTATAATGATATTTAGCTACGTATATAAGCGTCAGAAAACATGTAAATCTATAGATAGATTTCTTCTACATACTTTGTTCTATCTTTCAAGTCTTGTTAATCTTGTATTTATAATATGAATTTTTTTTTTTTTATTGTGTGTGAGATAAGGACTGTTCCATTAGTGTTCTTTGGTAGACAATCCTGTGCACACGACGGCTGCCAAAGAATTCTAAGTAACTGTTTGTATATCTTCTTTCATTCACAGATAAAGCATTCTACATCCTGGTGTTAGACTTGATAGTCCCAAATATTCCTCTATCTTTATACATACACAAGTAAACTATACTACATAACAACGAAATGGAACATACTGTTTTGCATCATATGAATTGTGCCAGTGCACTGTGCAGAGCCTGTGGCAAGAGAGCATTAACTTCCAAAACAACACGTTCAATTCAGAAAGCGCTGAACTGTTCTAAATTACGTTAATGATCTGTTCTTTGTGTTTGGAATTAACGTATCAGATGATAAACCCACACAGCATTCGACTATATTTTGTAAGAAGTGTTACTTACGAATACAAAATTCAAAAAGGAGGCATAATCAGAAGTGTTTTGAAACAGCCAAGTTACTATCGGAAAACAGTCAGCACATCTGGAAAGACTAAAACCATAATTTAACTATAAGTGAATGTCAACTGTGCAATTGTGTTGCAAAGACATCTTTTGGTGTTTTAAAAACAAAAAGCTGCTCTATCCCCTGTAATGTTCTTTCTGACCCCTCCATGTCTAGTCAGTTATTTAGCTGTAGTCAGGATAGCTCTGTACAGTAGGAGGTTGACGTGCCTGCCCACATAAGTGATGATATTGTTCAACTGGAGGTTGATGTGCCAGCTCACATTAAAGGCGAGACCATTATTCATTTGGAGGTGGATAACACTACTCACCCTAGCATGCCAGTTTTTGTTGCCACATCTACACCTACCAAGTCAGTTATACATACGACAAGTACATCCACCTCGCCTGTCTTCAAAAGCGACATCACAGTACAACAGTTACTTGCTAAGCCACCTTCACAACCACTAACACAAAAGGAAGAACCCCTATTCACATCCATTGTTAGAAAAAAAACTAGAAACAGCAAAAAGTAATATCATAAAATGCAAAACCAGAGGACAGCCTATTGTACTACAAAAACTAATTAAACATAGAAGAGAAACATCAGTCACCAGAACGCCAACAAACGTAAGCGATCTCAATTGCTTCACACTGTTAGAAAACATATTGCTGGAACATCAACTGATTCATTAGACCTGCAGCAGGCACATGAACTACAACGCTGTTCAGAAACGTCACGTCAGGAAATTTGCAGGAAAGCAGGCATTGAAAGTAGAGTTAGAATATCCAAAGAATTAGCAATAGCCATGAAGGAAACAGTAGGTCTTACGTGGGCACAGGAGAGAAAAAAAGAGAAGATTGAAAATTGAAAGACCCGCCAGAGGTATTAAAAATATAACTTCACAATTAAAATTTATAATGGAAACTCATTTGTTACAAATTTCTCCATCTGTGAATGTACAGATTCATCCTATAAAAAAAAGGAAGTGTGAATGATAATTGAGCGAAATTTTGGGGCTAGAGCAAATTATGGCAGTTGTTGCTTGAGATTGACAGAATTAACAGAGTGTGGAAATCATTTAATAGATGTATTTTTTAAATACACCTATTTATCTATTAAATTGAACATTTCGTTTTACTCATGACCATACTTATTTTTACATGACCATCGTGATGTATGATTGAGATAATTGTTAGCTCTCATGTTTTTGGGGACAATTGGGTGTGTTATTTTAGGTAATAAATGTGGACTTGCAATTTAATGTTTCAATAATTAATGTTTGACGCATGAAACCAAAACAAAACTTTGATATCCATTTTCTGCAGGTTTTCTACTTTTGATTTCTGTAATTTGTTATGCATGTTGATTGTGACCGATTTAGTGAAAATTGCATTATAAACAAACCATAACAAAATATAAAAAAAAACGTAAATTTTACACTATTTCAGACTATTATATCTTCTGTTCTAATTGTGATAAAATGTTTGTTCTTGTTCTAAAATTTACTCTAACATTTCTAGTCTAGCTTTACGCAAAATTAAAGCCGGTATTTATAATAATAAAGTAGCCTAAAAACATTAATTAAGCCCTATCAAAAGTAAAATCCGCCACCTTTTTTTCCCAGTTAGGAAGTTACCACGTGACCTCTGACACGATAGCTATAAATAGCGCGGTCGGGGGGAAAGGGGAAATAACTAAAAGATCGCTGGCAAACAGCCGTGTGTAATTAGCAATTTAGTTTTACACCAAAGAACGGGATAAGCAAGCCTCGACTGGATCCAAAATTTCTCGTAATGTGTGTGACTGAATCGTGCTTTTGCCTCGGTCATTTTGTAGCTCAATTAATTCTTCTTGTAAATGTTGACTAACTTGTTCCACGTCTCATTCAAACCGATTAATCACCCAATCCGGTATTATTAGTTCTTGCAAGTCTTTAAATCTTATGCTCATATCATTTTTAATAGCGTCCAAATGACTGCAATAAACCTCTAAATCTGAATCTTTAAGCCTGTGCCCACCTACAGTAAACATGGAAAATGAGAAAGTTCTCGGTGACTAAGATTATTTTTATATATTGTCAATTTGTTGATGAACCCCATGATAATTCATTTCACTTTAATCAGACTGATCTCATTTCCTTGTAGCTTAAGAAGAACCTCATTTAACTTTTTAAATATATGTGAAAGATAAGCCACATCGTTTCGCAATACGTCTCTATCGATGCTAAATTCTTCTTTGACTGAATCCAAAAACTCTACTGTCTCCTGACAATGATAACATCCCAGGTACTAACATTTTGCGTTTAGAATCCTTGAAACACTCCATGGGACGCAGGGCAAATAAAAAATATCGTGTTACAAGCTATGCGAAGGGGAATATCTTTTGTAATTATTTCATATTGATTCTTGTAAAAATGTACACAACGCCCCCCTGAAAAGAAGTAACGACCCCCAATCGTTGCGACTCATCAGAACGCCCCAGACATCTTGAAAACGCCCCCCCAGGGGGCGGTACCACCCCCGTTAAGAAACACTGCTCTATACAGAGAGTTACAACCGGAGGAAATCTGATCATCAAAAGTGTCCCCCCCCCCCCCCTTTTTTTTTTCGAAGACGTGTTTTCCGACCGTTATCTTCTTTACACACTAAGTGGAGCGAGCCCACTTGGGTCATGTCTCCCAAGTGTCATGCCACATAAAGTTGACAAAAAAACTGAATAACGTTATTCTATACTTTAATCCCTGCTAACTAAGATGAACTATTGTGAACTTTGTATTTCCATCACAACGTAAAGGGTGGGGCGATACTCGTATTTACTGTTGGTTACCTTTGTGTTAAATTGTATTGGATCCTGCTCAACCGAGTAAATTGTATTCTACAGGGTATTCCAAAAAATTACTTTTGGTTGTTAATATAAAGGTAAAGAATGTCCCATAGCAGAAAATGCTGCAGGGGAGTGAAGTGTTAGAGACTTCGCCATGCTCGGTCCAGCTTTGTTAATAGGTTGGGGGGGGGGGGGGACAAGTTCTCTTTTACGCTGCCTTTGTCTTTCCTAATTTACGAGCATAGTCACGTTCCCATTTACATCTAAAGAGATCTGTTATAAACATTGGGATCCTCGCTGGTGCTATGGAGTTCTTGCACTATGCTGAGATCCTCCTTGTGAGATCTAAGGGAGGAGATCGGAGCACTGATGGAGTTGTCCGTGTGCAATGAAGATGGTCCTTTAAACAAAACTAAACTAAAGACTGGAGCACGTGACGCTACCAGATTTCGACACCCCAATCTGGTAGATGTGCCGCGAGAGGAAAGCACTCTAACAACTTAGCCCAGCTGACGCTCTTGGTTGTTGATAAATTTATAATCCAGAATAATCCTAAGGATTATTTATATCACCGAGATACCAGTGAAGTTTTACGTACAAATGTCATGATGCAATTGCAGACTCAAGTACTATCTGTACTTCTTCTTCTTCGCACACTCTCAGACGTCCACTTGAATGTTCTCAAAGAAAGCAGTAGTCAGTTTGAGGCTATTTGAATCCCCGTAAAGCTTTTCCACGAAAGGAGCTGGCGTCGGCCATATGCACTTTCTCTGTACCACATATAAGGGGCAACTTTGAAGCAGATGTTCAGCAGTCATTTTATCAGGGTAGTTCCTATATCTGTACAACAAATTGGAAATGGGACAGACCAGATAAGGGGAGCACGAATAAACAGAACATGTACTACACCACGGTCGAGTCCATAACAGGAGCAGGGGTGGGCAGCATGGCCTTCTCCAACCCAGTTGAGGGAAAAACTGTATGGTAACGAGAGATGCCTGAGACGGACTGCTAGCTTTATAAGAACGACAGATGTGGTTATTTGAGAGCGAACGAAGAAGAAGAAGAAGATGCATATACTGCAATTTTTGGATAGTGGCATGTAGATTTATGTTGTAACGCTAATACAGTAAGCAAATGAAACATGTTGTAACGCTAAGACAGTAAGCAAATGAAACATTTATGTTGTAACGCTAAGACAGTAAGCAAATGAAACAATTGTGTTGTAACGCTAAGACAGTAAGCAAATGAAACATTTATGTTGTAACGCTAAGACAGTAAGCAAATGAAACATTTATGTTGTAACGCTAAGACAGTAAGCAAATGAAACATTTATGTTGTAACTCTAAGACAGTAAGCAAATGAAACAAAGCAATAAACTACCAGATATTTAAAATAAAATAAAAACTTTAGGCATTTCTATAACAATTGAATTTTTTTCCCCTTAACCAGCGGCACTTGGGCTTTCAGCCCTTGGGCCCAATGACATGTCATTCCGAGGCTGGGGAGCCTGTGGACTTTCCTTCCAACCCGGTTAGGAGCTCCGCTCCTTCCCATCCACAGAGGGTTTATCTCAGGATCCGTTCCGGTTATTCAGTCAAAATCCCGGTCGATGACACTCTGTCAAATGCCCACGCCCGGGCTTGAACCTTGAACACCTGATCGCCAGCGCAATGTGGTAACCATTACACTAGCGTGGCTCCCAACAATTGAAATAAATGTTACTATTTATATTTATGCTCTTAAGTAAATATTAAGGACAATAAGTCTTTCTGTTTTATTTTTTTATTTTTTTGGGACACGCTGGAAGTTATACAATTGTATGCTCAGTCCATTTCAGGGTTGACAGCTCTATTTAATCGTGCTCGCACAAGATCTCGCTGTGTACTTTTTCAATGACTAAATTTACAAAGACCTTTGATATACATATACTGTACGGTACATCGCACACCGCGCGTTTTAATCTTTCTCTACTGATAAAGAAAATGCAGGAGGATATATTCAAGGGGTGATGTTAGTTTTAGGAGTTAATCTTTGGTGTAAACTTCAGTTCATTTATTTAAAAGAAAAATTCTGCAGTGCTAAAATTGCTGTGTACTACACACTGACATTGCAGTCTACGGTAGTTATGTTTTGAAGTCATATAATGTATCATGTGGAATGTTACTTGACTACAGCCGCGGTGCCTTTCTGTGCTCGTGGATATCGATGTTAAGCATCGCTTCTGCGAAACTGCCTTTCTGGTTGATCGAGTTCAATACAAGGAGTTAACCAGACTGTGTCTTTGGTTTCCTTGGGCATACAGGTATGTCGTCATACGCTTCTTTACCACGTGTTTGCTGGTTTTGTAATCATCAATGTTCGTGCAAAGCAGGTAATTAACTGTTTTCTTTACTCGTCTTGTGGTAAAACGTTTGGAGTCAAGCTCTGGTCAATATCTTCTTTTGGTTCAAATGAGGAAAAGTGGGACATGTGTCAAATTTCGCCCAAATGTCTATCGATCTGGCGGCCAATTAAGTGACCCATGTCGATACGACCTTAAAAAAGAATGCAGTGACGCAGTGTTAAGGCACAAGGGTTAGGGTTAAGCTTAGGAATACTAACCATAAACCTAATGCCAAACCCTAACATTAATCCTAACCCTTACAGTGTGGGCGACTTAATTTTACATATTCCCATTGCGGATTAAATTTTCAGCACCAACAGATTTCCTCTTTTTTTTTTACATGAGTGGTCAGTTCATAAAAAAGTTTTACAGTATTACACTCACTAATAAAACAATATAAACCATTCAGTTAATCAGAAGAATAGTACAAAATATTTTAGAGATTAAAAGACGTTATAGAGACAGACAATTAAGAGGGAAATACATAGGTTTTGGACAAAAGAGAGGCTGTACATGCCAGAGAGCCATGCTGCGCACCTTAGTATAGAGCGATTGAAAAGTCACTTATTATTTTTAAATTTTTATTTCTCCACTTCTATCCAGCTAATTTATATAAAACAATTGTCAAAATAAAGAGAATCGTATTACACAACAGCTGTCTCCCATTAACATTACAGGTCAACTTGAGATGTGGCTTGTTCAGCCTGTGATTTCATTGTGAGCAGACATTTTAGCTGTCTCTTGTAACTTCTGCTGACCACATCACCCCTAGTGTGCCAATGGTCAAGAAAATATGGGCCTAACACCATATTCTCAATATGCTTGAATGGGCGTGTAACGGGATCATTTACCTCCTTTACCTCTTGTAACTTCAATTTATTGGCCCTTTGACGATTTTATTTTATTTTATTTCTGATAAAATAAAAAAATAAAAATTGTTATTCAAATGGCTGATATTGCTGTCTGTTTAACATTAGTGTCATGAATATATCCCAAGTAAGGATTCACTCCATTTAAACATAGAGAGTGATTTCTCAATCACCCGGCAGAAAAGAGCCTGAAAATGAATTTAAAATTTTACATTGGAATTGTGGACTATGAAAAGGCATTTAGGCGTATAAAGAGAATCACTTTGGAAACAGATGGGGCGGGCACATCGAGCACTAAGGAGTCGCCTTCAGATTCAGTAGCATATTTAAGCAGAACATGTGAAGACATTAAATACGGAGTTATTAAGAACAACTTACACAACCCTTTGAGATAAGAATTGGAGTGCGGCAGGGATGTCATGAGACACCAGAAATGGAAATCTGCGGACTCTTAAACACAACAGATCGATGATCTAGAATCTACATTTTGACGATGACGATGCCCTACTATGCCAAATGTAATTCCCCGGGGTCCCTAATGAGACGAAGAAAGAATGTTACTGCTCCTTCGGGCATATCATACACGGCGATGTCGTGATTCGGAGAAATTTCTGTCACTTTTAGCCGAGTTGTCTGCCCTGTTATGTTATCAAATTTTTGTCTACGCCTACTTTTCTGTCTTATAGCTCCTAATAGCGCTAATTCTAGCATTGGTCATGTCAATCTTACGTTGGACAGGCTAATTCCACTCCTTTACACGTGGACATCGGCATCTAGCTAAAGGTCCTTTTTATTTTGCCTTTCTAGTAGATGACGGCTAGTTCCCCGTATTCTGTGATTTATAGAGAATCGTGGACACGGGGAAACTTCTACCCTTTTGTTTGTGCCGCCCTCGCGAACACTGGACGCTCGTAGAACCGACAGTGCAGCGGCAGATTACGTCCTTTTCCTGTATCTTGAGTCGTCCAGGGTCTCCCCTAGGTCTTACGTCTGAATTTGTTTCATCTAGTTCACGCGTAGAAGCCACCTGTAGACTCTCTGACTATTTAAGCAAGAGTTCTCTATCAATCAGTACCATTGTCTCAAGAAAATTCTGCCACTGGACAAAGTGATATTCTGCGCCAGAGCTAATAACAGTTGTTAGTGCAAGAATTATTCTGTATTCTGTGTTCATTTACATATTTAATTCATTGTGGTATTAGCTTAAGCTAACAGCATCGAGATCCCGCGTTACTTTAATTCATGTTAAATAGATATACATTCTTTTTTCCTTAAGGTAAAATTTTTCGTGACCGGGATGCTCTGAAGTGTATTAAGTGAGCCACTATCCATAATCATTAAGTGTCAGTTAGGCGCTGGGTTTTCTCTAGTCAGAAACAGTGAGCCGTGGTAACGTTAATTTTTACCAAGTTTTTTCCCACTTGGTTTGTGTGCGTAGAATACTGCTGTAAAGAGGTTTTGTTTTGCTATTTGATATATTGAGTGTAAGCCAAATGCTAAATTTTTTATACTCATTCAGTGTTGTCCCTACTTTGATGATGATCACTAGGGCCCTTATGATTACGGGGAAAGATGTGAATACCTAACAGTGGTCTCGCTTTGCCAGAGTGTGTGGGACTATGTAGGCGTGTGTGTGTATATTTTTAGCCTCAGATCACCTTGCGACGTAGCGCATCAGAAACGCGTGGCGTGTAAACAGAAACCTAGGGTGGGGACTACCGAGTTAGCGTTTCCTAGGCCTAACTGAGCAAAGAGGGTGAGAGACGGGGTTTGTTTTGATTTTGTGAGTGAGAGAAACGGCGAGTGGAAGGGGGAAGTTTGTTTACGAGGGGCGTTCAGAAAGTAATGCACCACATCGTTTCTCTCAGCTAATAATGAAGATAGAAGCATGAAATTTTGCAAACTTTAAATATGGCATGTGCCAATTGTGTGCACCAAACTGCACCGCAACCGGCCAAATTATACGGCTGCCCTAAACCGTTGAAATGGAGCGTGTTAGCAACTTGCGTTATAAGCAGCGAATTGTGATAGAATTTCTCGTTGCAAAGAAGGAAACTGTTGTGAACATTCACAAGCGTCTATGTGATGTATATGGAAGTTTTGCAGTCGACAGGAGTACAGTCAGTCGCTGGGTTCAGAGAATCAAAGAATCAGGAAGTGGAGATACGGAGCTGCTTGATCGGCCGCGCTGTGGACGTCCTGCCACAGCCACCAACGCAGAAATGTTGAAATGCGCTGAGGGCATTATTCTTACTGATAGGTGAATCACTACTCAACAATTGGCCTTACAGCTGTCAGTCAGCATTGGTAGTGCAAATACAGTTATAAAAACTCTCGGATTTTCTAAGGTTTGCGCAAGATGGGTTCCTCGAAGTCTCACAAATGATCACCGATTTCAAAGGAAAGCAATTTCTTCTGAATTGTTGGAGCGTTTCAATGCTGATGGAGAGAACTTTTTGGCTAAGATCGTTAAAGGTGACGAAACCTGGGCACATCATTTTGAACCTGAGACAAAAAGACAGTCAATGGAGTGGCATCATCCGCAATCACCACGAAGAAAGAAATTCAAGACAATTCCTTCAGCTGGAAAGGTCATGATCACTGTTTTTTGGGACATTGAAGGTGTGATTCTTGTGGACGTTATGCCAAGAGGAGAGACAATCAATTCGCAAGCTTACATTAAGACATTGAAAAAACTCAATCAACGTTTTCGCAGAGTTCGGCCGCACAAGAATCTAGCAGACCTGCTTCTCCTTCACGACAATGCGCGACCTCACGCAAGTCTGGCAACACGGGAAGCAATCACCAAATTGGGTTGGACTGTACTACCCCATCCACCCTATAGTCCCGATTTGGCACCCTCTGATTTTCATCTATTTGGTCCACTTAAAGATGCACTCCGTGGAACAAGGTTTGAAGATGATGAAGGAGTGATTCATGCAGCGAAGAAATGGCTACATGATCAAGACAAAATCTGGTACGGGCTAGGAATACATGCACTTGTTTCGCACTGGCATAAAGCCGTACAAGTTGATGGGGATTATGTTGAATAATACCGATGTTTACATGACATATCCATGTATATTGTGTATAAATTTCATGCTTTTTGAATAAACAGCTCCTGAGAAAAACGATGTGGTGCATTACTTTCTGAACGCCCCTCGTATATTTGACATGGGTGAGAGACGAACTGAGGAAGAGTAGGCTACAGGTAGTAATGAGATATAGCATTGCTGTATATTTTCAGAGCCTTTGTCAGCACAGTTGTCTGTGCTTTCTGATGTGATTTGCTGCTGTCAGGGGATTACTATTGTCCACATAATAATTATTACTAGACAGTCTACGTCATACTGCCAGGCTTCAGTTATAAGGCTGGAGAGTGGGCTACGTAACCACAGCCTATTGTTGAAAGTGTCTATTGCTCCAGTACATACGGACTGTCGCCTGTGCCATCCAATCATTTTCGGCAACACTGTCCGACCCATTAACAGTAGGTTGATTTGGAGAATACCACTATACATCGATTTCTGTTACCTACACGTAAGGAGCAGCCTTGCGTCCTGGATTATTTACCTATAGCACAGATTGCCGCCAGTTGCAGTTAATCATAATCTCGACACCTACGGGCTGTCGCCTTTGTCATCCAGTCAGTTTCGGCAACACTGCCCGACCCATTGATAGCCGGTTACCTCTGAGTATACTGACATAACGACCGAGAGGAGTAGTCATTTGCCAGTACTCGTCACCTGTTTTTATAGTTCAAGTCTTCATTATCCAGTATAGATGTGCCCCAGCGCGCCTATACTGGATATAGCCAGCAAAAGTTCTCGTCAATTGGATAGTTCTGGATAAGTGGATGCAAGTATTTCTGTACTCGTTTTAATCTCCTTCACCTGCTAGTGTGGCCTCCCGCCACCGGAAATTGTGAATGCATAGAATTTATTACGACACTGTTACAGAGAGAGCTTATCTCCATAGTCTGGAAATTTCAACTTAGGTGGAACAGTGTAGTGGTTTTTCTTCTAGCAGAGAAAGTAACCTTCTTACCAGGATTATTACAATAAGGAGTGGGCGTTTCCTCGCGAAACTGGGTGCCTAACACCTTTAGTTAGATTTTCTTGGAAGTGAGAAAGTGTACGGGTGTTGGTAGTTTGGAGTGAGACGTTTTGCCTGAGAGAGTAGGTGAAGTCTTGTGTTATTTTTCTGTGGTTGTGATATTGATACATTCACTAGCCCTTCAGAGCTAGTGAAGGCATTACTTATTTTTTTTTTTTTTGGGGGGGGGGGGGGGGGGGGGGGGGGGGGGGGGGGGGGGGGGGGGGGGGGGGGGAGGGGGGGGGGGGGGGGGGGGGGGGGTGGGGTGGGTTTCAATGTTGTGGTTCTTTAAGAAAAACATGTATATGCACTAAGCGGGCATAGCTCACTCTATTCTGTCACTTAATGTTTGCCGTTGTAGTTCTTACTGTAGTAGATTATTCTATTTAGCATTGGAGGACCGACAAGGGTACGACATCTTAAACAGAGTCCGAGTATGGCTGGGAAGTAGATCCAAGATATTTTATTATATCTCTATGCTCTACAGAAGTTCAACCTCTCTCCATTATTTTAATTAGTGACTGTAATTTTAACGTCCACATTACTCATTCATGTTCTGTCTAATCTCAAACATTCTGTATTTCCATACTCGCGACAGGCAACTAATCTGAGGTTGTACACGAGGCTGGTAATCTAATCATGTAGAACAAGTCGCTACAGAAACTACCTCTGCAAGAGTATGTGAATGCTTGGTGCAGGCTTCCAGGAAAGAGAACAGCTTCTTTAATTGAGCCATGCTTAACAAGGAGCGAAAAGGAACGTGATGATAATGGCGATAGCCCTTCTATCACATAATCGAAACCAGATGTAAATGAAGTCTTGATGAGAGGTCACAGCGATTGAGTCTGAGGATGACTTGATGAGACGTCACAGCGGTTGAGTCTGAGGATATACAGAGAACAATTTCGATTAGGATAATAAAAGTGCCAAAGTACTGCTAAATTGCACTGGAAGAAACACCCCTACAAGATCTAGCATATACGTACGTATACTTTGATAGCAAGATGGACAGAGATGATGAAATGGAGTTCTTTCTTTCTTTCTTTCTTTCTTTCTTTCTTTCTTTCTTTCTTTCTTTCTTTCTTTCTTTCTTTCTTTCTTTCTTTCTTTCTTTCTTTCTTTCTTTCTTTCATTCTTTCTTTCTTTCTTCCTGTCTTTCTTTCTGAATGTCTGTTTTACTGTCTGTCTTTCTTTCTTTCTTTCTTTCATTCATTCTTTCTTTCTTTCTTTCTTTCTTTCTTTCTTTCTTTCTTTCTTTCTTTCTTTCTTTCTTTTTTTTTTTTCTTTTTTTTTTTCTTTCTTTCTTTCTTTCTTTCTTTCTTTCTTTCTTTCTTTCTTTCTTTCTTTCTTTTATTTCTTTCTTTCTTTCTTTCTTTCTTTCATTCATTCTTTCTTTCTTTCTTTCTTTCTTTCAATTTCCCAAAGAGCATATCCCTTCAAAGCGATCCCAAGTCTGCCTGTCCCATTACATATGGAAAAAAACAAGAAATCAGGCGCAACACAAAAAAATTAGAATTGTCAACTCCAAATATCAGGATAGTCCTGTTGTACGGCTCTTAAACATTGGTGAACTACATAACGGATAAATAAGAGATTACAGACTTGTCATAAATGGGTGTGGGGCACAGAATAGATGGATTCACTTGTTATGACAAGGTCACTCATGTGGATCCGATGAAAAGAGTCAGACAAATACCAGTTGAACCAGAGGTGAGGGAAAGACGGCAACAGATATGAAACACGCTGATGGAACCAGTTGAGGGAACCAGTTGAAGGAACCAGTTGAGGGAACCAGTTGAGGGAACCAGTTGAGGGAACCAGTTGAGGGAACCAGCTGAGGGAACTAGTTGAGGGAACCAGCTGAGGGAACCAGTTGAGGGAACCAGCTGAGGGAACCAGTTGATGGAACCAGCTGAGGGAATCAGTTGAGGGAACCAGTTGAGGGAACTAGCTGAGGGAACCAGTTGAGGGAACCAGTTGAGGGAACCAATTGAGGGAACCAGCTGAGGGAACCAGTTGAGGGAACCAGCTGAGGGAACCAGATGAGGGAACCAGATGAGGGAACCAGTTGAGGGAACCAGCTGAAGGAACCAGTTGAGGGAACCAGTTAAGGGAACCATCTGAGGGAACCAGTTGATGGAACCAGCTGAGGGAATCAGCTGAGGGAACCAGCTGAGAGCCTGACAAGAAAGTCCCTATTCTGGAATCCCACTATGTAAAAGAAAAAAACGCACAGGGAGATCTAAAAAAATGGACAAAATCTTGGAAAAAAGTGTGTTTGGGGGGGGGGGGGTAGAGTAAACGATTTGTGACGTCATATAAGAGGGGGTCTGGGTTTCTGTGATGAAATGTGAACCAAAAAAGGGGGGGGGGAGGAGGGGCGAAAAACTGCTTGACGTCATGTATGGACGACCCCATAGTCCTTTAAAAATGAACAACATGGAAATAAACAACATAAATACGAGTATCCTAGCATTTGGGAGAAATGTTGCAGCAAAATTAAAACCAATCACATAATAAAAGGAGAGGGATGTTTAACAACTATTTACTCATGAGCAGCAACAACAAGGACAAGAGGCAACTATTGCTCAAGCATAAGAGAAAATGAAATGGGTACACCAACAACTATAACTCAATAACATGTGAAAATGACATGTCTGGACCAACAACTATAACTCAACAACATGTGAAAATGACATGTCTGGACCAACAACTATAACTCAACAACATGTGAAAATGACATGTCTGGACCAACAACTATAACTCAACAACATGTGAAAATGACATGTCTGGACCAACAACTATAACTCAACAACATGTGAAAATGACATGTCTGGACCAACAACTATAACTCAACAACATGTGAAAATGACATGTCTGGACCAACAACTATAACTCAATAACGTGTGAAAATGACATGTCTGGACCAACAACTAGGACTCAACAACATGTGAAAATGACATGTCTGGACCAATAACTATAACTCAACAACATGTGAAAATGACATGTCTGGACCAACAACTATAACTCAACTAGGAGATCAACAACATGTGAAAATGACATGTCTGGACCAACAACTATAACTCAACAACATGTGAAAATGACATGTCTGGACCAACAACTATAACTCAACAACATGTGAAAATGACATGTCTGGACCAACAACTATAACTCAACAACATGTGAAAATGACATGTCTGGACCAACAACTAGGACTCAACGACATGTGAAAATGACATGTCTGGACCAACAACTAGGACTCAACGATATGTGAAAATGACATGTCTGGACCAACAACTAGGACTCAACAACATATGAAAATGACATGTCTGGACCAACAACTAGGACTCAACGATATGTGAAAAATGACATGTCTGGACCAACAACTAGGACTCAACAACATGTGAAAATGACATGTCTGGACCAACAACTAGGACTCAACAACATGTGAAAATGACATGTCTGGACCAACAACTAGGACTCAACAACATGTGAAAATGACATGTCTGTATCAACAACTAGGGTTCAACGACACGTGAAAATGACATGTATGCACCATGCGCATATATATATATATATATATAGGTTACATTTCTGTGTAGGTATGTGTGTATTCTGGTATTCTGTGACAGGTTTGGTAGTTTCACTCTATTGACCCTACGAGAAAGAAAGAATAGTGAAACAGAGCGCTTGGACAAGAACTGGTAATACCAGACCACAAGGTCTTTTATATTTGGACATGCACCTTAATATAACCGATGGACTCTGTGTCTTGGATGAACGGTGCGCCTCGCCAAAACAAGGCAAACGTTAATTTTTTTTTAATTAAAGAAAAAAAAGCTTGGGCAAGAAACAATTTTATTTTATCACGAGAACAAAAACAGTCAACACTAGTGGTCTTCACTAGGCCAAGACAAACACGCATTGATAGTTAGTAAATAATAAACATGAATACGTATTTCGGAGGCAGTCGTAAAAAAATAACAAGAAAAAGATTACTGTCTCGTAGGTAACAGAAAAGTAGTACAAATGACAGGCTCATCAGGTATTCGAACCAGATCTCACAACTGGAGTAAATCGTGACTGGTTTGGTTTGGTTTGGTTTTAAGACTATCATCATTACACACGGACAACTCCATCAGTGCTCCGATCTCCTCCCTTAGATCACACAAGGAAGATCTCAGCACAGTTCACAAACTCTGTAGCACCGGCGAGAATCACAATGTGTGTATATAGGAATCGCGCATTCTATAAATATATTTGGTGGGTAGGTTTCTAATTTTTAAATTTTGCCAGGATAGCGACCTTATGGCTTACTCTTTACGATTTCCAACTGCCGTGGGATTCGTTACGTGCGCAACTTGCACAAGGGACCTCCTATTTTTTCGCCCTTATCCGAGAAGGCTAGGCATCCGATCTCACTGCGCTTGAGACCAGGGTGGTGTATGACATCATTAGGACCACTGGTTCTACTGGGAATCGAACCCGGAATCTGTAGAATTCGAGGCGGACGCCACACCTCTTAGCTACTCCTAGCTAAATCGGGACTGGAAACATAGTCAACCCAACACACACTAAATGATTTCTCAATAAATGTATTTATGTGTTTGCATAATGACATAAATTGAGAAAAAGTTGTTCGCGGTGAAAAGATGTGCACAAAAAGGAACGTGATAACATGCTAGTGCTTCGGAATGCGATGTGAATTTAGTCTTTTTCCTCTTGTACAAAGACAGAGCTGATATCTGCTATTAATGCGGACAAATACGGTTAATCTTAAATCTGTCTGTTCATGTGTCTGTAATAATACCGTTTCCGTACGTGTATTAAATTTCCGTTGTTAAGACAGACAAGATTTGCAAAAATTTTCAAGAGGTTGTGTCTATTAACTTTTACATTATATTTTTGTGACATATTTATCTTGATATCAGCTGTGACTCAAATGCAGTATTTTTTTTTTTAAATGAAAAAGATGAAATGTTTTGTTTGCTTATTCCAAATTACATCCTTTTTGGATGAGCATCAGAGCACAAAAACGTGTTCCAAAGACAAAAAATACTTCAATTTCTTGGCTACTGTGCATATTGTGTTTTACGATGAATAGTAAAAAGTTGTAGGGCGCAGCAAGGCCGGATGGTTTCAACAAAAATACTGTGAAAATAATGAAGTATATTACGTACCATTATTTTCTGCCTTTCATTTGGAAAGACAACTACAATATCTAACTTGTGCAATTAAAATTTGGACTTTTGGTAAGAAGCCACATACTTAATACTATTTAATATCATGTATTTGACAAGCAGTCATACATGGGTGCTGGCGTAGTATAGAGGGATTAAAATGGTATGACCAGGTCACCAATGTCGAACTGATGACTAGAACCAGACAAGTGCCAGTGGAACAAGTGATGAGAAGAAGAAGAAGCTTGTGATGGTTAGAACACACAGTGAGGAAACATGTGGATAACTTTACAAACCAGTTCTTGTTCCAGGGCCGCCAGAGTAAAAGTGCAGAGGTAGACTCACAGAAAAGAGAACTGGAGACTGAAATAAAAATGATGAGGAACTCGTGGAAAGAGCTTGAACGGATGGCACGTGGCAGGAGGACTTAGCACGTGTTTGTTGAAGGCCTATGCTTCTATGCTTCTTGGGGAGATAAAGGGTATTGATTGGTTGATTGATTTGACAGCTAAGACATGTAAAGACCTTGATATGATGGCGTACAATAAGAGAACTGGGCATATGTTTGCTGAAGGCCTATGCTCCTTGGGGAGGTAAAGGGTAATGATGATCTTGATGATGTTTTGAGAACTACAGCGGCACAGCAGTAACATTATACAAAAACGAGCTTTGTATGTTACTGCAACAAAACACTTTCAAATAAACTTCACATACACATCACTACAGGGACATTGAAAAGTCATTTTCTACGAGTATTTTTTAATTTTCGATTTCTACACTGCTTGTGACAATGCGGCTGTTACCAACAGATTACTGGTGACAATGTATATATTTATTATAATATTTATCTGTCGGAGGGAAGGTATTTGTTTTTAGAATCAGGATGCTTTCCTGGCCAAAGATATATCACCCATGATTGATTAATACTTTTGTTATATGGGTTATCTCCCCTGGAGATCGAATTTGGCGTATGAATCTGGATTTCGTTAGTCTGTGCCTTGTTGGGCCAGAAAACAGATTGTTCTTGTTTAGGTTATGCAGGAATGTTTATGGTCCGAGTCTATGTTTACTCTGTGTCTATTTCAGACGATTCGGTCTTATATCGTGATATCTTGGTATGTCTAAGTGGAACTATTTTTCCTTGTACTGAACTTTGGGGTCAGGGAGTTCTGCGCATGCTGAGAGAAGAGAGTGTCTTCCGGGATGATGGAATGCCGGGCGAAAGCCTTGTTGAAGACGAGTCCCCAGTCTGTGATCTCTATGATTTGTTATGTGGAAGAAGATGCTGAACCTATGCCTTTACTAAACGCGCCAAACCAATTACGGCTTTTTCTACACCTAGAGGCCTTTTTCAATGGAATTTCATGCCTTTCGGCATTATGAACGCACCAGCTACATTCGTACGCATGATGCGTCGAATACTATCTTATCGGTCAGATGTCATCGCGTACCTAGACGACATCTGTCTTTTCAGCGATACTTGGGAAGATCACTATTCGGGGTTAGTTGAATTACTGTCTACTCTACGCGAGTATAACCTGACAGCGAAACCCTCTAAAGCCTGCATTGGTTTTAGCGAAATTTCTTTCCTAGGCCATCGAGTGGGTCATGGTTTCCTAAAGACAGAGGACCATAATATCATTAAGATACTTAACTTCTCTATTCCTAAGACTAAAAAGCAAGTGCGAAGTCTCTTAGGTCTTATTCAATTTTATGGAAGATTCATTCCGAATCTATCCTCTATCATGGCACCTCTTTCTACACTACTAAAGAAAGGGTCTCCTAATATGGTCCACTGGTCACAGGAATGCCAATCCTCTTTGGATAAGATTAAAAATTTGTTTTCAACACCACCTATTTTAGTGTTACCTACTACAGATAAGACATTTGTTCTTCGTAGTGACGCTTCATCCACTGGGATTGGAGCGGCACTAATGCAAGAGTACTCTGGAACTCTGCATCCTGTAATGTATATCTCTAGAAAACTTAATGTTGCAGAAAGGAATTATTCGGTTTTAGACCGTGAACTATTGGCTATGGTTTGGTCAATTCTCAAACTACAAAGATTTCTTCTAGGCGCACATTTCATAGTAGAAACCGATCAGAAAGCTCTTACGGCTATACAGAGTAAGAATTTGAAGAGCTCGAGGTCTACTCGACATGCAATTGGTCTTCAACCTTTTCATTTTTCGGTACGAGCTATCCGTAGATCAGATAATGTGATGGCAGACATTTTGTCTAGATGCCCACATGATTCCACCTAACTGTTGGGTCTTGGACTTCTTAACACATCCAACTCTACAACAGTTTTTTCTTTTCTATATCAAGATAGATACACATTGTAATTTGTAATATAGTGATTGTATCACTACTATCTACGTTCATTGATATATATTCACCGCTACTCTTTGATGATTTTTCTTCTTGGTCAATCATGTACTTATAATGCTTAAATGAAATTGTTATATGCATTGTGTTATTGCCAGCATTGTAGTATACGTTGGTGGCACCTCCCTGGAAACATTTATGCTTAAGAGAAATACTTTCTCTGAGATGTTGAGATGTATTCTCACAAGTCGATCTATGCTTCGACTTTACCTTAATTTGAAAACAATTGTTACCACATTCATTGATTGAATAAAGATTCCAAATATGTAAACTTGACACACTTATATTTACATTCACACTCTGTCTGGACTGTGCTTTCAGTATATATTCACCGCTACTCTTTGATGATTGTTTCTTCTTTGTCAATCACAATGTATTGTTATATGCATTGTGCCCCTTATTATATAAAATTTATCTGTCGGAGGAGAAGGTATCATTTGTTTTTAGAATCAGGATGCTTTCCTGGCCAAAGATATATCACCCATGATTGATTGATACTTTTGTTATATGGGTTATCTCCCCTAAAGATCGAATTTGGCGTATGAATCTGGATTTCGTTAGTCTGTGCCTTGTTGGGCCAGAAAACAGATTGTTCTTGTTTAGGTTATGCAGGAATGTTTATGGTCCGAGTCTATGTTTACTCTGTGTCTATTTCAGACGATTCGGTCTTATATCGTGATATCTTTGGAACTATTTTTCCTTGTACCGAACTTTGGGGTCAGGGAGTTCTGCGCATGCCGAGAGAAGAGAGTGTCTTCCGGGATGATGGAATGCCGGGCGAAAGCCTTGTTGAAGACGAGTCCCCAGTCTGTGATCTCTATGATTTGTTATGGGGAAGAAGATAATTTCTGATATGTTTATTAGTCTACTAGTCCCCAGTGTTTATTCTAAAACGCCAGGAGGAGAGCTTTTGTGTTTGCTAGTGTATTTCCTATGCCAAGGTAAAAGAACTGTTCACTGAACTCTTTCATTCCTAGGCTCAGTTGGACAGACGTCTATATGAATTTACCTATGTCTATATGTCGGGACGACATGTTATCTAGCAGCACTGAATATGTTTATATGCAGCAATTATGAGGACAGAATATGCTGATACTTGTAGAAAATATTTGTGTTCATGAACCGAACCTTTATTGAAGATTTACTATACATCTGTATAGTGAGCGATGCTCAAAGGGGAACCAGAAGCCATTTTGGAATTCTATTTATTGTGGAATACTATTTATTGTCGATCATCAATCAGAGAACGGGGATGCCCCTTATTATCAGGTGATGATTAAGAGATCACAGTTATAAAGAAAACCCAATACTAGTGGGTTAACATTATCTTCACATAGATTTGCTGTACTTTACCTAAAGGAATCTTCGCTAGAAAAGAGGTCCTGTTTAGGAGTCATGTTTGAACAGTATTTATTAACTGACACGTTCGGTCAGTAAGGCCTGATGATTGTATTGATAAACAGTGAAAAACTAAGTGCTTGTTTACAGATGTTCCATTGCAATGTTATTCAACATGAATGATAACTTATGATGGTAGACCATTGATCAACAATATGCTATTTATGTCGACCTGTGTTCCTGTAACGATGCTCGTACTGTCTAAGTGTGTGCGTCCTATTAAACAGTATGAAACGACCACAGTAGTCCAGCCATCTTTGACTTCCACCTGTGATTGGAGTGAGTGACCTGTGCACCTGTCGAACTGTCATCCATTCGCGTTTGTCATTATTGATGTTCACACTCACCCATTGCATCAGAATATACGCACTTAACAGTACACCTTGTCAGGGCCCCAACAGTTGGTAACCTGACCCATTTACAGAACTTTGTGACTGGACAAGCTATATCACACAAAAACAGTCCATTTCAATCTGGTGCAAGAAAGAAAGCTTTATCAGCGGCTCGTTTGCTTTTTCGTAATTTCCTCCCATCGCTTTTATTATCTATTATTTCGGCATATTTAGCGCACATAATTTCGTGCCTATCCTCTACTCAGAATTGTTAACTTTTTTCCCTACTATCATTGTTCACGTTTTACGCTTCGATGCATTACAGGGTCATACGATCGCCCGTCCCTGGGAGATTAATTGAAACACCAAACGTGATAATACCACATTGCGTAATCACTTCCGATCAGACAGTAGAATGCACTGGCAATACGGGTTTAATTGACTAGACCACGATTTGTTTAGACAGGCTGTCGGTTTGCGACAAGTCATGTGATACAAGAGGTCGTCAGAGTCTGATAAACTATGTAATCAGACTTCTGAATTACTTGGGATAGGTGATTATAGATAAGCGCAATCTTGGAAGACATTTTGAATAGTGAGCAGCAGGTGTGACATCAGTAAACTTTGACAACATTTTACGGATATCACAACTGCATATACGGAGGATGACTGTTTGAATTCTGAAACGAATGAGTCACACAGGAAATCTCATAAGCACTACTCTATCATAACATGTACTTTGAATGTATTGGCTGGCATTTGAGGCGCGAATAAACATCGCTATGAGGGAAAGTTTGTCGAAAACGCCAGGTGGAAGCGTGGGCCGGGAGCATATGATATAACGAAGAAAAAAGTTTGACATATTCGGCACTGCATTCCAGAAATCGTCAAAGTAGACAGACTAGACAAAACTAGAAAAGAATAGAGTCAGGATTCTGAATTTATAGGACCGAACAAAACGTATTAAGAGCATCTCTGTACATCAGAAGAAAACATGACTCTCGCCAATATTAATACGGAACCCTGTAGTGAATTTCTAAATACAATATCTAAATTAATATATAAAAATATAGGGCATAAAGGCAAAATAAGAAAGTATAAAAGAATTTTCTACTAGAACTGTTGGTATCGCCTACGCCTTCAGATTATTATTTGCTAACGAATAGCCGAACAAAACGGTACCCAAATTTTTCAAATTCGTCCTTGACATAATCACTTTTCCTAGTTCTAAGAAAATTGTGCCTAAAAATGCATTGTGAAACGAGGAGGGGAAAGGATAGATGAAATGCTAATTCGTTTCGCATTGATTTTAAACTAAAAGCCAATACCAATACAGGGGCAAGCCTTGCCTTAGGGGTTTCCCCAAAATACGAGGAAAAAGTTAGAACATGCAGACAACTCGTGTCACAAAAACAACCTTAGCTCTTATTTCAAAGGACGTAATTATCACGTAAATAGAGAAGACAGCACATGGAAAAGAATTGAACGTGTAGTAGACTAAAAATAAAAAACACTAACTTAGAAAAAAAAAACTGTGTACTTCTGAACCAAGCCAACTAGTCCCATATAAATTGTATATTCGTGTACCTTAGGACTTGCTGACAAAGAATATGGTAGTAGTTACGCAAATAGTACATTAATTAACTAATTATAGCCATAATACTATAGTGGATCCGACCAGACTGTCAAGTAAAGATCATGCCTGCTTATAATTTTTTATGGCATGTTTTGAAAAAAAAACGACTTTGGGTAAATGAGGTTAAAAGGTACGGGATATTTGATTGGGTGGATTTTGAAGGAAGGCGAAGTATGATTGGTTGACCTAAAACTAAAAATATATTTGCCTTGGAAACATATTGGGAGTTGTATTTGAAACGATAGATTCAAAAATAAATGTAAACATGGTCCCATTGGACAAAGCAGTAGATACTGGTACGAAACGGGGACTGTTCACTGCCATTTCAAGTAAATTTTGTGCAAAGCAAGATCGATGAGAGCAGGCGGAGAATTTTCTAACATAGGAAAAGCCTGGACATAGGGCAGATCGAAAATGTGCCATATTCTATTGCCTAGTCATCGTTTAACTTGTGTTATTTCCTTGCATTTGTGGTAAGATTGATTTTCTTAACATTTTATTTAAAATAAAATTTGAATGTGAAATACTAACATACGACTGTAAGTAAGTGAGTCTATGGCAGACTCAAAACAGAGTCTAGAGATTGATCCAGCATATGAAAGACTATCAGAGAGGTGTAGACCAACTAAATTATATAGGATTATCATCAGGAGCATAATACCTATCCTATTGTATGGACAACAGATTATTGCTGGAATTGCAGAGGCGTTGTAACTATTAGGGGAGAGGAATACTGGTATACCTGGTCACATCAAAAGAAACTGGTGAAAGGGATTGTCGTAAAGAGCTGATCTTGCATGTTTGTTTATAATGTGCCTGTACTGGTTGTTGAATATTAGTGTAGTATTGTTGATTACGAAGGAGGCATATCCTTCTGATTTCAGAGGGTTTTGGTTGCTGTCAATAACTGGTGTCAGACTACAGTGGGCCGATATATTCATGCCACAGTCTTGCTTTTTTCGGAGACAACTGTAAACCACCATCATTCTTGAAGAAGTGGGAGCTGAAGGTTGTCGTTTAGCGAAGTGCAGGAAGATTCCTACATCATATTACAAAGATATGTGCATGTTTCGGCACCTGATCGCTCAACTAACATTATATTAGAAAAGAGACTGGGAATAGTGATATAAACATTCCATCAGTGTCCGTAAAACCTTACAAACAGCATGCAGAGATGATGATAATAAACAATCAACCAGTGTATACTAGAAGTCACCTCAGTTAGACAATACAACTACACTCTTATATAATAATATGTGTATTATGGTCAGAAGACCCATTGTGTAAATTGATTGATGTAATTAATTTCTATGATTTCACTTTGATTGTCAGTCCTGATTCCAAATAAATCAGATTCAGGACAATAAATTGAAAAATATTAACTTTACCAAACTTTCAACCACTGACTTACTAAAGATAGTCTTGTAAAGTGTAGTTTGTATGTGATTGTCGTGGTACTGTTGTGTTGTATTAGATAATAAAATAATTTGTATAATTGTTTATATGTTTAGTTGGTTAATGCAACCTTACACTAACATTTCATAACCCTAGACACCAAACGTAGTCATCTTACATTCTATCTAGAATAAGTCTGAATGAGATCATAGTGGTGGTAGTAGAAAAGTGCCCTGGAAATTTACTCTAATATTTATTATATTCAGGGACCTTCACAGCTGACCTCATTCAGTACACTAAGATTTCTTAACAACAAACTGTATTAACATCAAACCCACCACATATATTGGGGTCTCGCTCCTGGGGATTGAACTTTTTATAACACCAGCTATATTGGGTAGTTTGCTTCTGGGATTTTAAATTCTTAAAATATTATCAATTATATTAGGAATCTCAGATAGTATAAAACTAAAAGCATTCCTTTTTGGAGAAATTAAATAGTGGTTGAGCTATCAGTGCCTGTGGTTGTTCTTAGTTATAATTAGAAATTGTTAGTTATAATTAGAAATTTGTCTAGTTAGAAATTTTAAAGGTTTGCCTAGTACAAAATGGCTGATCTGGCAAAGTTTCGATCTGCTGCTGTGCAGGCTGCTAAAGAGTTGGGAATGGAGGGGCAAATTATGATTGCTTATGTCAGAACTGAATGTGACAAATTTATTGAACGCGAAGAAAAAAGATTAGAAAAAGAAGCTGAAAGAAAGTTAGAGGCTGAAAAAGAAATTAGGAGGCTGCAGATTGAGGCTGACAAAGAGGCTAGGGCATTGGAGGCGGATCGTGATTCGGAAATAAAGAGGCTCCAGTTGGAAGAGAAAAAGGCTGAAAGGGAGGCAGAGGAAAGAAGACAGGCTGCAGAAAGGGAAGCAGAAAAGGAGGAGAAGAGATTACAAAGGGAACATGAGTTACGACTAAGGGAGTTTGAGTTTCAAAGCCATGCTCCTAAAAATGGTGCCAGTCCCTTTACCTCTGATGCTACTGCTAGTCAGGGAGCCTCATCCTCAGCTACGAGTTTTCATTTAGACCATTTTGTCGAGAAAGACGATGACATAGAAAGTTACCTAAATAGATATGAACTTTTGGCTACCACGTATGGTTTAGAGAGAGAAAAGTGGAGCCTAAAGTTATCACAAGGGCTTCGTGGTACAGCTTATGAAGTTTTTGCCAAGATGAGCAGGGATGATCAGGACAATTATGACATGCTAAAGCAGGCTCTTTTGTTAAGATATGAAAAGAATGGGGAATTTTATAGAAAAAATTTAGGAATGCCAAACTACTGTCGGGTGAGACTTATCACCAGTTCTCTGCGCTGTTAGAGACCTACTTGGAGAAATGGACTGCTCTGGGGAAAACCCAAGATCTTAAGGAAATGATCCTTATTGAGCAGCTAAGAGAGTCCATGGCTCCAGACCTGAGAAAGTTTCTCATGGAACAAGGTGCAGAGAGGCTGGGTGAGTTACTCAATGTCGCTGAGAGGTATCAGGCAGCCCAAGCAGAGGTAGTTGGAAATAAAAAGAAACAGGTAGACAATTTTAAGGCACCTCAAAACTTTAATAAGTTTGACCATAGAGACCAGAACAAAGGTAAGCACCAGTTTGATAGGCCACGCAATGACTATAATAATAAAACCTCACAATTCGATGAAAGGAAATATAATGACAGAAAACCATTTAACCAAGGAAAGAAGTATTGTAAACATTGTCGGATGGACAACCATAACACTGAAAATTGTAGAAAGAAAACTCCTACTTTCGCTGCAATGAAAATGGGGAGAAAGGGAGTAAAGGTCAACCTTACTGAACAACAGGAACCTTACCACCCCCCAGTGTGTGAAGATGTAACATGCAATGGTGTCACCATAAGGTGTTTGTATGATACTGGATTAGATTATGATTCAGTTGTGAGTTCTCACCTGGTGCAGGCAGATCAATATACCACAGAAACAGTGGAGATTCAAACTGCAACCAAGGACGTAGCGACCATGACACTTCCCGTCGCCAGGATAAATGTGAAAACGCGATATGTGGAAGGAATCATAAAAGCAGCAGTGATAAATGAACCAATCTACCCTCTGATATTGGGGTGTAGATATATGTCTTCTTGGGGAATCCCAAGAGACCTGTGACCATGGCAACAGTGCAGACCAGATCACAGTCTAAAAAGGAGGAGGATAATCCGATAAATACCCATCCAGATGAGATGAGGAAGGCACAGGCGGAGGATAAGACCCTCAAGCCTTGTTTTAAGAAATTGCCCAAATGTCATACACCTCCAGGCAAGGGAGATTTCTATATGAAGAACAAATTGATATATAGGAAGGCTGGAAATGGATCCAATGGTCACTGACAGCTGGTCCTTCCAATTTCATATAGGACTAAAGTGTTGGAACTAGGGCATGCGATTCCCTTCAGTGGTCATATGGGGATCAGCGCAACAGGACAGCGTATAGCTTGTCATTATTTCTGGCCTGGAATAACTGAAGACATAAAGAGATATGTAAAATCTTGTCCAGAGTGCCAACGGGTAGCTCAAAAGCATTGGACTGCTCCAGTAATTCTAGGGGAAATGCCCATAGTGGGAACCCCCTTTGAAAGAGTTGCCGTGGACATTGTGGGACCTCTCACTCGGACCAAGAGGAGGAACAGTTACATTCTGACTCTGGTGGACACTTGTTCTATGTGGGGAGAGGCGGTAGCCCTGTCATCAATTGATTCGAAGCATGTGGCAGAGGCATTACTCACAATCTTCACCAGGTTAGGCTTTCCCAACCAAATCTTGACTGATAATGGCTCTCAGTTCAAGGGGAAACTAACAGAAGAAGTATTCAGGATCTTTCAAGCCAAACACTTTCATTGTAGCCCGTATCATCCTCAAGGAAATGGCCAAGTAGAAAGATTTAACGGGACTCTCATGTCGATCCTGAGGAAGTTGGCACATGAAAAACCAGATACATGGGATCAGTACCTTCCCGCCGCCCTGTTTGCCTACCGGGAGGTACCCCATAGTTCAACCGGTATGGCCCCGGCAACATTGTTATTTGGAAGGCCAATAAAAGGTCCCTTGGAAGCCTTGTTAAGGTACCTGGACCGATGAAAAGGCAGAAGAAAATATTACCTCATCATATCAATATGTGAACGAGCTGACCACTCGTCTTAAAACTGGCGAAAACTTGCCAATGAAAATTTGAGACAAGCCAGGAAAAAGCATGCTGCCTATTACAATAAGAAAGCGAAGGATCGAGAATTATTTGTGGGAGAGAAGGTGCTCCTTTTACTGCCCGGCAGCCAGAATAAATTGCAAATTGGATGGCAAGGTCCATATACAGTTCTAGAGAAGGTGTCTAGAACAAATTATAAGATAGATAAGAAAGGCAAAGAGAAAATCTATCATGTGAATCTCCTGAAGAAATATCTGGACAGAGAAAACCAGGAAGAGACACACCTACTGACCTTGTCTGTTGCAATGGAGATGAAAAAGGAACCACTCATTTCTCGTGAATATCCTTTACATCCCTGTGAAACCGCCGCACAGGTAAAAATCAGCACACACTTAACGGAAATTCAGAGGGAGAGGGTTCAACAGGTTCTGAATAATCATATAGATGTGTTAACGGACCGTCCGGGGCATACAAATTTATTGGAGTATGATATGAAACTCATAGACCCAACACCAATCTGTATGAAAGCCTATTCGATTCCGTTCGCTAAGGAAAAAGCTTTAAGGGAGGAGATAGATTATCTGTTGAGAGAAGGGATTATCTCGCACAGTGAATCTCCCTACAGTTCCAGTGTGGTTCTGTTAAGAAAACCCTCTGGAGAACACAGGCTGTGTATAGATTACAGGAAACTGAATGCTGTCACAGAAGGTCAGGTGGATCCATTACCTGATACAAATCAGCTGTTTGCCAGGCTGAATAGAGCTAAATATTTCTCTAAAGTGGATCTGAGCAAAGGCTACTATCAGATTCCAGTAAGGCCGGAGGTAAAACCTTATTTAGCCTTTAGCACCTCGGAAGGACATTATGAATTTAATATGTTGCCATTCGGGCTGAAAAATGCACCGAATGTGTTTTCGAGGATGATGAGAAAGTTACTAGATCCCCTGAAGAATCCATGCATCACCAACTTCATGGATGATATTCTCATAGCAACAGAAACATTTGAGGAACACATTAACTCTCTGAATATGTTGTTTGATCGATTGAGAGAGACCAATTTGACAGCTAGACCGACGAAATGCTGTGTTGGATGTAAAGAGCTGGAATTCTTGGGCCACACAGTACATCAGGGAAACATGACCCCTGACCCCAAGAACCTGGAGAAATTAAAAAAAGCACCAAGACCATAAACAAAAAAAGATGTGCGATCTTTTGTCTCATTATGTGGTTTTTACCAAAAGTATATAAAAACTTTAACTCCATATGTGCTCCATTGACTGATTTAACGCGCAAAGGAAATCCTGATAGAATTATTTGGACAGCGCAATGGGAATTAGCATACCAAGAATTGAAAGAAAAGCTCACAAGCAGGCCTATTTTGAAATTACCTGACTTAAGTCAAGAATTCATTCTGAGAACGGATGCGAGTAATATCGGTTTGGGTGCAGCTATATTACAACGGTCAAATTCACTTGCACAACGGGCTGATCACCCGTTGCCAGTCACTTCGATTACGGAAACAACAGCAAATGGGTTGATTTGCCGTTGCCCTAAAGACGCCACTAGGCGTGATGGGAAACAATGGCAAAGAAAACCTATCTGCTGTTGCCCTAAGACGCCACTAGGCGTAATGGCCACTGACTGCTTTGACGGTCTGTGGCTAAGGACAGAAGAAGAAGAAGAAGAAGAAGAAATTCACTTGATGGGGAATTAACCCCAGTAGATTATTCTAGCCGTAAGTTGAATACAGCAGAACAAAAATATTCAACAAGTGAAAAAGAATGTCTGGCAGTCATCTCGGGTATAAAAAAGTTCCAGATTTATCTCTATGGACAATCATTTAGGATCCAGACAGATCATAAACCACTCGTGTGTCTGTCACAAGCAAGGCATGAAAATGCTAGGTTATTACGCTGGTCTTTGCTCTTACAGCCATTCCAGTTTACCATAGAGTACATTCCCGGAAAAACTAATGTGGGAGCTGATTTTTTAATCAGACATCCGTACGACGAACATCAGAGTAGTCATCAGGCATAGATAGTAAATTCATCTATGTGTATTTAGAAATAGGAACTGACATATGATCGTCTGTTCTAAAGGGGGGACATGTGTAGTGAATTTCTAAATACAATATCTAAATTAATATATAAAAATATAGGGCATAAAGGCAAAATAAGAAAGTATAAAAGAATTTTCTACTAGAACTGTTGGTGTCGCCTACGCCTTCAGATTATTATTTGCTAACGAATAGCCGAACAAAACGGTTCGCAAATTTTTCAAATTCGTCCTTGACATAATCACTTTTCCTAGTTCTAAGAAAATTGTGCCTAAAAATGCATTGTGGAACGAGGAGGGGAAAGGATAGATGAAATGCTAATTCGTTTCGCATTAATTTTAAACTAAAAGCCAATACCAATACAGGGGCAAGCCTTGCCTTAGGGGTTTCCCCAAAATACGAGGAAAAAGTTAGAACATGCAGACAACTCGTGTCACAAAAACAACCTTAGCTCTTATTTCAAAGGACGTAATTATCACGTAAATAGAGAAGACAGCACATGGAAAAGAATTGAACGTGTAGTAGACTAAAAATAAAAAACACTAACTTAGAAAAAAAAAACTGTGTACTTCTGAAACAAGCCAACTAGTCCCATATAAATTGTATATTCGTGTACCTTAGGACTTGCTGACAAAGAATATGGTAGTAGTTACGCAAATAGTCCATTAATTAACTAATTATAGCCATAATACTATAGTGGATCCGACCAGACTGTCAAGTAAAGATCATGCCTGCTTATAATTTTTTATGGCATGTTTTGAAAAAAACGACTTTGGGTAAATGAGGTTAAAAGGTACGGGATATTTGATTGGGTGGATTTTGAAGGAAGGCGAAGTATGATTGGTTGACCTAAAACTAAAAATATATTTGCCTTGGAAACATATTGGGAGTTGTATTTGAAACGATAGATTCAAAAATAAATGTAAACATGGTCCCATTGGACAAAGCAGTAGATACTGGTACGAAACGGGGACTGTTCACTGCCATTTCAAGTAAATTTTGTGCAAAGCAAGATCGATGAGAGCAGGCGGAGAATTTTCTAACATAGGAAAAGCCTGGACATAGGGCAGATCGAAAATGTGCCATATTCTATTGCCTAGTCATCGTTTAACTTGTGTTATTTCCTTGCATTTGTGGTAAGATTGATTTTCTTAACATTTTATTTAAAATAAAATTTGAATGTGAAATACTAACATACGACTGTAAGTAAGTGAGTCTATGGCAGACTCAAAACAGAGTCTAGAGATTGATCCAGCATATGAAAGACTATCAGAGAGGTGTAGACCAACTAAATTATATAGGATTATCATCAGGAGCATAATACCTATCCTATTGTATGGACAACAGATTATTGCTGGAATTGCAGAGGCGTTGTAACTATTAGGGGAGAGGAATACTGGTATACCTGGTCACATCAAAAGAAACTGGTGAAAGGGATTGTCGTAAAGAGCTGATCTTGCATGTTTGTTTATAATGTGCCTGTACTGGTTGTTGAATAATAGTGTAGGCTGTTGATTACGAAGGAGGCATATCCTTCTGATTTCAGAGGGTTTTGGTTGCTGTCAATAACTGGTGCCAGACTACAGTGGGCCGATATATTCATGCCACAGTCTTGCTTTTTTCGGAGAAAACTGTAAACCACCATCATTCTTGAAGAAGTGGGAGCTGAAGGTTGTCGTTCAGCGAAGTGCAGGAAGATTCCTACATCATATTACAAAGATAGGTGCATGTTTCGGCACCTGATCGCTCAACTAACATTATATTAGAAAAGAGACTGGGAATAGTGATATAAACATTCCATCAGTGTCCGTAAAAACTTACAAACAGCATGCAGAGATGATGATAATAAACAATCAACCAGTGTATACTAGAAGTCACCTCAGTTAGACAATACAACTACACTCTTATATAATAATATGTGTATTATGGTCAGAAGACCCATTGTGTAAATTGATTGATGTAATTAATTTCTATGATTTCACTTTGATTGTCAGTCCTGATTCCAAATAAATCAGATTCAGGACAATAAATTGAAAAATATTAACTTTACCAAATTTTCAACCACTGACTTACTAAAGATAGTCTTGTAAAGTGTAGTTTGTACGTGATTGTCGTGATACTGTTGTGTTGTATTAGATAATAAAATAATTTGTGTAATTGTTTATATGTTTAGTTGGTTAATGCAACCTTACACTAACATTTCATAACCCTAGACACCAAACGTAGTCATCTTACATTCTATCTAGAATAAGTCTGAATGAGATCATAGTGGTGGTAGTAGAAAGGTGCCCTGGAAATTTACTCTAATATTTATTATATTCATGGACCTTCACAGCTGACCTCATTCAGTACACTAAGATTTCTTAACAACAAACTGTATTAACATCAAACCCACCACAAACCCGGAATTCTACAGGACCACTCACACGTCACAGAGGGATTCTAAAATAGACGTGTGTTTGAGGCATCTGTGTTAAGTTGCCAAGACTATTCTACTGAGCCAGAAGTCTAGGATATCTCAGTATTGGGATAAGTTGTAAACATAAGTTTTATGCTGTAAGTATGACATGTTTCTACTTGCTAGTGGTGATAAAGATTCATACTAGGCTGGCAACCTCAGCATGTGAAAAGGATACATTCATGAACCACCACAGCGAGCGCTGGTGATTGCTCCATGCTAGTTCTCACGGAAG
Organism: Oreohelix idahoensis; assembly: GCA_024509875.1. Taxonomy (NCBI): domain Eukaryota; kingdom Metazoa; phylum Mollusca; class Gastropoda; order Stylommatophora; family Oreohelicidae; genus Oreohelix; species Oreohelix idahoensis. The sequence continues at coordinate 265,579 of JAMPIV010010228.1, read as the reverse complement.
AAATAAAGTCAGAGGTAACCCCAGACTCCGAATGGAGTAGGGGGTGAGTGATGATTACATCAACCTGTGTATAGTTGTATATAATCATTGTGTGAATGTAAGTAAACTTGGTATGTTGCTTCAGGCACAAGCCACTTGCCGCTGTCCAGTCACAAATTTTTCATTAATTAATTGACATAATGGTGAGTTTTCATCATATCCCCTGAGTGATATGATACACGGTCATGGAGAGTAAAAAATCTGAGAAAACAAACTGGAAAGGCGCCTGATTGTGAAGGTATTGCCTCCCCTGCTTTGCAGTAGTGGTCGAACAATGGCCAAAACTCAAGAGTATCTAATATGGGCTTCAAAGGTATCTACCTTCGCACAAGATTACTCTTTGCAGATATGTAAATAGAAGAAACAAAACGCTTCTATCTCCAGGGAGTCTTCACAAGATATTCAGAATAAACGAAAACAGTACTGCTTTCGCTGAGTATGTTAACTCTGTAATTTTGCCGACAATTTTGTGAAGGATTTAAGCACTTATTAATTTCAGCTCGTTTAAGCCCCCACCCCTGATTTACTCAGTGGAATTCTATTATTCTAGTATAGCTCTGTTTAGAGTGTATGTAGTAAGTTGACTGAGACAAACATGCAGTAACTTTAAAATGATTAAATCGAAGTTAAATTTTTACAATTACAAATAACACAATTTAATAATCACTTAAGTTTTAACAGTTGAAAAATAATTTGAATAGTTATGGATCAAGAAAAGTTATCATCATGGTCGTTATGGATTGGGAAATGTTATAAGTTGCAGCATATATTTGAACTTAGCTGCCAATGACGGTTCTGCTCCTTCTTATTTGTTGCTTCTTTTCGCTCTGCTCACACTCGTCCCTGATCAAGGTTGTCGGGTGCAGCTCGTTTCCTAGAAATGTCAAGGAGAGTCTGCTGCATGATTCCTTCGTCTTAAAGCTTAGGCCACTGTTCCCTTCTTGTTCCAGAGATAGTATTTTCTGCTGGTACCACCCATAACTATGGTAAAAAAACAACGAAACACTCTTCTGAGTATGGCGTTTTCCACCCCGTAGTTATGGGTTCTTATCTTCCCATACCACCATCCCAATTAACTCAGAATTTACCCTCGATGAGAATTACATTTAATCCCTCGGGATAAAACTTTCTTTAGATTTAAATAGAAAAGCTTTCATAGTTACTTTATATTTAAATGAAAAGGTTAACAATACAAATAGAGTCTGCTTACATATACATCTCCACTGATTGAAAAGTGTTCACAATATAAATTGAATATGTTTTCATTTATATTTACACTGATTGAAAAGTTTGAAACTTCCATTACCTTAAAATGAATATTGTCACATAGACATTTACACTGGTTTAAAGCTTGAAAACTTACATTAATTTTAAAGTAAATATGTTTATATGGACATTTACACTGCTTTGAAAATCAAAGTATTATACTTAGAATGTACATCATTTCTTTCATCTTTCCCTCCCTGCTCCACATGGAACCTGGAACTTCTTTATGCTTTTAGTTCTCTTTTCGAAACTAGCAATAAAGCAATCACCAGCCCGTGCAGTGGTGGTTCATGAAATTATCATTCTATACGCTGAGGTTGCCAGCCTCAAATGACTGTGATATCCAGTAGCGAGTTTCACATATTAAAATTCACATGGCAATATATACATAAACATGTTAGTTTACATGTTAGTAATAAAATATGAAATGTAAATCACAACTTACGCCAATCCTGGCTCACATACATTTTGCTCAGATGAATAAAAGACACTTGAATGGGCCTCTTACACGCGTCTGGAGTATCGTTAATTTAATACGTTCCCTCTCTGACTTTGTGTGTGGTCCTTCAGTTTCCTCAGTCCCGGTTTCCTTATTTAAAATGCTAGAGATTTCTTGGGCTATATTGTAAGTCCTGATAAATACTCCAATAAAAGGTGTCCGGTATGTTAAGAAGGAATTCTGAATTCTAATTCTTCACTGTAGCAAGGTCTGGTATCTTGGCGAGCGATTTCTCAAGTGAAATAGCTTGAAAAAATGGTCAGATTTTATTCACTGCCTTCCAACGCATTTGATATGCGCGACTCAAAGGATCAGCCAATCTGATTTAAATATGTTGCATGACTCAGCTAATGCAAAATTTCAAACATTACTTTTCTGAAAATGGGCTGTACACATCCGCTTGCCCTTGGGTACAAACTTACAAACATGTCGGTAAATTCATATAACAACGTGTTCCCAATGTAACCATCATTACTTTTATCAGAAAGTAATCTCTTATCTGTATCTGTCCATCAGTTGCCTCCCCGTATTCCAAGCTTTGGTGAGGCGCGTACCCGTATCTTATCAGTCTTATCAGTGATTAAGCACTACGCTGAGGCGATTTACTCGTTAATCTGCATACTGATATCCGTTGCGCCCACGATAGCCAACATGGTTTTGTCGCTGCCACTCCTTGCAACGTAGGGAGAAATGATTAACAACCAGACATGTCTTTTTATCCATGAGAAGGGTGTAAGAAGGAAAATACATAAAATCTGCTACACATAGCAGAAAAAGAAAGAAAGAAAGTGCGAAAATTGAAAGCACGCAAAGTAATCAATATATAACAATGTAACAGATTACTGGCGGAGTGAAAGAGAGATCGATAGGGGCCGCCTCGTTCTGTCACACTGATTAACTTCAGAAAAACAAAGACTTAGCAGGGGAATTTGTTCTTTTATTCCCTCTAAAGTTTGTGATACCAGTACGAGGCGACCCGACTATTTGTGGTACGACCCTGAGAGACCATTTGCTGTGCTACCATTTTGTGGTTCAAGAGATGGATCGACATTTGTAAACCTACATTCCAATGGAGGTGAAAATTCTTGCCTTGACCCGGAGAGGTTACTTCCTGAACTGATCTGGAAACGAGCCCTCCGCACAGAGACGAATCTACAGAAAAGCAGCATCAACACTTCAGCATTTTGGCAAGTCCCAATTTTAACAGGCCAATCACGACCGAACTTTATTTGCCTATATTCATCAAGCTTAAATAACTTCTGTGAAGAAACCTATTTTTTAAAATCAACAACGAACACTAATTTACATATTATAAAGTAATTGATCATTAAATTTGTGTACGTTGATTTTGACCAATTCCTAGTTGAATTAATTATTGCAGAGCGAAAGGCACACGTATGACTCAGAACCTCTATTTCATATATATATATATATATATATATATATATATATATATATATATATATATATATATATATATATATATATATATATATATATATATATATATGTATATATATATATATATATATATATATATATATATATATATATATATATATATATATATCGAGGTAATAAGAGGAATTTCGCTGAATTAAATCAGCTGGGGGCTTGAACAAGCTAAATCATACAACATACATCTTCATAAAAGGCGGCGGGTCAGATAAAATGTTAACGTGCTCAGAATCATTCAGCATTGTTCTTGTCGTCTGAAACATCTTGTGGACACTCCCTCGAGGTATAAGCATCATTATCCTTATAACAACTCTGCCAAAATTAATCTTGTGCGAAGGTAGACACCTTTGAAGACCCACATTAAATTCTCAAGGTTTTGGTCACTGTTGGACCACTACTGCAGAGCAAGGGACGGCAACCGGTGACACTGTTCTCAAACTAATTTATATTAAACAGACATCACAGTAAAGACAATTAACTGTCATTTTATATATAACGTGCTATGCCACTTTAATATTACAACTCAGTGAGATCCGGTTTGTTCAACACAAGATTTCGTCACGGGCGTCCATTTTTGAGATCTCTTTGTATGTTTATTGGCATTTAAGATTTTATTTTGTTTTATTTTGTTTCTGGGAATAAAGAGTAAAAATGTAAAACTTGTTTGTCAAATGACTGTTATTGTTCCGTGTTTTGGCATTTGTTTCTTGTATAACCAAAAGATAATAGTGAGGATATAAATATTTAAAATTAAGAATGATTTTTTAATCACCCCGTAGTAAGACGTATTATGCTCTTTCCGTCGGGCTAATTCATGATACGAAAAGCATATCAGAAACTGAGTAACACTTGATACTACACTCGTGAAAAATTCACGAAAACACATCTGACGCTTCATCTATGCAGAACAATTAAATAGCTGTAGATATCGAATTTCTGGGTACACGATTAACAAAAGCTTTAATGCATTCTATTAGCTTTTAATTATGAACTCTGTCAAAAGTCTTCTTAAATTCAATGAAGCACATATAAATACTGTTTTGGACCTCTCTACATTTCTGTTTCTCCTATACATTACATATATAAATACATACATACATGTTCCATTTGCGCACCATCATAGCGTGCAGACGCTGGAATTGGGTTGGCCACATCCTCAAAAGAGACCCTGACAGCATCACCAGAACTGCCATGCTGTTTACTCCTGAAGGAAAGCGAAAGCAAGAACGACTAAAAGCCACCTGGCGGAGAACTGTTGAGGCGGAGGTGCTAAGCATGAACCAAACCTGGGCCACCACACGAAGGATGGCAGCCGACCGAGCAAAGTGGAGACAGTTTGTTGCTGCCCTACAAGACGCCACTAGGCGTGATGGTCACTGATTGCTTTGTCAGTAAGCGACCAAGGACCACAGAAGAAGAATATATGTCTGTTAGTATTATTATACAATATATTTCTTCTCTTGTTCCACTGTACCGCATAAAACCAAAATGTTCTTACTTACTTACTTAGTCGTTCCCCTTCTACCGTGAGGTGTAGAGTTTGGAAGAGAGAGCGCCAGACTATTCTATCGGCTGTCTTCCTCCTGGCCTGGTTCCATTCTAGTCCTCGGTCCTTCAAAGATTGTCTAATGTTGTCCTCCCAGCGGACTCTGGGTCGTCCTCGGGGTCTGGATCCTTGGCTCTTTGTTTCCCATGCTTGTCGTGGTAGCCGATCTTCTCCCATTCTGCAGACATGGCCAAACCATCTTAGTTGGGACTGTTCTACTTGGGTCTGTATGGGGTGGCATTTTAGGCCTTGACGTATCGTCTGGTTGCGTACCATGTCTCTTCTTGTTACTTCAACCACCTTCCTCAGATACCTCATTTCTGAGGTTTGGATCTGGCTTTTATGGGTTGTAGTCATTGCCCATGACTCGCATCCATATGTTAAGACTGGGACATAGGTGGAGCGGTATACAGCCATCTTCGTTTTCTTACCAACCTCTCTCTTGCTGAGGAATCCTCGATTTATGGCCTGAAAAAAGTCTCCCAGCTGCTGCTTTTCGAGTGGCCAACTCTTCTTTGATGCCTCGATGTTCTTCCTGAACTTCATTGTTTCTACTTTGTTTTCTCTTCTATTTGATCTTGAGCAATGTTTTAAGTGTATGACTCATCAGGTTGTACTACTTTGGGGGAGGGCAACATTATAAACACTGACGTCTTCAGGTCATGATGTATATATCCTGTATTGTATATATTGCTTCATAGATCCGTGATTTTTTATGCATACCAAAGCTGTCTCGGGCCTCTACCATTTCTATTTTTAGGTAGTTTGTACCTACTGATTTCTGTTTTTGGTATCATCTTTACTGCTATCTGTACTTCTGTTTTGAGAATGTTTGGGCGTTTCATTAATATCTGGTGTCGGGTTGACGCACATATTGTCCTCGAATTTGTCTCTTACATCTTTCTTAATATCCGATATATATATATCTGTTCCTCTCCACAGCAATCACCAGCTGTTATGTGACTAGCAACAGAAACAAATTGTTAGTTTCTAACCACGGTTCTTTTGCTTGTCTGTGCATTGTACTTATTTCTTTATTGAAACACAGCGGGTATATTTATCACGTTTCTAAAACTTACCCCCAAAAAATGTACTGCGTTATTTGTCTTCATACAGGGAACAAGTACAGAAGAAAATACAAAGGCAATAATGAATGTATCTGCAAGTGTACTCGCCACGTTTTTCTGCAATGCGGTTTGGTACATCACTTATATAAACGGTAGGTGAAATTGTCCCCCTTTTTATTCACAGAGCACATGGAAGAGAAAACTCTGACAAAGGGCAATCACGATATATTCAGAACATATTTAGAACACGCATACATTATTAACACCTTACCTACGCCGTTAAAGAATGTTTAAAACTATTAAAAAGTAACATTTGCAGGGGCGACTTATACGTGATCTGGGCTCCGGGGCAATAAGGGTCACTGGCCCATAACCACCTACCCGACATAGATAACTTGTTATGGAGAGTGGGCCCTTCACTGATGTGGGCCTCATGTACAGCCCTATTGCCTGATCGTTCAGTTCGCCCCTCGATACTTGCGATGTTTCGCTTCGTGAAACAATTAAAGACAAACAAACTTAGTAACCCATCTGCCAACCATTTTACCAATATGTAAAACCCGCATATCAGTCATGCTAACAATTTTTCATTACTTAAAAAAAAAAAAAAAAAAAAAGATAAAAAAAAATAAATAAAAATAAAATAAAATAAAAGAAAGATTAGAATAGGAAGTAAAGTTTTCCGGGGTTCTCCGAAGAGACAGAAAGAATGCGACTACTGCACCCTTAAACATGTCGTACAAGGCGACTACTGCACCCTTAAACATGTCGTACAAGGCGACTACTGCACCATTAAACATGTCGTACAAGGCGACTACTGCACCATTAAACATGTCGTACAAGGCGACTACTGCACCATTAAACATGTCGTACAAGGCGACTACTGCACCATTAAACATGTCGTACAAGGCGACTACTGCACCATTAAACATGTCGTACAAGGCGACTACTGCACCATTAAACATGTCGTACAAGGCGACTACTGCACCATTAAACATGTCGTACAAGGCGACTACTGCACCATTAAACATCACATTAAACATGTCGTACAAGGCTACAACTCAGACTGTAAAAAAAGAGTTTCCACGGAAACCACCCGCTGCAGGAGCTTATTAATCCTTGGTGCAGGCTTCCTGTAAGGGACCAGTGAAAGTGGTGGCTTCACGTTCGTTAAGAACGCAAAGTGTAATAATGATGATGTTATAGACCAGTGTTTCTCAACCTTTTTGTGTTCACGGCACACTTTTCCATTTTCTAAACATTTGCGGCACACCTATCTGACCCCGCGCCTGAATAAACAATTACAGTGATATATGCTAAATTAAATGCACTAATTTGAAGGTACTTAAGAATAAAGAAAACTCTCAACTCAATTTTCCTTTAACTGTTTAAAATAATTAGAACTTATATTTGACCCGAAAAAAAAGTTTTTTATACAACCCAGATGGTCCTTATGCGATATTTAGGCGAGATGCTTTTGAGTGATTTCTTAGATATTAGGGCGTATTTGAGATAAGCAAACTCTTATTTCCTCTTCAACACAGAGAAGTTTTTCCCTTTTTTACATTTAATGCTTGTAAGTGTTGAAAATCCCAACTCACATAAATTTGACGTAGAAAACTGCATCAAAATAATTAAAGCTCGTTTTAAAATAACAGAATACTTGTCTTTAACAGAAATCCAGAATGCGTTGTCGTGGACCACTCTCTCTCACCGACTATTTCTCTCTCTTATATGAAACCTTTTGCTTCAGAAATTTTCCATTCTATAATGAGGCAAATTCGCCTCTTCACTGGCCTCGGAGCCCAACACCAGTTAAAACTGTCTATCAGACACCAGATCACGTGACCAAGCCAAGCGGAATTAATCGCGCTAAGAAGAGAGTGTGAGCCTAGTTAAGGATGCTTTGTTGTAACTGCCCTATGCAGCAGACGGAAGCTTATGGGCCCCAGAGAGGGAATGACTTGTTGCTAAAGTCCGTAGTGAATTCAGTTGATCGAATCCACCCAGGTTACGGTTACAAGGTACAAACCAGGTTACGGTTACAAGGTACAAACCAGGTTACGGTTACAAGGCACTAACCCAGGTTACGGGTCCAGGGTACAAACCAGGTTATGAGTCCACGGTACCAAACATACCCTATTAACCAGGTTACCATACCAAACCATATCATACCACCCAGTAACCCATTCCATACCACACATCCCATAAGCAGAAGAGGTGTTCAGCAGGGTCGACTTACTCCATCCTTATCTGTGATGTGCACTGAGTCCAGGGAATCAACCTCTGCCATCCTCTGAACCCATAGAACTGTTTATGCTACCTAAGTGCTGGGCAGACCAAATCAAGAGAGTCCGAACACCAATCATCTCCGCAGCTGCTACAGTCCTTGAGTAGATGAGTATTATTACATACCAGCAAACTACCATAGAAGAGATCACCTGGTCCATGTGATGACCATAATAGCTGTTTTTTTCTAAACAGTAGAGCTAAACCTTTTTTCATATTTATATGTACATTCAGATATGTGAGAATCTATACCCTTTTATTCAATTTAACCTAACAGCGTCTGTTGTTTTTTTTCTTAACTTTATTTGGGCTGTATTTTGTTTTAAACATAAATCTACACCCTGGGGGCTGAGCCATAATTATACTAACTTCCAGTGGGTCGGGATATTTTATTTAATGTGGCTGGACACCAAATTTCCGTTCTTAACCATATGTGCTTTACATAGTCCTTTTGTAGGATTCCTGAGAGATAATTTATCGTACAGAAAATATCCTGTTTAGTTGCCAGAATTCTCTTTACATTAAGGATTTCTAGTACACTATTTCCCGAGGAGAGGCAGTTTCTTCGAACTCAAAGATTATCAATAAGACATTATTATCTTTATTCTTTCAATCCATCCAATCTGTCCTTCTCCGTCAAAAGTCACCACATAATTGGGACGCTCGCGTCCGGGATTTATTTATTTCATATTTAGACACTTGTCTGAGATATGAAAACTCTTATCTTTCCTAGACCACTACTGCTGTAGGTACTTATCACTTATTGGTGCCCAGGTCTAGGATTAAAGAGGGGACATATAAATGACCCTAGACTAAAATATATATAAATTTTTGCAAGAAAAGCAGATTTTAAGTTGTGTTTATGAGAACTCTTCTTGGTGGTACTGCTGGTAATTAGTTACATATTGTTAACTAATTTTTAATTTGATGGTTATCCAATGCTGGTTTGATATAATATATCGTGTTGTAATACTTTAGTATAATTAAGACTATAGAAAGTATTTTTGCCTTAATTATTGTTTGTGAGTTAGAGATCTCATACTCGCTCAACGAACCACTACGGCTAAAATGGAAGAATCTGCAGAGTTGGATGAATGAAAAGCATTCTGGACAGAGTTAGCCATTGAGTGTGAACTCTCTGGAGAAGAATTGGATACTTTTGTTTCACAAGAGATGGAAAAATGCAGGATGAGAGAGGCGGAAAGGAAAGAAATGGAGAGACAGAAAACTCTCAAACAGGAGGAAGCTGAGACAAGCAAATAGACAAGAGCCTGAGAGAGTGGAACAAGAAGAGGTACTGGAACATAAATTAAGGATGGAAGCTTTGGACGCGGAACTACTGCGCCTCCAAATGATGCAGTCCATAATAAGTTTCGGGACCTCAGATCCTCCCAGCCCCTCACCTCTGTCAGTTGAGTTACTCCCGTAGGTAGCACCTCGAACTACACCAGAGAGAGTCACGTCTGTTTGTCAAACCCCATTACCAAACAGAGTAGAGAGACAGATTTCAAAACAAAGGCATCCGGACCACCCTGAGAAGCAGAAGCATGCAGAGGCGGTGATCTGGAAAAACCCACTTCCACCTCCGCTACGACTAACAAAAGGCATATAAAAACAATGACACCAACATCCTGGTAAATAGGATCGCTCAACAGAAAAGGATTTTGCAACCCTATGGGAAGGGAAGGGGTGTTAGAAAAATCACCTGTCGGCCAACTTACATCAGTTAGACTGTATGCGCCGAGACCCAGTCCCACAGACTTCATACAAAGCTAAGGCCCCTACCGTGGATGGGAACTTGACGAAGGCCCGGAGTGGATACAGGGATTCTCAAAATGTGGAGACAGCCACAGTAAATGGAGAGGAAATCACCTGTTTGCATTATCAAGGTCTTGGATGTGATGCCCTTGTCTCAGTCTCGGTCGTTGACCCTGATCAAGTCACTGAAGAAGATGTCGAGGTAACAGCACCAATGATAATCAAGGGACGGATGATTTTGCCTGTAGCTTATGTAGAGGTTAGGTCAAACTTTGTAAACGGCAAAGTGAAGGCCGCATTTTTGGATGAACGAATTTGTCCCATACCTCAAGGTGGGAAATATATCATCCTAGGAGACTCAGCACGATCCAGAGATGATGTGACTGAACCGGCTAAGGAAACCCCAATGCCAAAGTCTCCTACCGACATTTTCATAGAAAAGTTGGTAAAGTGCAAGAGGGATACCGAACCCCACGCACTTAATTTTGAAGCAGTTTTGATAATCCCACCCACTCTCTGCGTGCAGAAAGTGAAGCCGGGCCAGAGTTTCTTGGTACCCGGTGGGATGAAACATGTTTCAGAAATATCTTCTTGTAACACAGGAGAAACAGCTGTAGAGGGGCATAACCCTAGAGCACTTAGTCTTCACCCAGTTTCTATAACCTCACCCACTCTCTTGGATCAGAAAGTGAAGCGGGTCCAAATTTCTTTGGTACCTTGTGGCAGGAAAAACAGCTGCAGACTGTCACTGTAGAGAGAGGGCATATAACCCTAGAGCACTTAGTCTTCACCCAGTTTCTATAACCTCACCCACTCTCTTGGATCAGAAAGTGAAGCGGGTCCAAATTTCTTTGGTACCTTGTGGGCAGGAACAGCTGGCAGACTTATCTTTCTCTGTCACTGGAGAACCAGCGATAGAGGAACATACACGCTCTCATACCTGGAGAGATAGGTATGTGTCCTTAGGCAGGTCAAGCAATATGACTAAAATAAGGTTGTGTATGAGGCTGGCAACCTCATCTCGCAAAACTATTTGCTATAGATCCAATTGTAAGCAGAGTGTAGGCTTTAGAGCAAGCTCTTTGCCAGAAGGCAAGCTTCAATGGAGGATCCATAAGGAGAAAAGGAATAGTGTGACTATCGTGCGAGCAGGCTTGCTCAACCCACGTCAACTACTTATTGAAGAGGAAACGGATAGCCATGTGTGGATTACAAGCATACCGTTCGACAGAGGAAAAAAAGGAAACATTTGGAGTGAAGTAACGGAGGACACGATACATGAATGTAGTGTCCGAAATAAGAGAATAGTCGGCTCGAACTGAGTTGGCCGTTGGCCGAACTTTCAAACGGGGCTTATGTTGTGGACCACTCTCTCTCACCGACTATTTCTCTCTCTTATATGAAACCTTTTGCTTCAGAAATTTTCCATTCCATAATGAGGCAAATTCTCCTCTTCACTGGTCTCGGAGCCCAACACCAGTTGAAACTGTCTACCGGACACCAGATCACGTGACCAAGCTAAGCGGAATTAATCGCGCTAAGAATAGAGTGTTAGCCTAGTTAAGGATGTTTTGGTGTAAATGCCCTGTGCAGCAGACGGAAGCTTATAGGCCCCAGAGAGGGAATGACTTGTTGCTGAAGTCCGTAGTGAATTCAGCTGAGCGAATCCACCCAGGTTACGGTTACAAGGTACAAACCAGGTTACGGTTCCAAGGTACAAACCAGGTTACGGTTACAAGGTACAAACCAGGTTACGGTTACAAGGCACTAACCCAGGTTACGGGTCCAGGGTTGTGGTGAAAATACAGTGATGCAACGCTAAAATTCCTCCATTTATAAAGATAACAGTTAAAATGAAATGTAGGGATAAAATTTGGATAAGATACGCTGCTACTTCTTCGCCCAGTTATCGTTTTCTAGTGTCATTGAAAACCAACTAGTTATAACATGAAGACTAACGGCCTATTTGTTTAGACGGGGTAGAAACGGAGATAAAAGGAAAAAATGATGCGGTCTGCACACGTGTTTGAATCTAAAGCCTAAAAGACGCAATTTGTAGTTTTAAAAGAAAAAATTACGCCACTAGTTGACACAATGTAAGAAATAGAAAACGAAAAACGACCTTAGCTCTTGTCAGAAACAGACGTACCTTGGACGTTTTACGGTAATTAGTCGTTTTAATTTGAATATAGAATCAAACGCCGTGAACGTGTAGAAAAACAAATTTCAAGACTAACATGGGAAAAATTATGTATTTTCTTAATAATAAGTTTAGAAGAATAAAAGTTAGCTAGTTTGATAGTCCATCTTTCCCTGAGAAATAATATACTTTTAATTAGAAAGACGGACAGATAACGCGGAAGATATTGACGAAAGACTGTATTGTTCAATACAGACGAGCAGACAGTTATTTGTGCATACTTCTCACTAAAGTTACTTTTTGACACGTCCTTGAGACTAACGCAGAAAAACAAATTACATGTGGACAAGGGGCAGACAAGGAGGGTAGAAGCTAAAAATAACTTAGCATAGAAATCTTATACGTAAGTGAGACAAAATTTGTGTAGTTTTTTTTGTAGTTCGGTCCAAAACCAAGTGTAATTTTGGGAAAACCCAAGTTCGGACGGACAGACCGACAGAAGTACATTTCACACTAGACCGAAACTGGACTAAAATTGGACATTTAGGTTTAAATATTTAAACTGTAGAGGGGAAGTACTCTGATTGGACGAACAAGTAATATTGTTGACAAAAATTAGCCGGCAAGTGCCATTTGTTGAAGACTGTCCACAGCAACAGATCGTTGATGCTTAGAACTGTGACGCCCAGTAAAGATATATGATATTTCAAGTGGGACGCCATAGTATAGCCAGCAGCTCAGCTGAGTTTGTGCTAGTACAACGTATCTGTGTGTTTTCATTTTGAATTGTGGTAAGGGAAAAATTATTAACCTTTTTATTTAACAATTCTGAGTGATTGATACTGCCATATAATGAAAAATGATTACGACAAGTGAGTACTTATTCTAAGTCCCCAGCGACAGTCCAGGGCCTAGAGGCGAATGAATAATATGGGAAACCATATCCAAGAATGTAGAATACAGATCTTTATTTCAGGAGATCAGTGGGAACATATCACCCACCTTATTATATGGAAAAAAAGAGACTAATAAACATATTTCAGATGTAATGCAGTCATAGAGGAATGGGAAACTGGTGCTACTTGATGACAGCCTGGATGAGAGGTGCTGGGTCGGTCAGAGAGATCTGATCTTGTCTTGTTAATTTATGTTTTATGATTAGTATACCTGGTGGAGTAGATAGTATGCTATGACGTAGCCTAATTTTGTGGTTTCAGAGTTTCTTTGTCTGGCACTGGGCTAGTGCCAGATGCTCTGAAGAAATCCAACGGTGGATGACTTAGAAGCCTATTATTTTACCTCAGCAACTGTGAGGAGTAGCCTATCATTTTACCTCAGCAACTGTGAGGAGTGCGCCAAGTGAACATCTTGACTACATCGACACAGGCCAGTTAAGTATTGAAGACCTGGCCTGCTGCGGATTCATCAACATCCCTACTTAAATTTAAAACCACTGTATACAACAAACTTTGCCACCAGTTACCCTGTTAAAAAACCAATGAACAGTATAACAAAGACTGGATAGGATGATACCATCACGACCCATCATCCAGTACTAGTTTTCCCAAAGACTCTATAGTTAGTATCCATATTAGCAAATTTCACTTATATATCTATGTACAAACTTATCATGTGATTATTCAATTATATGCTCTTTTATTGATATAAATTCATCTTGATTCACACGTCCTGACCAGAAGAAAACTTGGTTCAGGACTAGATAAATTAAAAAAAATTGTAAATTATAAATTTCAACACAGTGTTAATTTACTTGATCATAGAGCTTAGTATTAGACCTAGTGTTTATATGTGTGTGTCTGTGTACTTAATTACCTGCACACCACATTTCATTACCCTAGACAATAAACGTAGCTAACATACATAATAGCAGAATAAGTCTGTTTGAGGTCATAGGTGGTAGCAGAAAGGTATCCTGTAAAACTCACATAAACTTTTATCTTCAGGGACCTTCACAGCTGACCTCATTCAGTACACTAGGTAACATAGCAACCACACTTAATAACATCAAAACCACCACAAGGGTACAAACCAGGTTACGAGTCCACGGTACCAAACATACCCTATTAACCAGGTTACCATACCAAACCATATCCTACCACCCAGTAACCCATTCCATACCACACATCCCATAAGCAGAAGAGGTATTCAGCAGGGTCGACTTACTCTATCATTATCTGTGATGTGCACTGAGTTCAAGGAAGCAACCTCTGCCATCCTCTGAACCCATAGAACTGTTTATGCTACCTAAGTGCTGGGCAGACCAAACCAAGAGAGTCTGAACACCAACCATCTCCGCAGCTACTACAGTCCTTGAGTAGATGAGCATTATTACCTACCAGCAAACTACCATAGAAAAGATCTCCTGGTCCATGTGATGACCATAATAGCTGTTTTTTTCTAAACAGTAGAGCTAAACTTATTTTCATATTTATATGTACATTCAGATATGTGAGAATCTATACCCTTTTATTCAATTTAACTTAACAGCGTCTGTTGTTATTTTTCTTGTTAACTTTATTTGGGCTGTATTTTGTTTTAAACATAAATCTACACCCTGGGGGCTGAGCCATAATTAAACTAACTTCCAGTGGGTCGGGATATTTTATTTAATGTGGCTGGACACCAAATATCCTCTCTCAACCATATGTGCTTTACATATTCCTTTTGTAGGATTCCTGAGAGATAATTTATCGTCCAGAAAATATCCTGTTGAGTTGCCATAATTCTCTTTACATTAAGGATTTCTAGTACACTATTTCCCGAGGAGAGGCAGTTTCTTCGAACTCAAAGATTATCAATAAGACATTATATCTTTATTCTTCCAATCCATCCAATCTGTTCTTCTCCTCAAAATTACCCCACGACATGCGTCCAGGGGTATCTCAGAGTGTTTCATTTTAAGACCGCGATCAGCTGAAATAGAAGTTAACCTATAAATGAAGCACTAGATGATATACCAACTCTGGAGGGAACTAAAAAAGCGATTCTTCAACTTTCTAGTGGAAAAGCCCCCGGCTCCGATTCAATTCCTGTTGAGGTCAGTAAAGATTGGAGTTCGGTTCTGATAGAGAAACTTTGCATGATCTTCCAGAGTGAAACCATCCCACGAATTCTCAAAGATGCGTAAATTACATATTTATATACACGTTAAGGTAATCGCCAAGACTGTAACAACCATCGAGGCATCTCTACTGTCAATCGCAGGGAAGATATTCGCCAGAATCCTTCTGAATCGCCTTACGGCTCACCTTGACGAAGGCCTTCTATCTGAAAGTCAGTGTGGATTCCGGAAAGAACGTGGAACCACCGATATGGTGTTCGCTGCAAGACAGCTACAAGAAAAATGCCAAGAACAACACTGCGGCCTGTACGCAGCTTTCATCGACTTAACAAAGGCGTTCGACACGGTCAGCAGAGAGAGTCTACGGAAGATTCTGGCAAAATACGGCTGCCCAAAGAAATTTATCACAATAGTGCAGCAGCTGCATGATGGAATGCAGGCTAGAGTTCAGGAAAACGGTGAGCTATCGGAGCCCTTTCCCGTCTCAAATGGAGTTAAACAAGGGTGTTTACTTGCACCGACTCTGTTCAGTATCATGTTCTCTGCTATGTTGACTGATGCTTTTAGAGACGGGGACAAAGGAATCGACATCAGATGTCGTATTGATGGAAAACTGTTTAACCTTAGGAGGCTTCAAGCGAAAACCAAGGTCAAATCACACACCATCAGAGATCTTCTGTTTGCTGACGACTGTGCCCTCAATGCTGGCTCAGAGGCCGATCTACAAAATAGCGTGGTCAGATTCTCCGAAGCCTGTTCCAACTTTGGGCTTACCATTAACACGGAGAAATCATATACCTACAAGCTCCTGGCACAATTTATAATGAGCCAATCATCAAGGTAAATGGTGAGAAACTGAAAGTTGTGAACAGATTCACATACCTTGGTAGCACACTATCCCAAAACGTCGTCATTGATGATGAGGTGAACACCAGAATCTCCAAAGCCAGCAGCACATTTGGCAGACTCTACTTGTTATCTTCGCAAATATTTTGAAAGCAAAATAGTGCTTAAGGGAAAGTCATTATTGTGTTACTTCCCTTGAAAGTTGTGTCGGCTCTTTCGATCAAACTCCGCGGATAAATCCATTTTACTGCGATTTATTCGTTGTTTGGGTAATAATAGATTGTTCTTGCTTCAGAATATCTATGGCCTGAATTTATGTGTATTGTTTGTCTGAGTAGGACGAGTCTGTCTTATATCTGTATATCTTTACATATCTAAGTCGAACTATATGTTCTGTTGTCTCTAGAGAGGTCGAAGGCTATTCGGCGGATGTGTCGCTAGAGTGTGGTGTGATTTGGCTTCGTCCTGATAGGGACTGTGTGTTTTCCATGTCGGCCTGTCGCCGGGGAAAAAGTGATCTCAGTATTTGTGGGGAAGGTGATAGTTGTCTAAACCTATCGTGTATGCTTTACCCCAGTGTTTAGTCGTATTGCCAAGGAATGGCAGTTTCATAATTCCTATACCAAGGTAATCAAAGATACTCTTATGAACTCTCGATCGAAGCCACCATTTTCGATAGTTACGATTTGAATGTCTAAGAGAATATATTTGACTCGATGAAAACGACTTCGATTCCTAGCAGCACTATATCCTGTAGATTGCAGTCAATTGTTCATGATCAAATCTACAGAGCAATGAAATGTTTTATGAATGACTAACTTTAGGACAGATTCATTATCTGTATCCAAACGTGAGTGACAGCTCACGAGTGAAGCCATCTTGGAACCAAAACATGTAGTGACTTTCAAGAAGAGAAAAGGGATGCCCGTATTATCGCTTGATCAGTCCAGAGATCACTGCTACACATGAGAACCCATTGCTAGCGGTTCAATATTATTATATGGAAAAATATGTGCTGAACATTATGTTGAAGAATCGTCGCTAGACGAGATTAGGTTTAGAAGCCATCTGAAATATTGTTTATAAGCTGACGTGCTCAGTCAGTGAAGTCAGATGATATATATGTATGGGCGATACTGAGTGCTTGGCTACTGACAGTCCATTATACACTTATTCTACATGAGTGCCCATGTAACATTGCAAGACCATTTATCCACTGTACTATGATGTATTATGGCAACCTGTGATTTGTCACTATCTGTGCTGTCGAGTGTGTACGTCCAATTAAACTTTAGAAAAGGTACACAGTCGTTGGTGTCGATGACTTCCAGCCATACATGAGTGTGAGAAAAGAACATTTTTTTGTCAACACCACGAACCTTTATCATCATTCGCACATTATACACTCAATCCATGTCTACACACCACTGCGTAGGTCAAGTTGACATTCCATACACTACAGTGGAGCAAACAACACCATAGAGATCTTATCAACTGATGATGATGATGATGTCTGCTTCCATCCACTTATATCTATCTTTTGGTGGATATCATTAACGGGAATAAAAATCCAACGTTATCCAACTTTATCAACTGGTGGACCAGCTTTCTGGGTTTGACCTCGCAGAAGTTCAGAAGTCAACAGATTACCGATACCAGACCGTTTCCTGTGGCTGATACGACACACTTGCAGTATTGGTTTGCTCTTTGTCAACACTTCGTCACGTGACCTGTCAGGTGAATGCAGTATGTAGGTCAGCGTTGTTGACATTTTTTACATTAGACATTATAGAGTTTCACAGAACAGTTGGATCAATTCTTGTCAATGTTAACAGGAAGACAGTATGAGTGAACTAAGAAGTCCTATTTTCATCGATGGATCTTCTTGTTTTCTGTATATGAACTTTAATATTTAAGGCCAGAATGTTTAATTGAATAAAGTGGCAGTTTGTTTATTTTCATAAAAATAACTTTGCCATTACTGTAAAACTGAGCCTATTTTGCAACACATACTATCATACACATAATTTATATATATTTATGTTTACATGTTATTTGTTTGTATAGTATGTTAGTTTCTATGTCAGCGGGTTGTGTTTAAGGTTGGGCGGCGTCCTCACAACAGAATATCCCACGTCATAGAGGGTCCGTTGTGGGCGTTTTCTATAGGTGCAATTTTCTTGATTGAAAATTTGCTGCGACAACTGTTGCTTTTGTGTTAGCTGTGAAGTCTGTAATTATTGTTATTTTTGTGATATTTCTTTGTTCTTTAGTTTTGTTTTGATTTGTTTGTAATTTGTTGGTCTAACCTTTTCTATCTTTCAGTTCTATTCACAATTTATATTCATATATTGTGACGTCATTTGTGTTGTTATTCTTTGCAGATTCAGTGATTATTTTCATTGATTTCCCTATTTGATTTATTTTGATTTCTGCAAACGTTCTTGTATTGTCAGTCCTATTTGTACTTTATGTATTCTGTTGGTTGACATATGTTTTATATAGGTATATTTCATAAGACACAATTGCCTGTGCACTGCACTTGGATTATGGTATAAACCAGTACCTGATTATTATTACTATTATATACAAGACCTTATTAAAGGCTTGTGACCCACAGATATTGGGATAGTATACTGATTAATCAAGTCATTGAGAACTTGTGGTATTATTATTGATTCAGGTGATTAGTATTATTGTTAGACATCATGGCTACATTAGAATACTTCATTACACAAGGGAAAGCCCTTGATAAGACTGGTCAACAATTAGAACAATGGGCAGTTGCTCAATATGACAAAGCATTAGCTGCAGAAGAGAGAAGAGCTATGGCAGAAGAGAAAAGATTAGCTGCAGAAGAAAGAAAAGCTATGGCGGAAGAGAAAAGATTAGAAAGAGAAGCTGAGGCTGCTGCTGAACAAAAAAAATTGCAGATGCAGGTAGAGGAAAGGAGATTTGAAGCTGAACAAAAAAAAATTGGAAAGAGAAGCTGCGGCTGAACAAAAAAGATTAGACAGTGAAGCTGAACAAAAAAAATTGGAAAGAGAAGCTGCGGCTGAACAAAAAAGATTAGACAGTGAAGCTGAACAAAAAAGATTAGACAGGGAAGCTGAACAAAAAAGATTAGACAGGGAAGCTGAACAAAAAAGATTAGAGGCTGAAGAAAAAAAAGCAATAAGAGAACATGAATTTGAGTTGGAGAAATTAAGATTGACAAGTATGAGTAATGTTAATCAGGCATCTAGTGGTAATGATAAACCTTCTACTTACAAGGTTAAGGTTCCACCGTTCAATCAGTCCAGTGACGATATTACATTCTGGCTGGATAGATTTGAACGTTCTTGTCGTACACATAATGTGGATAAATCACAATACGCTAATCAATTATCAGAAAACTTGAAAGGTGAATCTTTGACTAGATTATGCCTTGTAGGAGAAGCAGATAAGGATAATTATGATGTCATTAGGGCGGCTTTGATAAAAAAAATATCAGCTAAGTGAGGAAGGCTATCGCCTTTTATTTAAAACGATGGTACCTGAGACGGGTGTAGAATTCTCAGAATTCACTGCAAAGGCACGTCTCACAGTTGATCGTTGGATTGAGCTTTCCAAAACAGAAAAAAACGTATGAAGGACTTATGGATTTGTTGCTCAGAGATAAGATTATGTCATGTGTGAACAAACCTTTCCTTGAATTTATACATGAGCGTAAACCCAAATCTCTAAAAAAAATGGAAGAATATTGTTCCCAATATGTCACTGCACACCCCGACGTGACTTTTGGCAACACTAAGATTAAGGAGAGTATGCCAGTTGCTTCAGCAACACCATACAATCCCAATTATTCACACAGATTTCAGGGACCTCAAAACAGATTTGATAAAAAAGGTAACCATAATAGTTATCAAAACCAAGGTAACCAATCATTTCAGGGTTCTTCTTCAAAGAACTGGAGACGACCTGATAGCTCTCGACACAGGGGTGGTCATAATTATAGGAATTTCCGTAGAGGAAGTAATTATAGAAACTATCAGGGTTATCCGTCTTGGAGTCAACAAGATCATAATTACAGAGATACTCATTATAATGAATATGATAATGGTAACCAAGGGAACTATGACTCAAACCCAAATAGGGGTTACAATAGAGGTAACAATAACTACAGAGGTGATAATAACCGAGGTAGATCTCAAAACAAAAGACATAAACCACATTTTCAGGCAAACTCTGCACAACAAGAGTCCCATGAAGCCTATACACAGAGTAAAGATAATAATGATGCTAGTAATATGGCATGTGCCGCTTTTGATTTTGGGAGAGCATCTCAGTGCCCCCAATGCAAAACGTTATTTGAGCCAACCACAGTGTCTACTTTAAGCTGTGGCCATCCTCTTCCTGCTCTTCCAGCATCAGTCGCGCATGATGGAAGAGGTTCTCTTGTCTTACATAAGGGTTTAGTGAATAACAATCCAGTCTCTGTGCTATTTGATTCTGGATGCACCACAATTGGTGTTAGGCAGTCACTCGTAGATCCTTCCCGTGCCACTGGACAAGTAGTCAAATGTGTAACATTTGGCGGCACATTAGAGAAATACTCTACTGCTATCATTAGGATTGCTACTCCTTTCTTTACAGGAGATGTACACGCATGTCTTCTTCCGAATCCGATCGCTGACCTCATCATCGGTCGCATTCATGGAGTCAAGGAATGCACTCCGCAACAAATTTCCACGTGGGAAAGGCAAAACATGCAGATTGCTAACGCTGTGTCACTAGAGCTCAGGCTCTTAATATGCCTCAAACTTCATCTATTGAAGATAATGAAGTGCATAACCAAGATAATCCCTTGGTAATTTCTCGTGACTCGTTTATAAAACAGCAAGAAGATGATCCCACTCTGAAGAAATTCTTCATTCTTGCAACTAAAGGTGATCCGAATAAAGACACAAGTCGTAAATCGTGGATTACAAAGAAGAATGGCGTACTTGTACGTATGGTTCAAGACTCCATTACGTCAAGTCATTCTCAAATCCTGGTTCCCAAGAATTTGAGAGTTAAAATTTTGCAGCACGCTCACGACTCTCAGTGTGCTGGACACATGGGTTTTTCCCGTACTAAGTCAAGAGTCCTTGCGGCTTTCTTTTGGCCATTGGTAAACAAGGACATACGGATTTATTGTCGATCTTGTAAAGTATGTCAGGAAGTTAAATCCAAAGGTCCACGGCATGCTGCACCCATTCAGGCGGCGGACATTCCTATTCGGCCGTTTCAAAAAATGGCCATAGACATTATTGGTCCATTTAAGATCAAGTCTGCCAGAGGACATCAGTTTATCTTGACGTGTGTTGATATGTGCACACGTTGGCGAGAGGCTATTCCTCTGAAGAGCATTACTACTGCTGATATTGCAGATGCTCTTTGGCTTATATTTTCTCGTCTGGGGTTCCCCGGAGAGATATTGTCAGACCATGGCACCCAACTAATATCAGATACCATGTCTCAAGTAATGTCTACTCTGCAGATAGATAGATCTTTAAGTAGTATCTACCATCCAATGTCTAATGGTATGGTCGAACGCCTTAATAGAACACTTAAAAACTTACTGGGGAAGATAACTGAGGATCATCCTCAAGACTGGGACAGAGTTTTACCTGCGGCCCTCTTCGCTTACAGAGAGGTACCCAATGAACATACGGGATTTTCTCCCTTTGAACTCGTCTTTGGCGCGCGTCCGCGTGGCCCTATGTCGTTGCTTCACGATCTCATAACATCTGACAATATTGACGATGACACAAAGTCATCCTACGAATATGTCATCGCGTTGAGACAAAAAATTATCGAAGCATGCAAATTAGCAACTTCTTCTTCTGAATTTGCGAAACAGAAGGCAAGGCAATTTGCCAATAAGAAGAGAGATGCTTACGACAACTTTGTCCTGGTGACAAAGCATTTGTATTACTACCTTGTAGGGAAAACAGATTACTTATTTCTTGGAAAGGTCCGTACGATATAATATCGAAAATTTCCGATGTCGACTATATTGTCGATATTGATGGGAAGCATAAAAACTTCCACATCAATATGCTTACTGAATTCCATGAACGTCCGGATTATTTGCAACCCATTTTCCAAGCAACGGACAATTCTCCAGTACAACATGGTCATTACTCATCACTGTCCGTGATACAGGATGAGGAAACAAGTTTTTCAGATGTAAATCTTCCTCTTCCAATGATCCCACTTCATTCCAGTGAATCATGGAAGAACGTTACTGTCTCTCCTGATTTGTCTCTAGGAGAACAGCGACAAGTTTCAACTATGTTGCAAACATTTCAGGATGTACTCACTGACATCCCTGGACAAACGAATGTCATTCAACATGACATTGTTCTAACTGACCATACTCCTATTAGGGTTAGACCTTATCCTATACCTATACATTTTCAAGCACAGGTCGAGAAAGAGTTGGATGAGATGATAGATTTGAAAATAATCGAACCATCCACCTCTGCATATTCTTCGCCGATGGTTATTGTGCGTAAAAAAGACAATAACATACGTCTTTGCGTTGACTATCGAAAATTGAATCAAGTAACGAAGTTCGATGCCGAACCTATGCCTTTACTGGAAGAGCTACTTACTCGACTCTCCAAATCTCATTTTTTCACTAAACTTGATTTGTCTAAAGGATATTGGCAAGTTCCTTTATCTGAACGCGCCAAACCTCTCACGGCTTTTTCAACACCTAGAGGTTTGTTCCAATGGAATTTTATGCCTTTCGGTCTTATGAACGCACCAGCTACGTTCGTACGCATGATGCGCCGAATCCTATCTTATCGGTCAGATGTCATTGCATATCTAGACGACATCTGTCTTTTCAGCGATACTTGGGAAGATCACTATTCAGGGTTAGATGAATTGCTGTCTACTTTGCGTGAGCACAACCTGACAGCGAAACCCTCTAAAGCCTATATTGGTTTTAGCGAAATTTCTTTCCTAGGCCACCGAGTTGGTCATGGTTTCCTAAAGACAGAGGACCATAATACTAGTAAGATACTTAACATCTCAATCCCTAAGACTAAAAAACAGGTGAGAAGTCTGTTAGGTCTTATTCAATTTTATGGCAGATTCATTCAGAATCTATCCTCTATCATGGCACCTCTCTCAACACTTCTAAAGAAAGGTTCGCCTAATGTGGTCCACTGGTCTCAGGAATGCCAATGCTCTCTGGATAAGATTAAAACACTGTTTTCAACACCACCTATTTTAGTGCTACCCACTAAAGATAAGACATTCGTTCTTCGTAGTGACGCTTCATCCACTGGGATTGGAGCGGCACTAATGCAAGAGTACTCTGGAACTCTGCATCCTGTAATGTATATTTCCAGAAAACTTAATGCGGCAGAAAGGAATTATTCGGTTTTAGACCGTGAGCTATTAGCTATGGTTTGGTCGATCCTCAAACTACAGAGATTCCTTCTAGGCGCACATTTCATAGTAGAAACCGACCAAAAAGCTCTTACTGCTATACAGAGTAAGGATTTGAAGAGCTCGAGGTCTACTCGATATGCAATTGCTCTTCAACCTTTTCATTTCTCTGTGCGAGCTATTCGTGGATCAGATAATGTGATGGCAGACATTCTGTCAAGATGCCCACATGATTCCACATAACTATTAGGGCTTAGACTTCTTGATATGTCTAGTTCTATAGTAGTTCCTTTTCTATATCATGATAGATACACATTTGTAATTTAATAATATAATGATTGTATCACTACATAGCGGTTCATTGATGTTTATTCACCGCTGTGCTTTGATGATTTTTTCTTCATAAATCATAAATTTAAGATATCTAATACGAAATGATGATATGAATTTTTTAGGCATTGTGTAATTGCCAGAATTGTATTATACTTTGATGACACCTTCCTGGAAAAATATACTTGTAGAGAAATAATTTCTCTCAGTTTATGAGACACATTCTCACCAGTCGCTCCATAAGTCGACTTAGCCTCATATTAGGCGTTATAGGCATTCCTGATATTTTCATCTGCGCATTATTCATGCGTTGTGAGCCTATTGTACGTTGCTCCTAGATGTATTTCAAAAAGGAAAAAAAAAAAAATGTTCCATTTTTTTTTTCCCGGGAGGTGTGGTAAGACTGTTACGTGCAGTCTTTGATATCTTACAATATTATACATTGGTATTCTTGTTATCTTCGCAAATATTTTGAAAGCAAAATAGTGCTTAAGGGAAAGTCATTATTGTGTTACTTCCCTTGAAAGTTGTGTCGGCTCTTTCGATCAAACTCCGCGGATAAATCCATTTTACTGCGATTTATTCGTTGTTTGGGTAATAATAGATTGTTCTTGCTTCAGAATATCTATGGCCTGAATTTATGTGTATTGTTTGTCTGAGTAGGACGAGTCTGTCTTATATCTGTATATCTTTACATATCTAAGTCGAACTATATGTTCTGTTGTCTCTAGAGAGGTCGAAGGCTATTCGGCGGATGTGTCGCTAGAGTGTGGTGTGATTTGGCTTCGTCCTGATAGGGACTGTGTGTTTTCCATGTCGGCCTGTCGCCGGGGAAAAAGTGATCTCAGTATTTGTGGGGAAGGTGATAGTTGTCTAAACCTATCGTGTATGCTTTACCCCAGTGTTTAGTCGTATTGCCAAGGAATGGCAGTTTCATAATTCCTATACCAAGGTAATCAAAGATACTCTTATGAACTCTCGATCGAAGCCACCATTTTCGATAGTTACGATTTGAATGTCTAAGAGAATATATTTGACTCGATGAAAACGACTTCGATTCCTAGCAGCACTATATCCTGTAGATTGCAGTCAATTGTTCATGATCAAATCTACAGAGCAATGAAATGTTTTATGAATGACTAACTTTAGGACAGATTCATTATCTGTATCCAAACGTGAGTGACAGCTCACGAGTGAAGCCATCTTGGAACCAAAACATGTAGTGACTTTCAAGAAGAGAAAAGGGATGCCCGTATTATCGCTTGATCAGTCCAGAGATCACTGCTACACATGAGAACCCATTGCTAGCGGTTCAATATTATTATATGGAAAAATATGTGCTGAACATTATGTTGAAGAATCGTCGCTAGACGAGATTAGGTTTAGAAGCCATCTGAAATATTGTTTATAAGCTGACGTGCTCAGTCAGTGAAGTCAGATGATATATATGTATGGGCGATACTGAGTGCTTGGCTACTGACAGTCCATTATACACTTATTCTACATGAGTGCCCATGTAACATTGCAAGACCATTTATCCACTGTACTATGATGTATTATGGCAACCTGTGATTTGTCACTATCTGTGCTGTCGAGTGTGTACGTCCAATTAAACTTTAGAAAAGGTACACAGTCGTTGGTGTCGATGACTTCCAGCCATACATGAGTGTGAGAAAAGAACATTTTTTGTCAACACCACGAACCTTTATCATCATTCGCACATTATACACTCAATCCATGTCTACACACCACTGCGTAGGTCAAGTTGACATTCCATACACTACAGTGGAGCAAACAACACCATAGAGATCTTATCAACTGATGATGATGATGATGTCTGCTTCCATCCACTTATATCTATCTTTTGGTGGATATCATTAACGGGAATAAAAATCCAACGTTATCCAACTTTATCACCCTGATACATGGGAAGCTGCTGCGCAAGACCGAAGCGCTTGGCGCACATCTCTTCGAAAGGTGCAGCAGCATGCCAGGCATCCAGAAAAGCAGCAGCGAACAGCGGAGAAAGGCTAGAAAAGCCCGTGAAATAAAACCTTCACCTGAAGCGAACATTCCCTGCCCACACTGTCCGAGATCTTTCCAGGCCCGCATCGGGCTCATCAGTAACCTTCGTACCCATAGACTAACCTAACATATTCCTAATAACTGGATGAAGAGAGTGGTCTTCATCACCCGTGATGAACGAACAACAATGTATAAGTCTGAGGGCGAACGAAAAAAGCAGATTTGGGGCGCATGATCGGTGGAAACGTCCATGATAATGATATACTGTATAATTGATGAACAGCACGAACTGGAAAGTGTAACATTTTGGGGGACTATCAAAAGTAACAACAGAATGGAAACGGACTGTGCTTGAGATAGAGGACTTTGACTGTTCGAAACAATTCAAAAGACAAAAGAATTTGCGTACTGAGCACTTCAACAATTTCCATTATTTTCATGTAAAATTTGAAGCAGCTTGTCTCTGGAGAAACATAATTGTAACATCA
The DNA here is from genome assembly GCA_024509875.1 of Oreohelix idahoensis. Lineage (NCBI taxonomy): Eukaryota > Metazoa > Mollusca > Gastropoda > Stylommatophora > Oreohelicidae > Oreohelix > Oreohelix idahoensis. The sequence goes on along the minus strand of JAMPIV010010228.1, from coordinate 239,318 downwards.
GTGCTCCGGTTTCCTCCCTTCGATCTCATAAGGAGGATCTCAGCACAGTGCACGAGCTCTGTAGCACCGGCGAGAATCCCAGTGTGTGTATATAGGAATCACACATTCTATAAATATTTTTGTGGTGGGTAGGTTTCGAATTTTTAAATTTTTGCTAAGGCAGCGGCCTTACAGCCTACTCTTTATGTTTTCCAACTGCCGTGGGATTTTTAACATGCGCATCGTGCACATAGGACCTCCTATTTTTTTCACGCTTATCAGAGAAGGGTAGGCATCCGATTTCACTACCCAGGAGACCAGGGGGGAGTATGACAACATTAGGACCACTAGTTGTGAAAAAAAATCTATAAATTATAGTCCCTCTACTGGGAATCGAACCAGGTACCTTCGGAATTCGAGGCGTACGCTCTACCTCTTAGCCACTCTGACCCCCTTTAGGCGGCTAGGGTGAGGTTGTGCATTGGGATGGCAACCACGACACGGAGACACGAGTTACTGGAGAAACCGCCACTACAAGAGCGGCTGACTGCTATGGCGCAGATTCTTTGCACTTGGGGGGAGGGGGTTTAACTGGAGTGGTGGCTCCATAAGGGATGACAGGAACCAGACAAGGTGAAATGGAACAAGAGATGAGAAGAAGACACCAGGGATGCATAGAACACGCTTTGAGGAAACCTGATGATAGCCATACAAGGCAGTCCGTGTTCTGGAACCCAACCCAACCCCCCCCCCCCCCAGGGATAGAAGGATACCAAAGAGTGTACGCAGAAGAGAACTTGAGGCATACATGAAGGGGAAAGAAGAAAAAGATATAGAGACCTTGACCTTGGCCAAGAAGACCTGACATAAGCTTGTTGAAGACCTATGTTGTATATGTTGCTGGAGGGTGATAATGATGATGGAGATTTTGTTTACACGTTTTACTAGTTAGTTGTCCAGTTCTATGAATTTCGGGTTTTTGTGTGTGTGTGTGTGATAAGGGTGGTTTAGGCTGACTACTGGCCACTATGAACGGTAAGCCTCCAATGTTGCAGGTATAAGTCCACAGTCGTTGCTAGTGTGTAGCCATATGAAGTCCCACCCCTATAGACACCAGGTAGGTTATAGGATGGAGTGTGAGGTGTCTTGTCTGGTTTATGGGTGCTGGCTGCGAGTGTAGGTGATGTGGTTTCACAGGTTCACAACACATGTGGTATGACATGAAAAGTCATAGAAGGGTGTAAACTGCTATTGACGTTTTCCATCGTTTATTTTCTGACGCCACAAAACAGGTACTGTACATCCATTTTACAAAAGACATAGTCACTGTAGTACATGGTAATGTGCAGACATAAAGTTCATCAATGGATCTTGCAAATCCTATGAGCTGATATATATATATATATATGTATATATATATGTATATATATATATATATATATATATATATATATATATATATATATATATATATATATATATATATATATATATATATATATATATATATATATATATATATATATATATATATATATATATATATATATATATATATATATATATATATATATATATATATATTCCAGCTTACAACAGCGTCAGCTTCATATCATAATGTACATAAGTCTAACAAACTCCTCTCTGATTGCTATCCGATCAGATATGTAAATGAGTTCACCACTGAACGCACGGGAAAGGCTTTTCAACAGTACAGGTCAGATTGACCTTTGTAGATTTTCTAAGTCTAACCTCGCTGTAGATACCCTCGCTTGCATTGCGAAGTTCAAAGAGCATAGAAACTGTTCTCTGGGCCTAGCATGACCCGTATACATCTAAATCTCAGGTATGAAGATACCTGGGGTGTAATCTCTAGTAGAAGAACCTCTCCTTCCTGTAACTGGTAACTGAGCAGAGAACGACCAATGTCAAACATCAAAATAGATTACAGATTTGAACATAAGGAGGGTATTACCTTGCTTCGAAATCACACCACAACACATACGCCTCCAGGCGTTTTCGAATCATATAGGGAAAGACCTCGTTGGCTAAACTAACTCACAGGAGGACTACCCATTCCCTATCAAAAGATCACAGACGCAGGATGCGTCCTCTCTGCTCAAAACATCTTGTCGAATCCCCTGACCGGAAGATTTCTCCAACTCACTTAAAGTTCAGACATGCGCAGAACGCAAACACCTGAGTAACCCTCACACGGGACGATGTTGGAGACATACCAGACCAATATATGAACGAAATCGCGCCTTATATGGACAGGAAATAAAACATCAACTCTGGTTTCAATCATTCCAAGAAAAAGTTGACCGATGCTACCATATAAGGAGAATGAACTGACATCGATCGAAAAAATGGACCGGCGAGTCAGGACACAAGAGAAGGTAACCACCATTGAAAATGTAATCACAGTCAAACAAGGGTTATTTACCTTCGACCAAGAAAAAATTACAGTGTACAATTCAGAGAGATTAATTACACACAGTCTTAGAAAAATTATGTGCGTAACCGTGTGTTAAAATGGAAAGACATATGTTTGCCACTGCTTGGTCTTATGCACGTGTAAAATTGACACACCTACCTTTCATATATCCACGTTTCAAAGTGCATGAAATCCACGTCTGTGCTAGCAGTGAAACTGCGTTGACAAATATAAGAGTGAGTCAGCGACATTTTCCTTTGTGCTCCTTCCGGAGCATAAAGCCACCACTGCAGCCCGTATAACAGGAAGCGTACCCCAAGAAGTCACGTGTACTTGCAGCGGTGGTTTCTGGGACAATTGTTTTTATATGATGAGTTTGCCAGCCTCATGCACAACCTAATTTAAGTGGTCGTTGTACGACACGCCTGATGATGCAGTAGTCTCCTAGCAACTATAAGGTGTCAACATAAACTGAAGAAGTTTGGTCTGTTAATTTATAAACAAAATTTCAGGAATGATAATAAACTGAATATTTTAGATGTGTTAATTTCTAAACACACTTAAAGAAAGGTAATAAACCGAAGAATTTAAGTGGTCTTTCTTTCTCAATTTCTTTCTTTCTTTTTCAGGAGAAATGTGCTCTATGATCGAAAAACCAAACACAAAAGGATATGAACCAGAATACGACGATTTCCCGCTAGGCACAGACTTCAATGTTGGTAAATTTTTTTATCGTTATCTCCATCTAACATTTTATTTAGATGAGATGCCAAATTAAAGTAAAGCTGATTTTAAAGCTGTATTGGCCGCCTCTGGGTGAGTATGTGACGTATTTGATACATGCCCATTTAACACGCGAATGTACGTGTGAGCGGTAGCTTAGGACTTTAAGAATGAAAGAGAGTACAGAAAAATGGTTTAAGAAAGTTAGAGTTGTTAATAGATGAGCAGAAGAGTGTTTTGAGGGAAGGGAGGTAACTCTGTAAATTTCCTTTCGGGAGATGTAACTTGGTGTTTTGGGTTTAGTATTTCATATGAGTTCTCTATTATGGTGTAACTGATTTGCATAGTAATGTTTTAGTAATAAGGTTAAAGAAGATTGTATGGGTTTTGAGCTTAATTAGCAAAGGGAGATGACTTTAAACTACGTCCCTTGAAAGGTTTTGGGGAGTGATCAAAATAAACACGCACGAGAAAGTGTTGCGAAGGTAAACACATTTTAGCAAGAGAACGGGGGAATGTTAAATCGGGAATAAGATTAAGTCAGTCTGATTTTGAACGCGAAGTAGCGAAGTAAGATAGGCGGTTAATTTCTGTGTTGTGCAGAAAACTATACAATCGTGTAGAATAAGGTGAACTTTTATACAGCACAGAAGATAAGAGACTGTAGAGAATATTAGGAGTCAGAGACTTGGTATAAACTGTCAGCCCTGGTATTAGACCAGTCTAAATATAGATACCCCAAGCTACCCGAACAGAGTCTAACCACCGACATAACAGCTGTAAAGCAAGAAGTAGTGACTGACGATATAAAGGAGAGAAAGGAAAATGCCAGTATCATTATATACAGCAGTCTTTATAGTGAAGGTCGGCCACCCAGTTTTGGGTTGAATTTGACTCTTTATGTAAATAAAGCTTGATTGGTTCAGCTGATGTTAGCGTGAAGTCGATACATCTGAATGTAATTCATCATCATCCTATGTATTTCGTCAGCACAGTGGAGAATCATTAACTGTTAAAACATTAACTCTACATGATCTGACTGCCTACTGTCGAGTAGTGAAACGATCCATTACAACCCTCTCTCAATTATTACATATCCGCTGTACGGCCACACACGCCATACTATAATCTTCAGGCTTTACGTCTACGTCAGTGCTTCTTAACCAAGGAGGTGCGAGACCCACATTCTGCGGGTGCAACATGCCAGATATTTTAGAAGATAAAAATCATCATAAACAATATATAATACACAGAACATAGATGTATTTGTACTAAATTTAACATTGACAACGCGAATTAGATACCGAACCTTAGCCACATTTTGTAAATAATATTTTCTCAAAACATACTTGTATCTCTTGTTTGCAGTTCTGACATGTTTTGCGAGCTAAAAGATAAGGGTGTGCGAGACTTCTTAAGATGCTTGAAAGGGGTGCGAAGCTTCTTAAGATGCTGTAAAGGCTTTTATCATGGGCCTCCTTTCCAGATGAACTTCTCCTGTCTTGGACTGAATTTTATTTTCTACAGTTGATATGTCCTTGTTGTTTGTTGACGTTTTTGTGGTTTAAAAGTTTCTACAGGATGGGATAACCCATGCACAACCCTCCTTAGTCATCTTTTACAACATGCTAGGTAGGTCACGGTGTTATTATTATACTTTGCTTCCCTTTCGGGCCCCGGTAACGCACGATGCAAAGGGGTGCGGTACCTCATAAAAGTTAAGAAGCACTGGTATAGATGAAAAAAAAAAACTTGCCTGATTAAACAAATAGGTAAAACTCGTAAAGATCTCTGTGGTAGTGGAAGCAGGAGGAAAAAAAAAAGATAAGCTGCAGAAAAGTTATATAGCAAAACCCACCATTAAGAACGTTTTTAGTCAAAGTAGTCAGAATTGAGAGAATGTAGTGAAATGTGATGCACCGAGTCTTAGCTCAAAACTCTTACTTACTTACTTAGTCCCTCCTCTTCTACCCTTTTTGGGATGTTACGGTTAGCCTAAGAGAAAGAGAGAGAAAGCGAGAGAGAGAGAGAGAGAGAGACGCTGTCTTTTGTGTGTGTCCTGGTTCCAGCCCAGCCCTCACTCCTTCAGAGATTATCTGATGTTGTCCTCCCAGTGAGCTTTGTGTAATTCTGAAGGTCTGTATGCCTGGTTCTTGGTTTCCCATGTCTTTCGACGTACCCAATCTTCTCCCATTCTGCAGACACGACCAAACCATCGCTTAAAACTTAAATTTACTTAAATTCTTGAAGAACTGAAGTAGTGCATTCAAGAGTTAAGTTATCTCACTCCGTTAATTTCAAACTGAAGTAAGTACATTCAAGAGTTGTTAAGTTATCTCACTCCGTTAATTTCAAACTGAAGTAAGTACATTCAAGAGTTGTTAAGTTATCTCACTCCGTTAATTTCAAACTGAAGTAAGTGCATTCAAGAGTTATTAAGTTATCTCACTCCGTTAATTTCAAACTGAAGTAAGTACAAGTACATTCAAGAGTTATTAAGTTATCTCACTCCGTTAATTTCAAACTGAAGTAAGTACATTCAAGAGTTAAGTTATCTCACTCCGTCAATTTCAAACTGAAGTAAGTACATTCAAGAGTTGTTAAGTTATCTCACTCCGTTAATTTCAAACTGTAGTAAGTACATTCAAGAGTTATTAAGTTATCTCACTCCGTTAATTTCAAACTGAAGTAAGTACATTCAAGAGTTAAGTTATCTCACTCCGTTAATTTCAAACTGAAGTAAGTACATTCAAGAGTTAAGTTATCTCACTCCGTTAATTTCAAACTGAAGTAAGTACATTCAAGAGTTGTTAAGTTATCTCACTCCGTTAATTTCAAACTGAAGTAAGTACATTCAAGAGTTAAGTTATCTCACTCCGGTAATTTCGAACTGAAGTAAGTACATTCTTCTTCCTTCTTCCTCGTTCGCCCTGAAAAGGACGGTGGTTGCGTTGTGTCTGTTTACGCCGTAGCTATGATATCTGCACCTTTCGGTCGACACATCCGACTTCAGCACGGCATTTTTTAGGGACCGGGTTTGCCTTCCCATTGCGATCCATACTCGCTCAGCCAGACTGCACTGCTGCAGACTGTTTCCAGGACCACCACGGGGAGGTGGAGTACGGTCTTGACCAGCTCTGGTTCGCTGGTCCTGATGCAAGCAGTCAAGCTATGGGTCGCTGACTGCTTTCACTATTGCTGCATCTTTGGGTCCCGTAAGTACATTCAAGAGTTAAGTTATCTCACTCCGTTAATTTCAAACTGAAGTAAGTACATTCAAGAGTTAAGTTATCTCACTCCGTTAATTTCAAACTGAAGTAAGTGCATTCAAGAGTTATTAAGTTATCTCACTCCGTTAATTTCAAACTGAAGTAAGTACATTCAAGAGTTATCTCACTCCGGTAATTTCAAACTGAAGTAGGTAAAGGATCCCGTTACACGCCCATTAAGGCATATTGGGAATATGGTGTTAGGCCCATATTTTCTTGACCGTCGGCACACTAGGTGTGATGTGGTCAGCATCACGCCGGCAGCCTTAACCTTCCCAGAGTTGCTCTGGTATCCATTTGGGGCTGGGTCGACCCAGGAGCCGTTTGTGGCCTAAAAAAATCTCACCTCCTCTGGGGATCGAACCAGAGACCACTGCGATAGGAAGCCAGTGCACTAACCACTATGCTACCGCGGCTCCAATCAAACTGAAGTAAGTGCAATGATTTTCTTTCAAACTATGTACATTTTTGTTTCGGTTTCAAAAGTAAACAAAATATGTTTAGTTTCTTTCTGATTATCTTAGAATCTGTCTTGGATACAGATGTAGCTGCAGCGGTTTTAAGAAACAGCTATATTTATTATTAATTTAACATATTAATTATCACTTTGTGTTCCGCTCTGCCATCTAGCATCATCAAAAATGATGTTTTCAATGGCAGGTCAATAGTGCGAACCACAATACACGACACCAGAAGTCCTCCATGGGCAGTTCAGCCTAATAATGACGCAATCACTTCTGTTGTATTTCTATCAAGCAGTATAGGCCGAATCCAACAAGACCCTTAGGACCTTAATACTGTGTCCAGTAAATGATAGTAGACTAGAACAGTGAGAACAGGATAGTGGGTAGGTTTGGTATTGTACAAACATTTATTACAAATAAGGGAGGGAAACCTGAGGCCTGTAAACAGTAAATTAATATGAAATTAATATGAAACAAATATAAAGGTATGTTATCAGGCACTCGCAGGAAATAAAGAAGTAGAACACCAGACAACAGAAAAACAACAGACATGAGTGGCTTACCCAGGATTTGAACACTGGACCTTCCGTGCGACAACCCCGCCTAGCCATGCAAGCGAATCACACTATCCGCTCTGCCATCTACGCATCATCAAAAAATGATGTTTCAATGGCAGGTCAATAGTGCGAACCACAATACACGACACCAGAAGTCCTCCATGGGCAGTTCAGCCTATTAATGACGCAATCACTTCTGTTGTATTTCTATCAAGCAGTATAGGCCGAATCCAACAAGACCCTTAGGACCTTAATACTGTGTCCAGTAAATGATAGTAGACTAGAACAGTGAGAACAGGATAGTGGGTAGGTTTGGTATTGTACAAACATTTATTACAAATAAGGGAGGGAAACCTGAGGCCTGTAAACAGTAAATTAATATGAAATTAATATGAAACAAATATAAAGGTATGTTATCAGGCACTCGCAGGAAATAAAGAAGTAGAACACCAGACAACAGAAAAACAACAGACATGAGTGGCTTACCCAGGATTTGAACACTGGACCTTCCGTGCGACAACCCCACCTAGCCATGCAAGCGAATCACACTATCCGCTCTGCCATCTACGCATCATCAAAAAATGATGTTTCAATGGCAGGTCAATAGTGCGAACCACAATACACGACACCAGAAGTCCTCCATGGGCAGTTCAGCCTATTAATGACGCAATCACTTCTGTTGTATTTCTATCAAGCAGTATAGGCCGAATCCAACAAGACCCTTAGGACCTTAATACTGTGTCCAGTAAATGATAGTAGACTAGAACAGTGAGAACAGGATAGTGGGTAGGTTTGGTATTGTACAAACATTTATTACAAATAAGGGAGGGAAACCTGAGGCCTGTAAACAGTAAATTAATATGAAACAAATATAAAGGTATGTTATCAGGCACTCGCAGGAAATAAAGAAGTAGAACACCAGACAACAGAAAAAAACAACAGACATGAGTGGCTTACCCAGGATTTGAACACTGGACCTTCCGTGCGACAACCCCGCCTAGCCATGCAAGCGAATCACACTATCCGCTCTGCCATCTACGCATCATCAAAAATGATGTTTCAATGGCAGGTCAATAGTGCGAACCACAATACACGACACCAGAAGTCCTCCATGGGCAGTTCAGCCTATTAATGACGCAATCACTTCTGTTGTATTTCTATCAAGCAGTATAGGCCGAATCCAACAAGACCCTTAGGACCTTAATACTGTGTCCAGTAAATGATAGTAGACTAGAACAGTGAGAACAGGATAGTGGGTAGGTTTGGTATTGTACAAACATTTATTACAAATAAGGGAGGGAAACCTGAGGCCTGTAAACAGTAAATTAATATGAAATTAATATGAAACAAATATAAAGGTATGTTATCAGGCACTCGCAGGAAATAAAGAAGTAGAACACCAGACAACAGAAAAACAACAGACATGAGTGGCTTACCCAGGATTTGAACACTGGACCTTCCGTGCGACAACCCCGCCTAGCCATGCAAGCGAATCACACTATCCGCTCTGCCATCTACGCATCATCAAAAAATGATGTTTCAATGGCAGGTCAATAGTGCGAACCACAATACACGACACCAGAAGTCCTCCATGGGCAGTTCAGCCTATTAATGACGCAATCACTTCTGTTGTATTTCTATCAAGCAGTATAGGCCGAATCCAACAAGACCCTTAGGACCTTAATACTGTGTCCAGTAAATGATAGTAGACTAGAACAGTGAGAACAGGATAGTGGGTAGGTTTGGTATTGTACAAACATTTATTACAAAAGAGGGAGGGAAACCTGAGGCCTGTAAACAGTAAATTAATATGAAACAAATATAAAGGTATGTTATCAGGCACTCGCAGGAAATAAAGAAGTAGAACACCAGACAACAGAAAAACAACAGACATGAGTGGCTTACCCAGGATTTGAACAATGGACCTTCCGTGCGACAACCCCGCCTAGCCATGCAAGCGAATCACACTATCCGCTCTGCCATCTACGCATCATCAAAAAATGATGTTTCAATGGCAGGTCAATAGTGCGAACCACAATACACGACACCAGAAGTCCTCCATGGGCAGTTCAGCCTATTAATGACGCAATCACTTCTGTTGTATTGTCGCACGGAAGGTCCAGTGTTCAAAACCTGGGTAAGCCACTCATGTCTGTTGTTTTTCTGTTGTCTGGTGTTCTACTTCTTTATTTCCTGCGAGTGCCTGATAACATACCTTTATATTTGTTTCATATTAATTTACTGTTTACAGGCCTCAGGTTTCCCTCCCTTATTTGTAATAAATGTTTGTACAATACCAAACCTACCCACTATCCTGTTCTCACTGTTCTAGTCTACTATCATTTACTGGACACAGTATTAAGGTCCTAAGGGTCTTGTTGGATTCGGCCTATACTGCTTGATAGAAATACAACAGAAGTGATTGCGTCATTAATAGGCTGAACTGCCCATGGAGGACTTCTGGTGTCGTGTATTGTGGTTCGCACTATTGACCTGCCATTGAAACATCATTTTTTGATGATGCGTAGATGGCAGAGCGGATAGTGTGATTCGCTTGCATGGCTAGGCGGGGTTGTCGCACGGAAGGTCCAGTGTTCAAATCCTGGGTAAGCCACTCATGTCTGTTGTTTTTCTGTTGTCTGGTGTTCTACTTCTTTATTTCCTGCGAGTGCCTGATAACATACCTTTATATTTGTTTCATTTTAATTTACTGTTTACAGGCCTCAGGTTTCCCTCCCTTATTTGTAATAAATGTTTGTACAATACCAAACCTACCCACTATCCTGTTCTCACTGTTCTAGTCTACTATCATTTACTGGACACAGTATTAAGGTCCTAAGGGTCTTGTTGGATTCGGCCTATACTGCTTGATAGAAATACAACAGAAGTGATTGCGTCATTAATAGGCTGAACTGCCCATGGAGGACTTCTGGTGTCGTGTATTGTGGTTCGCACTATTGACCTGCCATTGAAACATCATTTTTTTGATGATGCGTAGATGGCAGAGCGGATAGTGTGATTCGCTTGCATGGCTAGGCGGGGTTGTCGCACGGAAGGTCCAGTGTTCAAATCCTGGGTAAGCCACTCATGTCTGTTGTTTTTCTGTTGTCTGGTGTTCTACTTCTTTATTTCCTGCGAGTGCCTGATAACATACCTTTATATTTGTTTCATATTAATTTCATATTAATTTACTGTTTACAGGCCTCAGGTTTCCCTCCCTTATTTGTAATAAATGTTTGTACAATACCAAACCTACCCACTATCCTGTTCTCACTGTTCTAGTCTACTATCATTTACTGGACACAGTATTAAGGTCCTAAGGGTCTTGTTGGATTCGGCCTATACTGCTTGATAAAAATACAACAGAAGTGATTGCGTCATTAATAGGCTGAACTGCCCATGGAGGACTTCTGGTGTCGTGTATTGTGGTTCGCACTATTGACCTGCCATTGAAACATCATTTTTTGATGATGCGTAGATGGCAGAGCGGATAGTGTGATTCGCTTGCATGGCTAGGCGGGGTTGTCGCACGGAAGGTCCAGTGTTCAAATCCTGGGTAAGCCACTCATGTCTGTTGTTTTTCTGTTGTCTGGTGTTCTACTTCTTTATTTCCTGCGAGTGCCTGATAACATACCTTTATATTTGTTTCATATTAATTTCATATTAATTTACTGTTTACAGGCCTCAGGTTTCCCTCCCTTATTTGTAATAAATGTTTGTACAATACCAAACCTACCCACTATCCTGTTCTCACTGTTCTAGTCTACTATCATTTACTGGACACAGTATTAAGGTCCTAAGGGTCTTGTTGGATTCGGCCTATACTGCTTGATAGAAATACAACAGAAGTGATTGCGTCATTAATAGGCTGAACTGCCCATGGAGGACTTCTGGTGTCGTGTATTGTGGTTCGCACTATTGACCTGCCATTGAAACATCATTTTTTGATGATGCGTAGATGGCAGAGCGGATAGTGTGATTCGCTTGCATGGCTAGGCGGGGTTGTCGCACGGAAGGTCCAGTGTTCAAATCCTGGGTAAGCCACTCATGTCTGTTGTTTTTCTGTTGTCTGGTGTTCTACTTCTTTATTTCCTGCGAGTGCCTGATAACATACCTTTATATTTGTTTCATATTAATTTCATATTAATTTACTGTTTACAGGGCTCAGGTTTCCCTCCCTTATTTGTAATAAATGTTTGTACAATACCAAACCTACCCACTATCCTGTTCTCACTGTTCTAGTCTACTATCATTTACTGGACACAGTATTAAGGTCCTAAGGGTCTTGTTGGATTCGGCCTGTACTGCTTGATAGAAATACAACAGAAGTGATTGCGTCATTAATAGGCTGAACTGCCCATGGAGGACTTCTGGTGTCGTGTATTGTGGTTCGCACTATTGACCTGCCATTGAAACATCATTTTTTGATGATGCGTAGATGGCAGAGCGGATAGTGTGATTCGCTTGCATGGCTAGGCGGGGTTGTCGCACGGAAGGTCCAGTGTTCAAATCCTGGGTAAGCCACTCATGTCTGTTGTTTTTCTGTTGTCTGGTGTTCTACTTCTTTATTTCCTGCGAGTGCCTGATAACATACCTTTATATTTGTTTCATATTAATTTCATATTAATTTACTGTTTACAGGCCTCAGGTTCTACTTCTTTATTTCCTGCGAGTGCCTGATAACATACCTTTATATTTGTTTCATATTAATTTCATATTAATTTACTGTTTACAGGCCTCAGGTTTCCCTCCCTTATTTGTAATAAATGTTTGTACAATACCAAACCTACCCACTATCCTGTTCTCACTGTTCTAGTCTACTATCATTTACTGGACACAGTATTAAGGTCCTAAGGGTCTTGTTGGATTCGGCCTATACTGCTTGATAGAAATACAACAGAAGTGATTGCGTCATTAATAGGCTGAACTGCCCATGGAGGACTTCTGGTGTCGTGTATTGTGGTTCGCACTATTGACCTGCCATTGAAACATCATTTTTTGATGATGCGTAGATGGCAGAGCGGATAGTGTGATTCGCTTGCATGGCTAGGCGGGGTTGTCGCACGGAAGGTCCAGTGTTCAAATCCTGGGTAAGCCACTCATGTCTGTTGTTTTTCTGTTGTCTGGTGTTCTACTTCTTTATTCCTGCGAGTGCCTGATAACATACCTTTATATTTGTTTCATATTAATTTCATATTAATTTACTGTTTACAGGCCTCAGGTTTCCCTCCCTTATTTGTAATAAATGTTTGTACAATACCAAACCTACCCACTATCCTGTTCTCACTGTTCTAGTCTACTATCATTTACTGGACACAGTATTAAGGTCCTAAGGGTCTTGTTGGATTCGGCCTATACTGCTTGATAGAAATACAACAGAAGTGATTGCGTCATTAATAGGCTGAACTGCCCATGGAGGACTTCTGGTGTCGTGTATTGTGGTTCGCACTATTGACCTGCCATTGAAACATCATTTTTTGATGATGCGTAGATGGCAGAGCGGATAGTGTGATTCGCTTGCATGGCTAGGCGGGGTTGTCGCACGGAAGGTCCAGTGTTCAAATCATGGGTAAGCCACTCATGTCTGTTGTTTTTCTGTTGTCTGGTGTTCTACTTCTTTATTTCCTGCGAGTGCCTGATAACATACCTTTATATTTGTTTCATATTAATTTCATATTAATTTACTGTTTACAGGCCTCAGGTTTCCCTCCCTTATTTGTAATAAATGTTTGTACAATACCAAACCTCCCCACTATCCTGTTCTCACTGTTCTAGTCTACTATCATTTACTGGACACAGTATTAAGGTCCTAAGGGTCTTGTTGGATTCGGCCTATACTGCTTGATAGAAATACAACAGAAGTGATTGCGTCATTAATAGGCTGAACTGCCCATGGAGGACTTCTGGTGTCGTGTATTGTGGTTCGCACTATTGACCTGCCATTGAAACATCATTTTTTGATGATGCGTAGTTGGCAGAGCGGATAGTGTGATTCGCTTGCATGGCTAGGCGGGGTTGTCGCACGGAAGGTCCAGTGTTCAAATCCTGGGTAAGCCACTCATGTCTGTTGTTTTTCTGTTGTCTGGTGTTCTACTTCTTTATTTCCTGCGAGTGCCTGATAACATACCTTTATATTTGTTTCATATTAATTTCATATTAATTTACTGTTTACAGGCCTCAGGTTTCCCTCCCTTATTTGTAATAAATGTTTGTACAAAACCAGGTAACGTAACACGCTCATTCTACCCAGTTGAATGGGGGAAAAAAAACCAAAAAAAACACATACACAAATAGTAATACGTCTTACAAGGAGAAAGGACAAGAAAAACCTACGTTGCGGCCACAAGGCCTTCGTCAGGGACAGACAAACAAGAGACAGGAGGGAAAGAAAATGAGAATTAAGTAGATTTAAGTAGGATTAAGTAGGTCTCACTCGATTTGCCACTATGCCTTCACTGAAACACTTCATTAATTCACTTCGGTCTTCTATAACCACCTCCTTTAGCCTCTTACCACCTGATATATCTCGCGCTGCAATTGAGTTTGCATTTGCTACATTCAAGTAAACTAGATTCACTTGCCATCTCCACTTTATCCGCACCTGCCTCCGCCTTAAAGTTCTCTTTCATGGCTTCTCTTCTCACTTCAACCCCTCGGCTGGCCAACTTCACCCTCGCGAACACCGCCTCTTACAGCGCATCGAGACCACACGTGGGTTCCAGCGTATGCGGGCTATCGCAGCTATCCATTCCCGCCTCCTGGCAGATATCAGTTCTCAGCAGTCTCAGCTTCTACTCCGCTTACGTAGTCTCACCTCAAGCTATTTTCCTGCCTTCCCCATTATCCGCATAATTATCCATACCCTCAACCGACAACTGTATGATTTTTTATCCGCCAAGAAAAAGGACAAACTTTCCTGCCTCTGTCCTACCCCTGATACTTGTCCCCTGCTCCATCTACTCCATACTCGTTCCCAGGTTTTTTTGTATTCCCTCTGATCTTGCCCTCTCTGAGGTGTGAGCTTTCGGTCCTCAGCAAGGGCTTGCACTTTGTCCCTCTCCAACCCATCCTCTGATCAGTACCAATCTCCTCCAAGATGTCCATCGCGTTTCATCGCCCGTCTGCGACTTCAGTTCCATTTCCGCAAACAATGATGTCTTCAGAGATCGCAGGCTAAATCAGATGATGCCTTTGCACGCTTCGCTCCTTCCAAGAATAAGAATTTTACACCCTCTCCTGGGACTTCCCACGCTCTTGATTTATATATTCAGAAAACCCTCCATGACATTCAGCAACTCCAACCTCAACGCCTGCGTTATTCCAACCTTTCTTCTGATGAGTCTCATGCCCTCTCGAAGCTCCGCCGCAGAGATGACATTGTTATCAAACCGGCAGACAAAGAAGGTGCTATTGTGGTATGGCGCAAGGACCTTTACCTCCAAGAAGATAATAAGCAGCTCACCAACAGCTCCTTCTACCAGCGCCGTGACAATGATGCGACAGCCCTCAACAATCGTCTGGTCCATGACACCATCAAAAGTCTTATCGCTCACAAGTCCTTACTTTCTAGCGCTTCTCATCTCCGTATTGACAATAGTTGTCTGGGCAAGCCTGTGTTTTATGCTTCCCAAAATTCATAAACCCTCTAACCCTGGGAGACCCATTGTCTCTGCCTGTGCCTGCCCTACCGAACATATATCAGACTTCCTCGACGGCATCTTCCAGCCTATTGTAGAGCAGCTTCCTTCCTTCTTAAAGGACACTAACCATGCTCTTACTAATTTTTCCTCTATCCAGCTTTCCCCAGACTGTATCTACCGTTTATTTCTGTTAGATGTTTGCTCGCTTTACACTTCCATTCCTCACTCTGATGGTCTCCGGGCTCTCCGGTTTTTCCTGGACCAGCGCACGCACCCCTCTATCACTACAGAGACTCTCCTGCGCCTTGCAGAACTTGTCCTTCGACTCAATTCCTTTGAGTTCAATGGACAGTTCTTTGACCAAATTAGTGGAGTTGCCATGGCACCAAGATGGGTCCCAGTTATGCCT
This sequence comes from Oreohelix idahoensis, assembly GCA_024509875.1. NCBI lineage: Eukaryota > Metazoa > Mollusca > Gastropoda > Stylommatophora > Oreohelicidae > Oreohelix > Oreohelix idahoensis. The sequence goes on along the minus strand of JAMPIV010010228.1, from coordinate 223,840 downwards.
GCATCTTCATGGGCTACCTGGAGTATCAGGTGTGGCAGCAGTATCCTGGACCTTTTCCATTGATGTATCTTAGATACGTAGATGATGGCATAGGTCTCACTGATATGCCAGAGGTTGACCTATCTAGGTTCATTAACTTCATTAATAACTCCCCCCCCCCTGCGATCAAATTCACCTCTCACATCTCCACTGTCTCTGTTAATTTCCTCGACATCGTTGTCACCATCACTACCCCCACCTCACCACTTCGGTGTACTACAAACCCACCGATGCACACAGTTACCTCCTTTATACTTCCTCTCATCCTCCGGCTTGTCGTGACTCCTTGCCTTTCTCTCAACTTCTTCGTCTCCGTCGGTTATGCCAAGATGATGAAAACTTTCTATGCCGAGCACAAGAAATGTTGGATTTCTTTCGTAACAGACAGTATCCAGAGGATGTTCTTACCTCTGCCTTAGAACGGGTTCTCCCTATCTCACGTCTAGAGGCCCCCAAACCCCGCCAAAACACCTCCTCTGATAGAGTCAAGTTAATGACCTATCACCCTCACAACACTGCTGTCAAAAGGATCCTGTATCGTCACCTACCTCTCCCCCAAGCTGACCCAGCGGCGCGGGAAGTGTTTAGTGAGCCACCCTTGCTGGCATATAGACGGGATAAAAATTTGAGGGATCTCCTAGTCCACAGCCGTTTGAAAACTGTCAACGATGGCCACTTTGGGACCAAGCCATGTAACCGAACACGATGTAAGACATGTCAGTATGTTATCGAAACACGTTCAGTCTCGTTCCCTAACGCCAAGTTCACCATCACCCATGGCTTCACATGTGAGTCCCGCAACGTCATTTATGCTATTATATGCAAACGTTGCACCATTACTTACATCGGCCAAACGGGCACACGACTGGGCGACCGATTCTGCAGACACCTCTACCACACGGTTTGAATACCCAACATTCTTTTGTCTGAGACGCCTTTCTCTATCTAGTCCCTATTGTATTATGACTGTCTACTTTGATGCAATCACCGCTTTTTTTTTTTAATTTTAATTTTTTTTTTTTAAATTTATTTACTTTTTTAAAATATTTTTATTTTTTTTTATTTTTTAAAACTTTATTTTTTATTTTTCTAAATTTATTTTTTGAAAAATATTTTTATTTATTTATTTTTTTATTTTTATTTATTTATTTAATTAAAAATTTTTTTTTAAAATCGCTTCTCCCTCACTTTATATATTTTAATTTTAATATTATTATTATTATTAGTTTTTTTTTTTAATTTTAATTTTTTTTTAAAATATTTTTTTTAAATTTTTTTTTACATTTAATTTTATTTATTTTTTTATGTTATTCTCCCTCACTCTTTTACGGTCCTAATTTCTTATTGTATAGGTAGGTTAGGGTAGGTCATTGGTTTTACGCACTATAAACTCATTAGTGGCGGCCATCTTGCTTTTCAGGGGGGGTTAGGTTGACCTTTGTACATTAATACGGAGGAATATTTCCTTGTTATTGTGTATTTGGGGATAATAATGTTTCGATTTAATTCTCAATTTTTCTTTCCATGTCCTAAGGTATAGGCATGGGGGTTTGTGGGTTCCCCAACCGATTGGGAACGTTTATTTTTTAGGTTATTTATTAATTCTGGGTTTTTAATTCCAGTTTGTTGTAATCTTGTAGAGATCTAGACATGGTGGAATTTGCCTTGGTAAACTTGATAGTAGTGGGCACCCTGATTGGCCTTTTTTTCTCTAAGTATCTTTCTTCAAGGTACCTTCTTGAGTTAGCCTTGTTGCACCATGTCCCTTGTTTTTATGTAGGGTTGGGGGACTGTGGGTTGTTGGGGGGGGGGGGTGGGGGGGGTGGTTTGGTGTTGGGGGGTCGGGGATGTTGTGGGTGGGGTGTGGGGGGTTTTGGGGGGGTGGTTGGGGTGGCCCGGGTTGGTGTGATGACGGGTTTTTGGGTGGTTTTTTGTGGGTGATGATTTTTGGTGGTGGAGTTTAAGACGGTGTGGGTGGGTTGGATGATTTTGGTTGGTTTGGGTTTTGTGGGGGTGGGTGGGGTTGGAAGGTTTGTGGTATTGGGGGGTTGACTTGTTCCCGGTGGGGGTTTTTATGGATGTGAGCCTTAGGCTGGTGTGGGAGAACCGTGGGGGTTAATTTGGAGTTGGGTGGGGGGGGTTTAGGATGTTTGGGGCAGGGGGGTGGGTTGGGGGGGTGGAATTTATTTGGGTCTGATTGTTGGGGTGGGGTGTGGGGGATGGGGGAGTGTGGGTTGGCTGCTATTGGTTGGCCGGAATGAATTGATGGGGGGGTGGATTTTAACGGGGGGTTATGGTTGGGTGGGGTTGGCGGGCGGTAAATTTGGGGAATTTGGGGCCGTGGATTTGTATTTAGGGGGTTAAGGCTTGGAGTTGGTCCTGGATTTGGCTTGCTAAGTATGGGGGGGTTGGGAGTTTTGTTTTGGTGGCGATGTTGATGGGGGTGCGTGGTTTCATAATGGTAAATTAAGTGTAGTTACATTGCAGGGGTCTGGGATTGCTTTTGAGTAGTATGGGGGGTACATGTAGTGAGTGTGGGTGTGGGGTTGTGACGGAAGGACTGGGTTTTTCAAAGGCGGTGGGAAAAAAATTTGATTGGGGTTAAAATGGTGTAGTAAAACTGGGGGGGTTTTTATATCACTGGGGGGGGTGGGTTTTTTTTTCTGATTAGGGAAAGCTAGGTTAGGTGGTGGGGTTACCTCTGATGAAATGAATAGCTGGAGTGGGGGGTGGGGGTGGGCAAGGGGGGTTTCATGAAATTTTTTGGGCTGGGGAGTTTTGGGTTTGTTTTTGATTGGGAGGGGGTTGGGGTAGGAAGGGGTGAGGAGTGAGGGGGAAAATGAGTTTGATAATGGTTAGGAGTGGTTCTTGGTTTATGCCAAGTTGGTTCTAAAGGAAGTTTGGGAATAGTGGTGGGCTGGAACATCCTGGCCACTAAATGGGGGAATAATAGGTGGGGGTGGGGTAGTATTATTGAGAAAGGTTTTAATGTGTAGGGGTTGAGTAAAGTGTTTAATTGGCGGGCGTGGTTCCGTGGGGTGTGGGGGGTAGGACGTACGGTTATTGTCCAAGTTGGGGAGATGCTTTCCTGGGTAAGGTCTATGAACAATGGCGTAAGGTCCCATTATTTGTTTGTCATGGGTTGAAAGGGGTTTTGTTATGGATTATTTTTTGTTTTTTTTTCATGGGGGATGATGTTATTTTTGTTCAGTTTCCGAATGTTTTCTTTAAAATTATACATGTGTTGCTTTGTAGTGTACTTTCCCATTGTTTTTGTATAGTTTGTTTGTGAAATTTAAATTAGTGGGCCCTGTGAAAAAATTTTTTTTTTTACATGGTATTTGAAAAATTTTAGATTTTTTGTATTTTATGTTTTATTTTGGTAAACAGTTAGTGGGGCGAGTGTATAGTTGGTTGTTTTTTTTATTTTATCCATGGCCGTGAGCTTATTGGGACGTATGTTTTCCTAATTAGTTAGGAACTTATTGTATATTAGTTTAAACAAATTTATTAGGTGTGACAGGTTGCTTTAATGTTACTAGATGTGGTCTTGGGATAGTCTGTTTTTTTAATTTGAATTTTAGTGAAGCGTTTGTGTAGTGGGCTGATTCAGTGAAGTCCAGAACTTTTGTGATTTAAGTTGTTTGTTTGAGGAAGGGGTTGAAAGGTTGTTTTTGGTTTGTATGGTTGGGTGGATGGTTTGTGAGTATTTGTTTTTGGTTATGTATGGAATGTTGTTAGTGTCAATAGATTGGGGTGGTGACAGGATTTGAATTAGTGGGTTTGTTGTGAATAAATGGTATGTGGATGTGATGTTGGGTTGTTGTGATGAAGTGATTTGTTGAAATATGATGTATATTTGGTTTTGGGGCCAGGGAATGGTGAGGATAGGGGTGGGACATTGATTAGTGGATGACAACAGTATAAGCCAGTGTTGTAACTATGGTAACACTGAATGGGGAATTTCAGTTGATGGTCACAGCGTTAACAAAAAAACAAAATTAGGTTTTGGCTCCAAAAAACATTAGCGTTAACACATATGTATGGTGATCGGGTCTACGCTGACAATCAATCAGGAGGTAAACTGGATGAAATGCCTGAAAATAAATGTGTTAATAATTGTTAATATCTCAAATACGGTGGTTGGTAAAAAAAAATACCAAACAACACTTCAAATGGAGTTCGGTCAAATAAACCAATGAGGGGAATGAATTATTTTATAGGTGACTTTATCATGTTCCAATGGAGGTTAGCCCGAATGGATCGCCCATCTCCCGCCTGTGCAGTCCAGCGTGGGGTTGATAATTATCCAAAAAGGTATTGATTTTAACGGCAGTAAAAGCTTTTATGAAGTTTATGGTTACTCTGGGTTGTTAAGATAAATATTGCGGGTGTTCCAGTTATTAATTTTCTTATCAGCGATTTCGACTGTTTTCAAGTTTTATGTTGTGCGTTGTCATAAATTACTTCATAGCCCAACCACTATACTCAACGAGCAAATTTTCCACATCTCAGGTAACTAGAAGAGCTATTAGATACGATCATAAAGGGAGGTGATACGCGCGGGTTTGTACCTAAAGGTATGCGTACCCTTCCCATCGACTCGCATGAAGTTTGTAGAAATCTGATCATCGAAACTGGATTGCCTAAGAAATTAGAATTCCCACCAACTAAATCCCTAAGAAATATGCTCTTCATATTCCGCGGAATGCATTCTCGCTCATCTAAAGGTTACATCCTAGTACATATAGTCCCATTCGAGATAGATTTTGACTGCCGCTCAGGTTATTTATTGGTCTCTTGTGCATTTGTGTTTAATAAGCTATTACCACCAACGTGAAAAGTGGAGTTTGGTGAAATTCCAGTGCAATCCCAACGTTCAGCATTTCAGCGATATTCGTTTCTTAGATCTTGCGTTATGGTTAATTAAAACGTGATTTCACATATTATTTTCCCCGTGAAAAAGCATATTCTTAGTTTCATTAATACTTATGAAAACTTTCGTTGGATGGGGCGTTTTTGTACCTTTACATCTCCTTCACCGATACAATAGATTGTATTACCTCCGCTGTTGTGTTTGATTGTGACATGAGTTGATCGTGGATGAATTAAAAAAATCAGAGTTTTAGACAGCTTACCTAGTTCGTGAAACTTATTTAAAAGAGCTCAATATTTTGAGATGCTGTGTGAACGAATATTATAGTTAATAGGCTTTAGAAAATATAAAACAGATTTTTTGAAGTTTGAGGTCTAACAAGGATATAGTTTGTGTTAGGTTTAATATAAATTAAATTTATTAATTTTTAATGTGAGTTTATTTAGTATAAGCGTATAACTTATGCACTTATTTTCGATTTCGATCGTCATGTTCGACTTGAAGGTCTCCTGTCAAGTTTGAAAATTGTATGTTGTTGAGTAGAAACTGATTTAATGTTGAATGTTCATGAAAATAGTTCAAAGTTATTCAAAAACATTTTTTGCATTATCGGTGAACACATAAAATAAAAAAACATAGTATAAAAAGAACCTACATTCGTTGTTCCTATGTATCCAACTCCGTGATTCATTGACACGAGAATGGTTTCTAGATACATCTGTACATTGTGAAGAAGTACACTAAAAAAAACAGCAAACACTGAAAAAACAGAAGTGAAATTGAAAATTCCTCTATTTAACCACGAGTCACGGACCCAACACAAGGTAAAGAATGTGAACTCTTCCGTAAGAATTACTCTTTCCCAACCAAAAGTTCAAAACCAATACAATTCCCCATTAAATGTGATCAAATGAACAAGGGCTATGTAACTATAGAATCCCCCTGAAAAAATATTACATAAAAAAATCAAATCACTCTGTCCCCCAAATACAGAAAAATATCTGTATCTACCCTGGGGTCCCCAAGCAAAAAGTTAAACACAATAAATCACTATTAAAACCTTTTGTATTTAATCCTATTGCGTTATGTGATTAATATCAAAGGAAAATAACGAACCCATCTGTAAACCTATCAAACCTTTGTGTAATAGTTTTGTAGAGTGGATCTCATTGCTATCCGGGCTACGTGTGTGGTACGTAAAGTTTTCATTAAAGTCACTAAAAAATAAACCAACAAAATGGAGTTTGAGAAGCAATCAAGGGCTAAATCAACTAACATATTATCCTATAATATTGTCCTATATGAATCCATCAATCCACTTTTATCCTCAACAACATTTAAATCCGCAAAAGTTAAAAACATCTCTTCACAAATCAATATTATATAGAGCCGGGTCCATCAACCATCGGGGGCCAATATAAACTGATATGCTTTAACGGAATTATCAAACTAAACCACAATACAACAGGGAGTTAACCAGTTAAATTCAACCATTTCCCGTTTCCTTTTCAAGGGGGGGGGGGGGGGGGGGGGGTACACCCCCAGGGTCCCCCGCCCGTGGGATCCAAGCCGCACGAACCCAATGCTAAAGTATGCGTGTAATTGTTGGGTATGTTTGGGTAGTTTGTCTTGAATAAAAGGTTCACATTAAAAAATAACCTAAAATCAACCCCCGCCCCCACCACCAACCCCAACCTCAGGCCACTGGTCCCAACACACCACCCCCCCTCTGGTTTTTATATTAGAATAGCGTCCGCTTACCAATAATGGTCACCGCTTATTTACATGGTGGGACAATCAACATGGGATTTTAGTAAATCGCTTTTTTTTTAAGAACTCGCCCTGATGGGCGTGAGATCTTTCAATAAATAAATACATAAGATTTTCGGCTAGGTCAGATTATTTTTGGATCCATTACTTTATTTTGAAAACAAAAAACAATTTTTGAACACATAATTAACTATTCCACAACTGTCATGAGCCAGAAGGACCGCTGTTGGTCACAAAAGACTCGTTGTGGACATGTGACAGTCTGAGGTTCGAAATAGAATCCTAATATATAGAATGATTACTCTATAAACCCCCATAACGTATTAAAAATGCAAACCCCTAAATACAAAAAATACCCAAACCCCCAGCTAAATAAATCAAACACTAACTCAACAACGCACTAGAAAGACACCCCAAACAACAATCCCAAATCCAAGTACTGATAAATCACCCGCAAACAAAACAAACTAACAACAATCCCACTAGGAACCCAAACAGGGGTAACCCAAACACCACAACCCCCAAATTAAATAAAAAACAACACCCCCAAAAATTAAAAAATCAACTTTGAGCCCCACACTGGGATTCACCACACGAACCCCGGCTCAGCTTCTGCGCCACACCCGCACCACCACCCAGCCTCTCCTACAACAGGATCACAAACGCGCGCCCACACCCGTAGTTCCCGCGTCTTGCGCCGCTCTCCTTCTCAAATTTCACTACATTCTTTGGGTGTCCTAGACGAGACAGCAAACATACACAAACCCTCTCAGGAGGACAAAATGTCGACCTGACCCATACTACCATCTCACTCGATCGCATCTCTCACCCAACCACCACTCACTCCGTTTCTGAACAACCTTCAAATCGACTCTCCCCAGTGGATCGTGGCTGGTCTACACACCCCTCCCCACCCCGACCGCTCTCCACTCAATCTATCGCGATACAACATGAAGAGTCCTCCATAACCTGCTACTGTGTTCCACGGAATGTAGTCTACCCTTGCAAACATGAGCGCCCTCACTCCTCGCCTGCTCTTCACGCAACACTCAACCGCCGCTCTCATATAATGCGGACACACCCACACGAGAACGTCAAGCATTCGGGGATAAGAAGGTTACAATTAAGAGAGGCAGCAAAACCACAGTCTTCTTGTTTTACATACACCTCTTACAATTGGAGTCTCTGTAAGGTACACTCTCTAGGGACGCACTCATTCAAGATGGCAACACACACACGGTCAAACTATCTGGATAGGCAGCTTAGCTGTTTCCGTACGACGGGTTTTAATGGTCATATTGGTCGAAACTAACACTGTGTTAATCCTTTCTTGAGCTACATCTACTCTGCGCGCACACACGAAACCGAGCTATTCTCGTCACATGTAGCATTTCTACTGTATTTTTAAAGATATGTGTCTAATAACGGGTCTACCTCTAGGATAACCGCAGGGTCAAAAGAGGTATCGACGAGATGTGGGCGTAACGGCGTCGATTGAATACCTTTTGTGTAGCCAATACGTCCTTCCTAGGAGTTAGCGTATCACTTCTTGAGCTTTACTCAGATCTATACTTTGATATCTAATTTATTTTCACAAAGGTTGCTAAGAACCTCTACAATCACATCTCTTCTTGAGCTGCCTGTCATGTAAGGAGGAATTGTACTATGGATATAGGCGGTACAGTACGCATACTAAGTCTAGGTTGCATGGGGTTGGCTGGAGCGTTGGAAGCGGTGTGCGAGCGCGCGGAGGGATGTCATATCGTAGAAGAGAGATTAGAAAACCGATGGGGCATGAATCGGGGATCCGACCTATCTGTCATGGGACATAATTAGCGCTTACAGCTGGGCGTACTGAATCCCTCTGGTTCTTTGTCTCAAAAGGTTGATGGACTCTCTTATCGCTTGATATAATTAACCTGAGATAGGGTTTATGTAGTTTTTGGCGAGGCGTCTCTTCGTCAGACACTGGAGGAGGCAAGTCTCTTAGAGGAGATCTAGTCGTGTCGATATGGAGCGCGTTGTACATGTTAGAAAACGAGAGCACACTGATCATGTTTGCAACTCAGTCATGTTCCTAGGTCTAGTAGTGCGCTACTGTGCGTCTAGGCTTACAGGTTTGACATGATAGGCTCTTCATCTATTCCTTGACTGTCTCAATGCGTAGTCAATAAACAGTGCCGTCTCGCGAGACCTCTCACACCACTAACATGTCGCTAATTTAAGGGTCCAACACACACAACACCCACCCCACATCTGGGGTTTATGGGTTGTTGCTCGTGTTAATCTAAACAGATCCTATGTATGGAGGGAGAGGGCAAGTTCCCTATAGCTTTTGCGGTCTGGATTGTAGAAAGCACACTGCTTACTCTGTCAGGTCTGATTCTCAAGTATTTCATTTGCACGTAGAGAAGGTGGCGAGCTTGTAATCTTACGCTATTCACGAGTTGTTCAAATCGTTGACACGTTATTGGGCGTGAAGAAGACACGGTTTCTTCTGCTTCTTTTTCATAGTCGAATGACCTGGGGCAATTAGAATTTTCCAGGGGTGGACATCACTTGATTAATCGTATCCCAGTGGTGATGGCAACGGGCGTAGGGTGTGATGGTTGCCAAATAGGGAGGCATTTGTGGTACTCGAGGACAAGCATACAGGGAATTCTGGAGGGCTGTGGGTCGTATTCAATGTAGAAAATGGTCATTCTGCCGAATTGGGCTCTTAGGGTACAGGTTTCAGGAAAAGGGGGAAGATATTGTGCCATACTTTCTGTAGGATCACGCGGGGAAAGGGAAAAGAAAGTGACTCTCAATCTGGGATTTTTGAAAAGATGAAGTACTCAAAAAAGTCTAAATCTCTTACTAGACTGGGGCATTAAAAGGTCTCTATGGACGGCACAAAGGTTTGTCATAAACGGCTGGTGAGAGGGGGGGCTTGGAGGTCTAGGGGGGGGGAAGCAGTTTAACCAAGGGGTTCTACACATTGGGGCGGGAGTGGTGGTATTGGGACGGGGGGGGGTAGGTGGGTGGGGGGTTTTCTTGCGGGGCTACACTGTGAGATGGGGGGGAGTGGCGTGTGAGTGGGGGGAGTGAAGGGTTCCTTGAGAACATGGAGTAGTGGGGTGGTGGGATGGGGGGGTTATGTCGGAGGAGTGGAAAGGTGGCGGTGGTATTTAATGGGGGTGGCTGGGGTGGTAGGATTGTTGATAATTTTTTGGGGGGGGGACGTTTTGGGGGGGGGGCTGGTTGGGGATTCGGGGAGGGGGGTAGATTGGGGAGGTAGTGCATGTTGGGTGGCGGATGGGGGGTTTATGAGGGGGGTGGGTGTTATAGGGGTGGGGGAGAAAATAAAAAAAATGGCAAGGGGGTTAGTCGGAAGGGGTAGTGGGGGTTGGGTAATGTTTGGAGGGATGTGGTTGTGGGGGGGAACGGTGTATGAGTAGGGAGGGATAATTGACGGGTATTATAAGGGTTGTGGGTGGGGTGGGCCGTTTTAAAAATTATAGGTGAATAGTGGTTTGGTTTTGGGTTTGGATTTGGATTGGATGGAATTTGGGTTTGTTCCTGAGGCAGGGGAGCGGACGGGACGGGGGGGTGTTGGCTTCATGGGGGGGGTTTCATCATGGGGGGCGTTTTAGTGGGGCGGGGGGGGGGGGGGGGGGGCGGGTGGGGGGGGTGGGGGGGGGGGGGGGTTGGGAGGGGGGGGGGGGGGGGGGGGGGGGGGGGGTGGGGGGGGGGGGGGGGGGGGTGGGCGGGGTGGGGGACAGGGGGGTCAACGGATGAGGGCGGGTTTTTTCTAGTAAGGGGGGGGGGGGGGGGTGGATGAGTGGGGATGGGTTGGGGAGGGGGCGGGGGATGGGTGGAGGGGCGGGGAGGGTGGGGGTTGGGCTTGGGTGAGGGGGCTGGAAATGGGGAATCTCTCCTCTCAGGGGTCGTCACAGGGGGGGGGTGGGGGGGGGGGGGGGGGGTCCCGGGAGGGGAGGGTAACGGGGGGGGGGGGGGGGGGGGGGGGGAGCGGGGGGGGGGGTGGGGGGGGCCAGGACGAGCTTTTGGTGCTTTAGTAGAAATAAAAATAATAAAAAAATTTTTTTGACAGAAAAGAATGAATCTTTAACAATTACAAACACTAAAAGAATATGGAGCATCCCTGGCGGGTAAGTGCTTATTAGTTTTTTGGGGAGTGTTTAGGCATTTTGTAATTTTTGTTTTTTTGGGGCTGATATGACTAGGGGGAGGGCGGGGGGCGGAGCACGGGGGTAGGATTGGGAGCCTCGGGGGATGAAACGATAGAGGGGGGAAAGAGAGGAATGGCGGGGGGGGGGTGGGTTGGGGGGGGGGGGAGGTGGATTCGAGGGGCTGTTTTGTTGTGTTTAGAATGCCGGTCAGGCGGGATGGGCGGTTGGGACCGTTTGAGTTTTTGTTAAACAAAGGTATATTTGCAAAAATCTTTTTTTTTGTTTTGGGGATTGTATTTTGTGCGGCTGTTGTTAATACTTGGGCGGTGAGGGGTGCGTGGGGGAGTGGGCGGGTTGCTCTGGGGGTGGTAGGATGGGGGGGGGGGGGGGGACAGGGGGCGGGGGGGTGGGTCTGGAGGACATTCGGTGTGCATGGGCGGCAGTGGCGGGGAGTCGCAGGGGGGGTTGTGGGTTGTGGTGTGGGTTCGGGTTGCCACAAAGTCACGGGCGGAAGGCTTTGTTACTGATATTTTCGTGAGGTTTGAGGTAGGGGTGGGTGCCTGTTAGGGCGGGGAGTCTTTAGGTCGATTGCTCCTCTGTTGTGTAGAAGATGGGAAGGCTTTGATGGTTAGGAGGAAATCCAGGCTGCTGCGGGCGGAGGTGGAGTGGATGGCGAGCTCGTTGCGCTGTGGGTGTGTTTGAGGACCAGGCTCTGAGTCGTAGAGCCAGTCCACTTTGGGGGTTCTTGTGGATTTGGGGCTATGTGAGTGTTTTTGATTGGGGGTGGGTCGAGTGGGTAGCGGGCGGCTTTTGGTGTTCAGGTTGGGGCGGTGCCGGAGCGGGAGTGGGCCGCCGGGGTGGGTCCGGTGAATTGATGGGAGCGTGCGTTGGTAGGGTGGGTTGGGTGGTGTGGGTGGAGCGCTATTGGGGTTGGGTCTTTTTTTCTTGCCTCTCTTTCCACCTGAGCGGTTTGGTTGGGGGGGACAGCTTGCGTTGAGGATGAGTTCTTAGGGCCTTGGTCGGGGGGGTCGGGCGGGGGTAACCCTGGGGTTCCCTGTGGGGTGAAGGGGCTTGCATGCTCTGGAAGTGTGATGGTTTTTATTGTGGGGGGGTGGGGTCGCGGTGGGGAGGTCTGAAGTCCGGGGTCCGATTGATGGGTACGGACGGGGAGGGTTTGGAAAGAGGGCGTGGTGGAGGGGGGGGGGGGGATGGGGCGTCTCAGCGCGGGCGGGGAGGTGGGGTGTTCGGGTGGCTACCTGGGGGGGTGTGGGTCATGAGGGATGGGTGGGTTGCGGCTGGGGGAGGAGTACTGGGCGGCGGAAGGGGTAGTGGAGAAGTGCTAGGTTTTTTTAGGAGGCTATTATATGGGACAGGCTGAATTTTATTTTATTGTGTCGCTGCTTGTTTCGGTGCAAATGGTGCTTATTAGTAAGCATACAGGACGTATGGGTGGGTTTTAGGTGGGGGGGTCAGGGATTGATTTTTAAGGTCGTTGATGCGCAGTAGATGAAATGGAGAGTCGCTTTGATGCACCGTGGTGCGTTTGGCGGGTAATGGTTGAGTTTGCGGAGTCTTATTGCATTGCATGTTTATGACATGTGAGTGGGTTTTTGTACATGCGGGGTTGGGGTGGGGTGGGGGCTTTGGGTATGCTTTGACTGGGGCATTGTGGTTTGATCATGGGGCTCTTGGTTGTTGATCTGTACATGCCGCATTGTTGGGTTGAGAGAAGTGTTCGGACGGTTTGAGATGGGGCGGCATTGTTGGTGGGGGACTTAACGGGGTGGGGGATGGGTGGGTGTCTTTTCATCAGGGTCTTATGTCTGGGTCTGGGTGTGCGGGTATGATCTTGGGGCGTTGTAGCTCATGCGGGAATTTCCTGGTGGTGGGGTCTATGCGCTATGGATAAGGGGTGAAAAATTTAAATAATGGGATTTAAAGTTTAGTTAAAAATTGTTGGGATTTGTCCCTCATACCTAGTATTGTTTAAGGTGAACTTGCTAATGGGTTCCTGTAAGGAGGTTTGTTTGGGGGGGGGGGTTGGGGGTGGGTTAGGTTTTTGGTAATTGCGGGTAAAAGGAGGAGGAGTTCGGTTGGTGCAAGGACCATTGCATTTCCTCATGGTGGACAGTTTATTCCTTGAAACTTCTAAGTGGTGAAAAGACCCCCCCATTGAGGGGGTTGAATTGTCTTAAAGGGCTGTAATGGTTTGTTGGTGGGTATTTTACTAAATGTCTTTTGTGACCCCCCCCCAAATATGGGGAAAAGAGGCAGAATGCAGTGATTCTAGTGAGTGCAGTCTGTTGAAAATTTGAATAAAGTTTGTATAATATGGATGGGCCAGCTTTCGGTTTATATCTGGCGTAAAGGGCAGTTTTTTTATGATGGCGGGTGTAATAATATAAAAAATCAGCTGCCAGATCCGGATCGACACGATTGCGGGTCTAAATTAGTAATTTTGGTGCTTCGGTCTTGGTCATTATGGAAATAGTAGTTGAAGGGAACGAAATAAGGTAAAAGACGGGGGTAGTAAGACTGGGGGGATAGCTTTGGATGGTGTAGTCGATAGCTGGGACGGGGGGGTAGGGGAACATCGTTTTTGCTGTTCTGTCTTCTAGTGTGGATTTGAGAGTGTACGTAGTGCTTGGGGTACTGCGTTGACACCTCCCCCATTGGCTTAGTTTTTTTTGGTTTTCAGAGTGGTTCTTTGGTATGGGTGGCGGGTGGGTCCCGGTGGCTTTGTGTCGGGTGGTGTTGGGGAGGCTGGTGTGTTGTGGAGGGATGGGTGTTGGTGGGGGTTCATGAGTTAGTGTGGGTGGGGTGTTAGGGGAGGGGTCGCACATAGTGTTGTTTGAGTGAGGTATTTGTATGGGGGGGTGCCAGTCAAATTTGATGTTTAAGACTTTGTTAATTTGTGGTGGAGAATGCGGTTAGCGTGGGTGGGTAAGGGGAGTGGGGAGGTGGTGGGGGGGATGTCTGGGGGGGGGGTACGCGGAGGAGACGTTGTGGGTTAAATGTTACGAGGTGGAGGGGGAGACGGTCGTGGTTGTGGGAAGGTCAGGGGGTGACAGTCTATTGGGCGTCACTGGAGTTGTGTCAGTGCTATGGTGTGAGTGTGGGGGCGTGGATTGTATCACTTAGATATTGACATGTTTGCACGCGCGCTCTAGTGGGGGAGTTTAGATCATTATTGTGGTTGTGAGTTGGAAGGGGTGGTACCCGGTGTGAGTTGTGGTGGGTGAGCTTGATGCGGTTTTGTTGTGGCTACTTATGGCGCGCTGGGCATGGGAGTGTGGTACTTGGGAAGTGGGGCGGAAGGGGTATCCTGATTAGCTGGTTTGCGATGGGGTGGGGTTAGTGTGGAGTGTGGATGGATGAAGGTACTGAGGCCACTTTGGTGGTGGGGTTGTTTGAGAGGGTGTCGTTGTGGGTGGAGGAAAAGATGGCATGGGGGTGGTAAGGCGAATTGTAGGGGGGTGTGTGAGGTTGTGAGGGTGGGAATTGTGTGAGAGTTGCTTTGAGTTGGTGCAGGAATGGAGCGGGGTTGGTGAGTTGTGGGAGAGTTATGGAGTGAGGGGTGGACATAGGTGCGGGGTGGTTGGCAGGGGTGTCGGGGGGGCGTCGGGGCGGAGAGCCGAGGTATACTGGACATAGAGCGGGTGGGGATTCAGAGTTGGGGGGGACGGGGGGGAGTGGGTTGTGGATATGCCGAAGTTATTGTGTATTAGAGAGTAGTATTGCAGAATGTAATTAGGTTTCGATCGGTGGAGTTGACAGGGGATTTAGACGAATGCGTGACTGATGCATTACTGTAGGATGTCTTTTCAGTTGTATTGTCAGTTAATCGGTCAGTAGGTTAGCTGTGGTTTTGTGTGGAGATTCAGCTCTGCTTGCGCGTTTCGGTTTCTGGTGACGAGAGGGAAGGCTCGCTAGCTAGGGAGAGGGTCACTTTTTAGCCATTGTGATTGATCTGGGGTTACTTACCATGGGGAGTGGGTATGGGGGCTTGGTGGGTGATATAGTTGGGGTAGGCTGGTTTTTTTCACTTGGGTTGTGCGCGAGCTAATAGGTGATTACAGGTCAAATATTTTATTAATTTGCGGGGCAGTCATGGGCAAATGCGTTCGGGGTAATGCCTGTCTTTTTTTTCGCCGGTTTTTGTGGTGTGGCGGGGACAGTGTGTGGGATGCGGTTTTGTCCTCTTTCGGTCGTTGAGGGAGGTCAATTCGGAGGGGTATTATAGGGGTGGCGAAGGATGGAGAGGGGTTCTGTTAAGTTAATGTTTTTTAGAATTGGTGGTCATGGAGTGGGGGTTGGGGGGGGTGGGGGGGTGGGGGTGAATTGGGAGGGTCGGGGGTGGGGAGGATGGGGGTGTGTGGTGGTTTAGCGCTGGGAGGAGGGGTGTTTTGTTTGGCATTACGGGTCCATCAAGATGAGGGGGTGGAGAATCATGAGCGGATGAATGGCTCAGCTCCACTCTCCTGGATGTATTGAGGCGAGTTATTTGGAGGTAGGGGGGTTCTAAACAATGGAGGGGGGGGATCCCGTTTGAACAGTGGGGAAGATTGGGGGGGGGGGGGGTTCATGGCCCATCCCCAGTGGTGTTGGGTTTTGATAGTAGTGTTCCCCAGGCTGTTTAAAATTATTTTTTTTTGTTATTTTTTATTTATATTAGTTATATAATTGCTAAAAATTATTCAGTGTATATATAAATATCCCCTAAGTATAATTCGGTGGAGTTGATTAAGCGGAGAAAACCCACTTAAGTGCGTAAAAAAAGGTTAATATTTTACTGTTTGTAATTAGCATGCATCGGGGCGGTAGCGTAGTAGGTTTGGTAGTGACCGGGTGTAAGGTTTTTTTCCTTTTATATGTTTTTTTTTTTTGTGTATATTTTATTTTGTGTTTATTTTTGTTTGTTGTCTTTCTTTGTTATTTTTTTGATTTTTGATTTTTTTTGTATATTTTTTGTATACGTGTTTGTTTGTTGAGTGGCGTCTACAGGCGACCGGTGTAAAGTAGGAGATTTTTTTTAAATTTATTTGTCACTGAGGGTCATTGTGTGTTGGGGTACAGCTTGTGATTTCTGTATCTCTGAGCTGTGCTGACTTTGTTGGATTAGGATTTTTTATACTTTTCACAGTAGTTAGGAGCATGTTATATTTAGGATTTTTGCTTTTTTCTTTTTTTATTTTGTTCTGGTAGGTTTTTTTTTTTGTTAACATCAGTTTTTTTTTTTGTTGATTTTATATGTTGATTAAATTTTTTATTTTTTTTTTTTTTATTTGTTTCTTTTTTGTTTTGGTTGTTTGGTTAGACATGGGGTGGAGATTTTTTTATGTATTAGTGTGTTATGGGGGGTTTTTTTTTGTTTGTTGTTTGTTATTAGGGGCAATTATTCTAATAGTTTGATGAGGTTTTTTTACTTGTTTGTTTTTGGTTTGATTAAATGCGGTTTTTGGATAGGTTTGGTTTTCGTTCTGGTTCGTCCGGGGGGGTTGTGTTTTGCACGGTCTGTCGGTGTCTGGTTGGGAGTGTGGTGGGTAGGGGTAGGTTTGGGGGGGGGGTGGGGGGGGGGGGGGGGGTGGAGGGGGGGGGGGGGGGGGGTGGAGTGGGGGTGGAGGGGGGGGTGGGGGGGGGGGTGGGGGGGGGGGGGGGGGGGGGGGGGGCAGGGGGGGGGGCGGGAGGGGGGAAGGGGGAGGGGGGGGTGGGGGGGGTTAGGGCGGCGGGGAAGTGTAGTAGGGGGGGGGGGGGGGGGGGGGGGGGGGGGGGGAGGGGGGGGGGGGGGGGGGGGGGGGGGGGTGGGGGGGGGGGGGGGGGGGGGGGGGGGGGGGGGAGGGGGGGGGGGGGGGGGGGGGGGGGGGGGGGGGGGGGGGGGGTACAACATGGGGGGGGGGGGTGGATGAATTTTTGGGGGGGGGGGGAGGGGGGGGGGGTATGGGGGGGTTTTATAGTGGGGGGGGGGGGGTGGGGGGGGGGTGTTTAGAAGGGGGAAAAAAAAGAAAGATGGGGGGTGGGGGGGGGGGTTGGAGGGGTTGCGGAGGGGGGGGGGGGGGGGGGGGGGGTCCCCATGCTCGGGGGTTGGGGTGGGGGGGGGGGGGGGGGGGGGGGGGGGGGGGGGGGGGGGGGGGGTCCTGGCGGGAGGGGAGTGGGGTGGGGGGGGGGGAGGGGGGGGGGGGGGGGGGGGGGGGGGGGGGGTGGGGGGGGGGGGTGGCGGTGGTGTTGGGGGGGGGGGGGGGGGGTGGGGGGGGGGGGGGGGGGGGGGGGGGGGGGGGGGGGACTTCTAGGGGGGGGGGGGGGGGGGGGGGGGGGGGGGGGGGGGGGGGGGGGGGGGGGGGGGGGGGGGGGGGGGGGGGGGGGGGGGCGGGGGGGGGGGGGGAGGGTGGGCGGGGGGGGGGGAGGGCGGGGGGGGGAGGGGGGGGGGGGGCGGGGGGGGGGGGGGGGAGGCGGGGGGGGGGGGGGGGGGGGGGGGGGGGGAGGGGGGGGGGGAGGGGGGCGGGGGGGGGGGGGGGGGGGGGGGGGGGGGGGGGGGGGGGGGGGGGGGGGGGGGGGGGGGGGGGGGGGGGGGATAAAAAATTTTAAATAAATGAATCATGGTAGTTAGTATGTTACTGGGGGATAGCATATTGATAAGAGGATATTGTTATGGGCAGAATTTATCAGAATAGTAGAAATCATACTGAGAGGAATTAGCAGGACTGATAAGAACTAATTATCAGAATGAATTATCGCATCTGAAATAGGGAATGTCACTAGGCAGAGACAGATGGGGGTACGGAACTGACCAGATCAGAGATTCATCGAATTGAGTATAATTGATTAATCCAGTTTATTCTTGTTTTTTAAATCCTTGTTAATGGGGGGGGGTGTGACATGGGTTCGGGATGGGGGGGGGGGGGGGGGGGGGGGGGGGGGTTGGGGGGGGGGGGGGGGGGGGGTTCGGGCTTACTGGGCTTGGGGATGTCATCAAAGTTAACTATGGACGGGCTGGGTTTTAGCCATGGTTTTTGGGGTTTTATTGACTTCAGGGGTCACATGGGAACCCAATTTAAAAATTGCTAGGGTGGGCATAATGATATGCCATTTGGGGGGGGGGTGGTTTTTTTTTATCCGGGGGGGGAATGGTTTTTTATGGTTCAGGATGGGGGGTCATTATGACGCCGTGGTGGGTATTGATGGGGGGGGGTATTTAATATCTATGGTTCTGCGTTCAGGGGGGGGGGGATTATGATCTCAGCTACCAATCAATCAGAAATAAAATCTGAAATAAAATGATATTAGTAATACATATATTTTTAATAAACTTACATACCCTCTTAGGATCTATAAGCTCACGGTGAGATTATTTTGGTTGAAGTTAATCTACCCTGCATGCAGCGTGAATTGCAAAATAACTTTTCTTGCAGATACTGTTTCTTGTCCAGTTTCTACCTTCTGAAGATTTGGGTGTGTGTGAAAAAAATAACGGGTTTGAAGGTGAAAAATATTAGTTATCTTTAAAACTATTTATATTTGAATAATATCCTTTTGGATATAATTCCTAGTCTATCTCCTTTGTTGAGTTATATTTATTTAATATTATTCCAACCGGGCGTTCTCCGGTAGTTAATAATTTAATTTTCAGTAAATGCATACTTTTAAAGTCAGCCATACATTCCTATATAGCTATTTCCTCATTCTTTAGTAATATTGTCTGGCTTCAGCCGTAATTCACATTTCCCGTCCTTAAACTTCAAAGAAAGACCCGCCGAGCCGACCTTGCACTGTGTGTGTGTGGGTGTCGCGTAGGCGTGTGTCGCGCTACAACCAAGCAAGTGTTAACAAAACTCGCTACATCCCTGACGAAGGCCTTGTGGCCGCAACGTAGGTTTTTCTTGTCCTTTCTCCTTGTAAGACGTATTACTATTTGTGTGTGTGTGTGTTTTTTTTTTCCCATTCAACTGTTTTACCCCCGTCTTACGGCAGTTCTCCTCATACACTTATATCATTCTACCCAGCTGTAGTTGAGGTGCTACTTGACTGCTCACGAGTTAGAGAAGGTAAAGGCAGCGTGGAAGGCAACTGTCACCCCACCTCATAGAGCTGGAGCTAGTGTGGTGAAGTCTCTATTGCTTCGCTCCCCAAGGGCAGTCTATGGGACTACCTATACCTTTTTTATAGTACAGCAACAAACCAGATGTAGGGCAAGGGGTATGAAAGATAATGTTAAGTACATTTATTTGACAAAGACTTTCAGTCCTGTTAGATTGTAAAACGAACTTACCGTTTTGTCTTTCGGCGCATCTATGTTTGAGTGTGTGGAACAATGACACAAATTTTAGGATTACAGTATAATAACTGTTTATTTGGTTTGCCAGGATTGTAAGAAGCAGTGTCTTGCCGATGCCTTATGTAAAGCAACGGAGCTGAAGGGAGATACCTGTTTCATAGCACGTCATAACATTAAAGAGATTAACTACCCTGGCTCTGTGCTGGCTGTGAAAATTTGTTCTGGTATGTAGTTATAACGAGAAATTATGAATCACTTTGGTTTAATTTTTGCTTATAAAACTCGACTATGACTGGCTAAATAGAAAAGGAATGGACAGAAGACTGTCTAGTACAGTGCTGCTTCTCAGGGGTACGTGAACCCTGGGGGTTCGTGACCCGACCTCAGAGAGCGCGAGATATGCCATATATTTCAGAGTGTGAATCAATCTGATGAAGTCAGAATCCTATCTCGGCCTCCTTCAAAACACTACACCGTCCAGAAATTCCGAGAAGCCAAACAACCAATCAAAACGGCAGCTCGGGTCACGCAATGTTAATAATTTGTAAGGCGTTTTAGTAGGAAAACGAAAAAGTGTAGATGTTGACAATTTTTCGAAAGGCACTGTGCAGTTAATAACGGTATACGTTGGTAATGAAGGAGTCAGTTCGATAATAGGAATCATTAGCTATTGGCAGAACTCCACCTAGACCGGTCCCAAGCCCGGCTGAAAAAGGAGGAGGGCGGCCTGCATGGATGCCGTAAGGAGGCAGCCCTCCACCATGCAAAGGCACAACAGGCCAATCACCTGTTTGCCTTAAACTTTTGATTATGAGAAGAACAAGAGAGAAAACCGGACTGATTCTAAAGGCGACGAACTGGAACGGACTACGGACTACGACTTATGGAACTTGGAACACAAGAAGTATAAATGGGAAAGAAAAGGAGCTGGTGGAAGAGATGAGGAAAGCACAACTAGAAATCCTGGCTATAACAGAAACAAAGAAAAAAGGACAAGGAGTCATGGATCTCGATGGCAACACGCTGCTCTGCAGTGGTGTACCCATATCTGAAAAAGCTAAAGGGGGCGTGGGTTGCATTGTGGCCAAAAACCAAAAAAATAGTGTCAAGGGGTGGAACTTTGTCTCGGAGCGCATTATGGTTGTAAAACTAAAAGCAGAAACCATAGTCAACCTGGTCATAGTGTATAGGCCAAATGAGGATGAGAGAGCAGAGATCATGGAGGAATTCTTCGAGCTGCTTCAAAGGACAGTGGATGACTGCCTAGATGAAATTATCATGCTCGGAGATTTCAATGCCAGAGGTGGAAATGACCATGCTAGATGGGGTGGAGTTATCGGAAGATATGGAGAAGATACTCTAAATGACAATGGAAAGCGACTCCTTAGATTCTGCAGTGGGCAGAATCTGATCATTACAAACACAAAGTTCTCCCATAAGCGCATACATGCATACACTAGATGTGAACCAACAAAGAATGAGAAGTCAGTGATCGACTGTGCCATTGTAAGGAGGAACTCATTCAAATATGTCCGGGATGCTAGAGTCTGGAGGGGGCCAGAGATTGGAAGTGATCACTACCTGCTTACAATCAAAAGAACAACTGAAAGAGTTGCTCAGCCTAGGAACTGCCCAACATCACGCAAGAAACTAAGTAAACGAACGGGAGAAATGAGCATTAAGACCTACAAGCTGAGAGAGCCAGAAATTAAGACCAGATATCAGGGGCTTATTGCTGCAGCGGTGAGCAACACAGAACAACAACCTGATGACTTGGAAACCCTCTGGCTTAAATTCAAGGACATCATAAAGAAAGCCGCTGCAGAAGCATGTGGTGAAGTCCGACTTGGGAACAAGAGAAAGAGGACACCATGGTGGACAGAAGAAGTCAAAGAGAAAATATGAGAGAAGAAAATGGCATGGAAACAATACTTAGGAGCTAAAAATACAACAGGACAAATGGAGAAATATAGTGAATATGTGACACTCAGAACAGAAGCAAAGAACAAAGTGCTAGCAGCAAAACAGAAGTCCTGGGAAGAATTTGGAGAAAAGCTAGAAAAAGATGCTCAAGAAAACCATAAATTGTTCTATAAAACCCTAAAGAACACGAGGAAGGAAAAACAATGCCCTCTCAAATTTATAAAGGACAAGCAAGGCAAATTGCTTACAGCCCCGAAGGAAGTATTGGAAAGATGGAAAGAATATTTATCAGAACTCCTGGATGGTGAGCATGGTGAAGCATCAGAAATGATAACCACTAGCACAGAAGAGAAAACCAATGATTGTGAAAATGACATAAAGATGGAAGAACTGAAGGCAGCACTGGAGAAAATCAAGATGGGCAAAGCAGCAGGGCATGATGGTATAACCCCAGAAATGGTTAAGTACATGGGAGCATCAGGCGACCTATTACTCTTAAGGGTCCTACAGGCAGCGTGGTGCAACAAGACCATACCAAAGGATTGGGAGATTGCCATCATAACACCAATTTTCAAAAAGGGTGACAATCGACAACGTGGAAACCATAGAGGCATATCCCTTCTCAGTGTCCCTGGTAAAATCTACTCTAGAATCCTAGAGCAGAGACTCCGACGCCTAGCTGAGCCACAATTGGATGAGGCTCAGTGCGGATTCCGAGCTAACCGAAGTACTCAAGACCTAATCTTCACACTCAGACAGCTGAGTGAAAAGGCCCTTGAGTATAAGAGTGAGATCCATCTTTGTTTCATAGATCTGGAAAAGGCGTTTGACAGGGTCCCCTGGAGCAAACTTTGGGACTGTTTGGCAAGGAAGAACATTCCATCACCTCTGATTCATGCTATACAGAGCTTCTACAAGTCTTGCAGAAATTATGTGAGGACAGAAAACCATAAGTCAGAAGAGTTCAGGACCACCACTGGTGTAAGACAAGGTGATATCCTGTCACCTTATCTTTTCATACTCCTCATGGACGATGTCATCAAGGCATGTAAGGAGAGAAAAAGAAAGTATTCAGTGGGGTACTGGAAGATGAGACAGGTCTGTATTTCAGAGCTGGCATTTGCTGATGATGTTGACCTGATTCCTAAATCAGAGGCACATCTCCAATCCAACCTGCAAGTCTGGAAGGAAGAGCTGGAGAAGAGAGGGATGGTCATAAGCAGCTCTAAAACAAAATCCATGGTGATATCACGAACAAAGAAGTCATCAGATTAAGCTGGGAAAACAGGTCCTGGAGCAGGTCGACCACTTTAAATACCTCCGAGCTATTATAGACCGAAAGGGAGGCATTAAAGAAGAGTTGGCCACTTGAAAAGCAGCAGCTGGGAGACTTTTTCAGGCCATAAAGCGAGGATTCCTCAGCAAGAGAGAGGTTGGTAAGAAAACGAAGATGGCTGTATACCGCTCCACCTATGTCCCGGTCTTGACTTATGGATGCGAGTCATGGGCAATGGCTACATCCCACAAAAACCAGATCTAAACCTCAGAAATGAGGTATCTGAGAAAGGTGGTTGAAGTAACAAGAATAGACATGGTCCGCAACCAGACGATACATCAAGGCCTAAAATCCCACCCCCTGCAGACCCAAGTAGAACAGTCCCAACTAAGATGGTTTGGACATGTCTGCAGAATGGGAGAAGATCGGCTACCACGACAAGCATGGGGAAACAAAGCGCCAGGGATCCAGACCCCCAGGACGACCCAGAGTCCGCTGGGAGGACAACATAAGACAATCTTTGAAGGACCGAGGACTAGAATGGAACCAGGCCAGGAGGAAGACAGCCGATATGATAGTCTGGCGCTCTCTTCCAAACCTCCACACCTCACGGTAGAAGGGGAACGACTAAGTAAGTAAGTAAGTAAGTAAGCTATTGGCAGATATCCAGATTTTTACTGGACGTGGTGTAGAACCGGAGAAAATGTGTATTTAAGGCATCGATGCATGAACTATGTTGTGCTTTGCCATGTTTAGGCTGCTCCAGTGAAAAGTCGGATTAATCTAGACATGAGAGATACTGCAATAGACAGAGCTTAGCCCTGAGAATAATATAAGCTTTGGATGAAGGAAACCCGTTCAGAGGTAAAGAAATTAGAACGATTTCAAGTTTTTCATATTACCGCAGAACACCTAAGATTTTCACTTTTTCTAGTCTGCAAAATACTCGTACTATGGTATATATGCTTTCTCGTAGGTGAAACCTTGACCTATATAAGGCGGGAGGTACAAATCGTTATACACTTGCCACACAATTCAAACTTCAGACACGAGCGAAATCGTCAACTACCAGACTCCATTGCCATCTGCAGGGTAAGACAGTCTGTAGAGCCATTAAAAGCCGGCCTGCATGTATTTGAGGGTAAGAAAGAATGTATTTACATATGTATATATAATTATATTATTAATATGTGCCTTATAGAAGTGAAGTGTGTGTGAAATCACTGTGTAATTCTTGGAGGGAATTCAAATCTGTGTTAGCTCAATTTAATTGGGAAATGAAAGCAGATGTTAGTGTTGATGTTAGTTTTAGGAAAGTATTTTGAAGATGTTAAGCTTGCTGGAATGGACCACCTTATTGGAAAGATGGAAAGAATGAAAGAAATTATTTTACTGTACAAATAGAGTTATAATATAACTCTTTCCACAAGGCCATCTGATTGTAAGGAAGCAAATCATGGACAAACTGTAACCAGAGAGTTACTGGAATAGTGTTCTATTAATTAAATGAATTGTTATTTTTGACTTGCTATGATTCTCATGAGTAACTACATCTTTGTCTGATCTGTCTCATCTTACCTCCTGACTGGATAGTCAGTGAGCAATACTACGTAGATTACATATATTATATTTCAGGTTGTATCCTGCCTTGAAGAGTTTAATAAATTCTACGTGCCTAAGTCAGCTGGAGGAAGCTCTTGTTGTTCTGAGCCCTAGTGAAATGTCAGAGGGTCTTCAACAGTGCCACCTTTAAGATTGGAAGAACCGCAGTTGTGAGATTCTTTCCAGTTCCATTGCTGGGCCAGGCCTAGGAGAACATTTCGAAGATAAGTAGCCTTGTTTGGGGCTACTTGACTTTACATAAGACCATACCACACAAAAGAAATTAAAGACTTAAAATTATAAAAATCTAAAGACTATGGAACATATAACCTACGAGTTTATTCTATACAAGTGAACATTGAAATGATGAGAAATAAGATTGTGGTGTAAGAACATAGTAAGAGTCTTTATACTTTGTGAAATAATAATATTAACATTGTTCACATTTAGTACAGAAGAAAGACAGTTTTCATCAAAGATCAAGGAAACAGATGAAGATGAACTTTAACTTTAAATGTAATATAAATACTTGCCAGTGAAACCATATATATATTTTGAATCAATTTGATTTTATTTGAAAATTATCCAACAGAACAAAGAAAGATCCTGTACATAAATAAATTATAAATTGTATCATTGTCTAAGGTTAGTCTGGGGAGGGGCGCCATAGGAATCTAAAATAGTACATTACCATCTCATCTAGGAACCTATACAGCTTGACTATCTTTGATGTCGATACACCATTACTCTTTTCAGAGAATGGGGTATTTCTTGTAAGACCAGTCTATCTGGCACTATCCTGGTATTATCTGATACATCTATTTGTCCAGGATATTATCATGTTACGTACATTTATTACCTAAGGGGGTAATCTTCGGTCCTGCCAAATGTACGCACCAGTCTCGATATAGTTATATTATTTGTGCGGTCGAATGATTCGCGCACTGACGTGCACAAAGCAGTGTGAGTTGCTTTGGGACGCACGGGTAACCTAGTTGAGTAGTTTCTGACGTCATGATTTGGAGGGGCAACATGGACCTTGTTTATGTCCGTGATTGATATATTATTATTGTATTCATGGCACGTTTATGGAAGCCATTTATTCTAGTGATCTGTATTGGTCTTCAGGTCGAAACCAATAGCAGCAATGTCACGTAAGTTATCG
This sequence comes from Oreohelix idahoensis, assembly GCA_024509875.1. Taxonomy (NCBI): domain Eukaryota; kingdom Metazoa; phylum Mollusca; class Gastropoda; order Stylommatophora; family Oreohelicidae; genus Oreohelix; species Oreohelix idahoensis. The sequence continues at coordinate 198,748 of JAMPIV010010228.1, read as the reverse complement.
CCCCACTTCTTATTGTATGCTGTATTGTAAGGCCGCTCTTATACTAGTCTAGCGGGAATATGTTATTCCTAGAATGGACCTACAGAGTCGTTAGCCTTTAGGATTCGTATCGTAGAAGAAGGATTCCTACGAGTGGGAAAGAAGTTAATTTGATTGCAGTATTCATATGTGTAAACGCCTTTATTGTAATGCCAAAGTCGTGGCATGATTTTGAGAGGTTAGTTAAAACCTAAAGATACTAACTCAGATACCTCTTCATATATGTACCAGTGAATGATATATGGAGTCTACGTTATATGGAACTATGTCTTGGATAGAAACAGTCTCTTATTGGACGAATGCGGGAGCTCGTGGTATGGGAGTACATGCTTAAGTGGATGACCTCAAGCAAGGTCAACGGACATTCCCTTGCTGTTAAAACCTAGTATGAATATTATTGGATTCTTATTACTTACGTGAGAGAGAGGATTTTTGATATGAATGACCAGAGATGTATCGTTTTATCGGAACTGTCACTACTATGTATAAATTGTTCATCGTACCTGTCAAGGAACATTGTACCGTCTTGTCAAACGTCTTCGTACCACGTAATAAATTATAATAACTTTACCGACGAGTTGAGTATGATCATGTTGGCCTGATTTGCCTTCCACTCGTTGAAGTTCTGTTGGATAGCTCTTCATCTAATTTTCATTCTACATTCGCGTCAAGATGCTAGTACATTGGTACATCTGCTACTAGCTATCATGTTACCCGAAAAGAGCGCTCAACAGTAATTGGTATGCCAGTGTGGTCTGGAAGTAATTTCAAAGGAACGTACCCATCCAAATTATCGTTTGAAAAGAAGAATTTGTACTTTCAAGGCGACATCATCTCAATTTGGATCCTAGCGTGATAATGAATCAAAATCAACTCAAATGCTCAAGATCATCAATCAACCTCCACGTCAAGTTCTACAGTGACTGACTGCCTTGCTCACCTCTTCGTCAGTATTACGTGCGAGCTGGTTTTATATACGCAGAGCGAAGTATTGTATCCTCTGACGTACATCCACGGAGACGAGGCACCTTGTTTTTCCGGCACACGCGTAGTTGAGTATAACTTACTTTCGTTAAACATTTTATTACTTAGTTGTGCCTTCAATACTTATGTCCATATTTATATTTTCTATGTTATTTGTTATGTGTTGTGCATTCTTCGTGGGAGGTAGGGAGGTTGATCTGACGAACGAGATCCATCTCGAAGCCAATTCGGGCTCTTCGTCAGACGTTCTGTAGGGCTCAACTTGTAAGTTTCAATTGAGCGATAATTCCGGTACAAGGCTAAAAACCTTGCCGAAGTTCCGATCGCTAGTTGCTTCTTATAATAGTATCTGTTTAGCTGTTGCGTCAAGTTTTAATTGTTGTTTTCGTAGTTATTTTTACTCGTATTTAATTTTATGATGAATTTTGTTTGTATTATGCGTCCGTCTAATCTTCCTGTCATTCAGTTTTTTACAAAGCATATGTTTTTACACTGTGGTGTCAATTGTCTTGTGCATTATTGGATCGTAGATGTCATCGTAATTTTTTACGACATTCTATTTTAGTTCTACATTTTCATTTTATTTGATTTCTACGACTGTAGTCATTTGTCTTTGATTATCTTGTCTTGTCAGTATTGTGCCTATTGTTTGTCACGTTATTACCATCATAACATTTCATTACATAAATTACTATATTGATTATTAACATATTTCATAATTATATGATAACAAAAGATACCGTTCTTGGACAGGAACGTGTACCTTTGATTAGAGTGTAAATTAATTGGATATTAACTGAGTAACACTTATTAGAGTGAGAAAAAAATTATTAGACATAATGGATATTTTGGATCATTTTCTCCGGAAGGGAGATAGAATAGGTAAATGGGGTTCAAGTTGTGAGGAATATGCCATTGAACATTTCTTACTTCAAATTACCCAGGATCTCAAGAATTTTGCTTTTCTTAGGTGCAAATATGGCTTTTCACAAGAGAAAGCAGTGAGACTTGCTAAATTATTATCAACCATTTTTTATGATGAAGGAAAAATAACTACTCAAGACAGTAGTGTTATTGAGGTGGATGAGTTGAAGAAAACCATAACGAAGCACAAGGGTAGGGAGATTGCCCTTACGAATGAGCTGCTACAGCAAAAAGGGGAATATGAGAAGAAGTTGTTGGCTATGGATTTTGAAAATTTTGAGTTAAAGAATAAAGTGGCGGTGTTGATAGAGGATAACAAGAAATGTCATGACTCTTCTTTTAACCAGAAAAGAGAGTTAGATAATGAGGTGACCTCCTTAATGAACATATTTTTCGAAGAAGATAGTGACGATGAAAAAATACCTACTGCTATTAATACTACTTTGCAGATAGATTGCAATACACACGTGGCTCAAATTCAGAGCCTGACATCTGAGGTAACTCTTTTGAGAGAAAAGTGTAATATGGAAAAAACGATGAAACAAAACATGAAAGTTTTAGATAAGAAGATAGCAGATCTTACCTTGGCAAATCAAGAACTTAGGAATCTTCTATGTCAACAGGAGAAAGTGTCTCAGGAAAAACAGATAAATATTGAAAAATTACTCATGGAGAAAAATGAGTTAGAGAATGAAGTACGCTCAGTAAAAATATTACTTGACAAGGAGAAGAAGGTCATTGAAGAATTTGATAAGTTAAATATGACTACGAAGACAGACTGTCATGCTCATTTGGCTCAGATTCAAGAACTTACATCTGAGATTCCTCTTTTGAAATTAAGGGTTGAGGAACTTACGAATAGCCATCAAAATGCCATTGAGGCACTTGAAAAAGAAAAGGCCATTAATAAAGAACATGTCAGGAAACACACTATCGATGTTGAACATCTAACTCAAACTGCTGCTGCAGAACTCGAAGTTAAAGATTTAAATATTATGAATGGGATTGCTAGAGAGCTAGAACTATTCAAAAGGAATTATGAGAAGTGGAAGTCAGATTATGTAGAGTTGAAAATAGAAGCTGAAAAACAGAAAAAATTGATAATGAATCTTAGAGATAGAAAAGTCAGAAAGGGAAATAACAAGAATTGCCACTCTTTTAAAGGGAAACAATTTTGTCAAACTTCTCTGTATAATGTATCTTCTAGCCAATCTCACAGATCACGAGATTTTCATCAGAATAATTTTGGAAATAATCAAAGCAATAATTATTATCATAATGGGAAATTTAAATCAAAATCTTTCAAAAACAGATAAGGTTATCAAAATAGACAGTATGGTCAATGGCACAATGGTAATGGTCATACTAACCGTGATTTTAACGTAAACAAAAATGCAAATACTAGCAATTTTGGGGATAATAACCAAAATCGATCGCTACGAAGATATATATCTTCGAACCAGCCACGACAACACTCTAATGTTGCTTTGAGTGATACACATTCAAACAAGGAACAGGATAATAATGTTAATGCACATAGTGCTATGTCATGTTCTCTGGATTTCGAACAGGTCAAGTCTTGTGATGAGAGTAATACCCCATTCCAGCCCAAGGCGATCACAACGCTGCGATGCGGGCAAATTATACCAAACCTACCAGCGGCTTGTACGGCCACGTCAGCCACTGACTATGGAACAGGAAGCCTTAAATTAAATAAGGGTTTTATAAATGGCATTCCATGCTCTCTTTTATTTGATTCAGGCTGCAGTGCTGTGGGAGTGCGGAACTCTTTGGTCGACCCCGCCTGTGCAACTGGAGAGACCATCCAATGTGTTACATTTAGTGGGACAGTGGAAACATTTCCCACGGCTGTTATTGAGTTAAATACACCATTTTTTTCAGGAAAGATCCACGCCTGTCTTCTTCCGAATCCAATTTCTGATGTCATCCTGGGTCGCATACATGATATAAAGGAATGTACCCCACAGCAAATTGCTGAATGGGAAAAGCAGCATATACAGGATGCCTATGCATTTAAGTCTATACCTAGAGTTGTGTCACATGCACATGCTATTAACATGTTGGGTAATGCTAATGTATCGGAATCTAGTAGTGAAAATGATTCCATGGTTCATTACGCCACTGTGGCTAATGCATTACAACCTTTACGACATGCTTCCATTCTTAAGAATGATATTAAGGTTTCAACGCAACCTGTGAAGACTAGTAAGTCATTCCGGGGGACATATACCTTCCCTCGACTTGATCAGCAGGCAACTGATCGTAAGAAAAAAGTTACGTTTGTGAAAAAGGAAAATGATGTTCCTAATAAAAATAAGAGTGGTTGTAACTCCGTTGGGAAAATTAATACCAATAAGGTTGCCTGTAAGATTTTAACTTTGCCCAGCAAGCAGGTGTCTACGACATGCCGTACACCTACACCTTTGTCTGGCATAAGTCATAATAATCAAGTACAAAAGTATGGTACATTTCAGAATAATCCTAAAGGTATAAATAATAAATATTATAATGTACCTAAGAGGACTAATGTTACCCATCAACCTTGTTCACATTCTTGTGACTACGGTACCACTTATATTGGTAGAGGTGCATCTTCTCGCACCATCCTTGTGCAAAATCTGCCACAGCGAACTAGTTGGCAAGCACTAGGAGATTTTCTCAACCACACGGCAGACGTTAGGTTCGTGCGTCTGTTACCTCATACCAATAACAGGTATGGTGACGCCGTGGTTACTTTTAGGACCAATCGAGATGCTCGCAAGGCTATCGAGCGGGACAATGGTGTGTATTTCCACCACCATTCTCTCCGATTACAATTGGTTCCTGATTCTGCGTCACGCAGATAGTAACATACTATATTGGATTTTGATTTCACATTCTTTGATGACTCAGCCTATGCAGTCATCATCTCTTTCTTGTAATGGTTATTTGTTCTTTTTCTAGTTCTCATGAACTTTTTTCAATGGAATTTTATGCCATTCGGATTAATGAATGCGCCAGCTACCTTTGTACGCATGATGCGCCGCATATTGTCTCATCGTCCCGATGTCATTACTTATATAGATGACATCTGTCTTTTCAGTGACTCTTGGGATGAACATATTTATGGATTAAAAGCTTTACTTTCTACCTTACGGGATTATGACTTAACAGCGAAACCTTCAAAGGCTTTTGTCGGTTTTCATGACATCTCATTTCTGGGTCACCGCATAGGTCATGGTTTCATGTATACAGAAGACAGTAACGTCTCTAAAATTTTAAACATCTCAGCACCTAAGACAAAAAAACAAGTTAGGTCGCTTTTAGGACTAATACAGTTCTATTCAAAATTCATCCCTCATTTGTCTACTATAACTGCACCTTTGTCGTCTCTACTGAAGAAAGGCACATCTAATGTAATAAAGTGGTCGCAGGATCACCAAACGGCGTTAGACTATATAAAACGATTTTTTTCAAATGAACCTTTTTTGAGGTTGCCTGACAAAAATCTCAATTTCATTCTTCGCAGTGATGCTTCTTTTTACGCTATCGCTGCAGTTTTGATTCAGGAATATAACGGCACCTTATTTCCGGTGATGTACGTGTCCAGAAAACTTACGGAGAGCGAACTCAAATACTCCGTTCTCGATAAAGAGCTCCTCGCATTGGTGTGGGCAATCACAAAACTGGAACGTTACCTTCTCGGTTCACACTTTGTGGTGGAATCTGATCAAAAAGCTCTTACCGCACTGAACACTAAGAATGTCAAATCATCGAAGTCAGCGCGTTACGCTATAGCTCTTCAACCATTTAATTTTGAAATACGAGCTATTCCTGGAGTGAAGAATGTGTTCGCAGACTGTTTGTCGAGATGCCCAAGCGAACTTGTCGAAACTAAACCACTTCCAGATGGTGAAACATCCTCACCGATAACATGAATACCTTTGTACCTTATCATTGATTGTACATCTATAAAGACTGCTTATATAACTGAAGTATTCGTATAAGTATAACTTTCAGGATATACTTACTTATAGATTATAACATTACTTCTTGTGGAGTAACATTTTATTAGTACGTGAACATTGGTACTACAGTAACTTTTTATTCGTATGGAAACATTGTTAAGAGCGACAAATATACATTTGTTATTCCTATGGAACATATTACACTACATATCGTGTTCGGGAATATATTTATCGTGTATGGAACATTTAGAACATCATCTCGTCAATTACTAACTAGTTGTAACTGAACATTGACTTATTGATAGTGATCTTGTAATTACTTAGAATATATTAGTAACTGGTTATTTGTTAGTAATTAAGAAATATATTAATTAGAATAATTCAATTTAATCTATTTAATTAATTATGGATCACACACATACTAACTTTCTTAGTTGTCACGTAATATCTACATTCACGGGTCTTAGTTATGATATCTCACTGTTAGATCACTAGTCAACCGTACTAGTGTTAGAAAACATTAAGTGTGTTGATTCTTAAAGTGTTTAATTTTGCATTGCTTCATTTTTGCACATTGCATTTTCAATTTTTCTGTTTTATTGATTCTCTTGTCATTGATCATCATCAGTGTTGCTGTTCATTTTCATTTTTGAAATCATATGTTTCAAATTTTTTTGAAAACTTAGTTGAATTTTATTATCATCTTTTTTTTATGGTTTCTTCATTTTTCATTTTCAACTTGTTTTTACTTCGAATATTGCCACATCGTTCCAAAGTAGGTCGATGGTGGATGTGTGCTTTAATGCATACTATCATTTAGTTATATTGATTTCGTTTAATATTCTTTTCTTAATATGGTATAACTTTATGCATTTCATATATCTTGTTGTAGTTTTGACTCACCTCTCCCGGGTACTAAGTTCAAAAAAATTAATAGAATTAATTTTTTTAAGGGGAGGTAATAAGGGAGCTGTTACGTACATTTATTACCTAAGGGGGTAGTCTTCGGTCCTGCCAAATGTACGCACCAGTCTCGATATAGTTATATTATTTGTGCGGTCGAATGATTCGCGCACTGACGTGCACAAAGCAGTGTGAGTTGCTTTGGGACGCACGGGTAACCTAGTTGAGTAGTTTCTGACGTCATGATTTGGAGGGGCAACATGGACCTTGTTTATGTCCGTGATTGATATATTATTATTGTATTCATGGCACGTTTATGGAAGCCATTTATTCTAGTGATCTGTATTGGTCTTCAGGTCGAAACCAATAGCAGCAATGTCACGTAAGTTATCGCCCCACTTCTTATTGTATGCTGTATTGTAAGGCCGCTCTTATACTAGTCTAGCGGGAATATGTTATTCCTAGAATGGACCTACAGAGTCGTTAGCCTTTAGGATTCGTATCGTAGAAGAAGGATTCCTACGAGTGGGAAAGAAGTTAATTTGATTGCAGTATTCATATGTGTAAACGCCTTTATTGTAATGCCAAAGTCGTGGCATGATTTTGAGAGGTTAGTTAAAACCTAAAGATACTAACTCAGATACCTCTTCATATATGTACCAGTGAATGATATATGGAGTCTACGTTATATGGAACTATGTCTTGGATAGAAACAGTCTCTTATTGGACGAATGCGGGAGCTCGTGGTATGGGAGTACATGCTTAAGTGGATGACCTCAAGCAAGGTCAACGGACATTCCCTTGCTGTTAAAACCTAGTATGAATATTATTGGATTCTTATTACTTACGTGAGAGAGAGGATTTTTGATATGAATGACCAGAGATGTATCGTTTTATCGGAACTGTCACTACTATGTATAAATTGTTCATCGTACCTGTCAAGGAACATTGTACCGTCTTGTCAAACGTCTTCGTACCACGTAATAAATTATAATAACTTTACCGACGAGTTGAGTATGATCATGTTGGCCTGATTTGCCTTCCACTCGTTGAAGTTCTGTTGGATAGCTCTTCATCTAATTTTCATTCTACATTCGCGTCAAGATGCTAGTACATTGGTACATCTGCTACTAGCTATCATGTTACCCGAAAAGAGCGCTCAACATATCATCATCATTATATCTTTCCTCTCGCTACAATCAACATAACCACACTATAATATACATAACGCAAACGTATTTTGTACACAATAAAACAATGACAACATGAGCTCAGTGAATGTTGTGTATTTAAAATTAGCCTTCTTCAAAAGTCTAGAATGTTGATACAGATTACGTTAACGAAAAGTACGAGTATTAGCACTATGTCAACAGCTGTATGCAAAAGCGCTGGTAATTACTCACGAAGGCTCTCCTAAATCACGTGCGTCTAACGACCAGTTTCTCATTTTCTGGGCTCACTACAACCCCAGAACGATAGTTTTTCTTTTCATTTCGTATGAAAAGATATTTAAATATTTTTTTCCGCATTTCTGACATATTTTGCGAGCTAGAAGATAAGGGTGGGGAAAGCCTCTTAAGATGCTACAAAGGAGCGTAAGTCTTCTAAAGAGGTGTAAGGCTTCTTATGATACTGTATAGGTGTGTAAGACTTCTTAAGATGCTTTAAAGGGTTGCGAGATTGTAACAAAACGAGCAAAACACTCTGGAATTACTATGTGAAATAAGGCCTTTTGCTAGGAATTGCACAACAGTAATTCTGCTATAACTTTACGAATAATGATCCAATCATAATAATTCTTTTTGGGAATTGTACAACTACTAATAAATATAATTATGGCAGCGAAAAATCATTATCTTTAATAATGGACGAGGACATCAGGATTTTGTGGGAAAACTAGCACAACAGCCTTAAAATCACCCAAAAGTTACCAGCGGAAAAGTGAACAACAGCGCGAACCTCCGAGAAGCAAAGGGTTAGACCTATATAAGCCCGCTCAGATTCAATTCTGGACTCTCAAAATTTCATTTATCGCTGAAAACACGTCCAGCGGACTGACACACTCTTGTCGAAGCCACAGTGTCACAGCGGATTAGTTAAAGCATAGCAGACTTAGTTTGTGAACAGACTTGCGTAAGTGATAAGCTCAGATCCGTAATACTGTGTCTGAAGGGTTTCGTAATCCGAGAGAGTCAAACCTCAAGCTTCTGAGTTGAAGCATAAGACTGCAGTGTATGTGCTTAAGGGACAACCTCTGCAATTTGCTAGAAGATAGCACTGGGTTACCTCTCCAGGGAAATACGTATCCTGGAACAATACCTACTTATTGACGAGAAGTGTCTGCAGTGGAAGGATTTGAACAAGATAAGTGACATTTACTATAAAGAAACAAGATCCAGCAGTTACCAATGGCCAAAAGTGATGGCAAAGAAATTACGAACTATACATTTTCAGTTGTGATTTTGTAGTATATACATATGTGCAGTATTTACCAACTTTCTATTTTTAATTAATAAAGTGTGCAGATGTATTTTAAAAATCGCAGTTGATTGATTTATTTTAAATACATCCTCCCACGTTGCTGGATTTATGTCCATCGCCCTCATATCTCTCTTGCACACATCTTTGAACCTCAGCTGCGGTCGCCCAACTGTATAAAAAGCATAGTTATATATATATATATATATATATATATATATATATATATATATATATATATATATATATATATATATATATATATATATATTTTTTTTTTTTTCTTACGCCCGCTAATACTCGAGGCGAAATCTCAGGTTATTTTTAATGTCTAACCTGACATTTATTTTACGTGAGTATCCCTTTTTTTCTTGTACAGAGACAGGTGTCCCTCGCCATTCAGGCAGATACTCGCCGATTTCGGAGGTACCCATTAGAGCTGGGTCGGCTCAGGAGCCGCCAATCCCTGGTCGACGACACTCCTTCAAATGTCCTCGCCAGGTCTCGAGTTAATCCAGTCCAAATCCCGGTCGACGAAAAATCCTCAAATGCCGTCGCCCGGGTTTGATCCTGAATCACCCGGTCGCCAGAGCGGTGTTGTAACCACTACGCTAGCGCGGCTCCCATAGTTATATTAAATATGTGTTTAAGTACGGAATTATATACACCACAGGTTCATTATCCTTGAATTACAAATTGGCGGAGCAAATGATATAAAATTAGTTCTTACAACTCTATAACTATCACAATCATGTCATTTTAATAACGCCTAAATGACTGCATATATATCTTCAAATCTGAATATTTAAGCCTCTCCTTATGTAACCACATGAAAATATTGGAAAAATTATTAGTTGATAATAATGATATAATTATATAAAAATTCACTTACTAATGAAGCTTAATGAGATCCTTGCGCTTGGTGTCACTCAGCCAGTTTTGTAATATTTGATTCCAAGTTTGTTAAAGGAAGTCTCAAATCTCCTCTGTTACAAATTTGCAGTCGGTTTCGTTGCTTTTGTAGTAGCAACGCTACAGCACTCAACCCCTTCTTCACCAAATACGACGTTGGGAATGCTGTAATTAGAAATTTAGTTTCACGCCAAAGAAATGGATACGCAAGCCTCTGCTGGATCCCCATTTTTTCGTAATGTGTGTGACTGTTACGGTATATGATATTAACGCCGTCTGCTAAAGGTTATCAGACGTGCAATTGTAAAGGTTAAGGCATTTAATATATTGCGATAGATGTTTCAATTATTGAACGCTCCATACACGATCGATTATGACGTGTATAGCGTTGTTTGGGTCACAGTCGGTAACTAAGAAACGCTACCCTTTGTTACTTGACCGCCAAGCTGAATAGCTACGTTTTTCTAACCTTCCAATTCAATGGCATGATATAGCCATTTATATATGCATTTTTTGATGGACCAGGGTCAGTCCTAGAACTCTATATGAGAGGGAAATTTATGGAGGTTAGTATTTAACTAGAATTCTCAGAAGGAGAAGAATAATCGTCAAATTCGTATGAATATATTCAGACTCGCAGTCTCACTGTCGGCAGGTAGCCATGTCTAGCTGCGCGTGCATATAGCTGTGATGTTCTGACGACAATACTGCATTGTATCCTTAAACGGACATTGACACGTAAACCAGCAGTCTACGTTATTGATTAATTTATGCATGACTTATATGGACTTATGTTCTACTCCTATTTGAAATGATCATCCTGTGTGTACAACTGTGAATTAAATGTATGGACTCAATGAAATGACTTATCAAATCAATCGTATTCCAAGGTTCAAGTATTGTTCGGAATCTTTCACCCCCGCATTCGCTTAATCTTCCATCGAAGGCACGATGCACTATCACTGAATAAAAAAAACTAACATATCAAAGAAAAAACAATGGCCAGAAATTTATAATTGTTTTATTCATATCACATGGAACATTGTTCAGAGCAAACCACCTTGCAACAGTGGTGCCCGGTATGTGGGGACGAAAAACAACCCAAAAAGAATTGATTTCGGTCGTTTCTTAAGGCAGTTAAACGATTGCACTTTTGGAAGCCCCATTGAGGTTTGCCATTGGACTATCTGTCCAAATCTGCTGTCGTTTGACGATTTGTGTTAGCTGTACCGTTCCGTAGATAACTGGTGTATTTTATTCGTACTCAGTTAACAATTTTATTCAGTTTTGTATCATATTCGTTAACTATTTCGTCCAGTCTCCTCTTACTATCATTTATTTGATGATTGTTAAATGGTCGTCCGTTATGAGTCCTGTGATGTCATCATTTTTTGCAGTCATTTTTTTTGTGTACTTTGAATATTAAGTTGACCTCGGGTCAGACCTTGACCCTTCATTTGGCTTGTGACACTTCCGCTTGTTTTATTTAGTTCATAAATTCATTTTTAATTGTGAAAATGTCTTGTTTGCGTCTTAACATTGTTTGTACCCTTTAGTTGCATCATTGTTTTGTTTTTCCTCATGATATATATTAAATACTACATTAATAATATGATATTATATGCAATAATACACTTGTAATTTAATTTAATTAATTTTTTCTGATATTTAAGGTTAATATGGGACATTGCATAATTATGCAGTGATAGTCCAAGAAAGTAGCACTACAATTTATAAGAGATGCCTAAGGCATAATAATATAATATATATATTGACCAAATAAAATAATCTTATAGTCTACCTTTGAGGTAATAGACCCATTGTATATTATTTAATATACTTTTCTGGTACTAAGAGAGTGACTTAGTACATTGAACAATATAATTACTAGGAATCATACCCAACATTATTGGATATTAAGATTAATTGTGTGAAGTAATTACATAATAGTTAACAGATATCATAACTATTTATGATATAGTTCGTATTTAGATACAATATTGTTACAAAATATTGTCTATTGGTTGAACTTAGACATAAGAGTTCAGTACTATTGTGATTATTTATATTGAATATTTCTAAGTTGAGTAAGTATAATAATTACTCTGAAGCTACTATTGACTATTTTAATCAGTAATTATCAATAATTACTTACAGATAAAAGTCAAAATGCTTACTATAGACCATTTCGTTAAAATTGGTAGGGAATATGGTTATAAATCTCAAGAACTTCGTCAGTTTGCTGAGGCAGAACTGGAAAAACATGAAAGAAAAGAAGCAGAGAAAAAAGCTGCATTAAAGAAAGAGGAAGAGGAAAAAAAAAGCTGCATTAAAGAAAAAGGAAGAGGAACAAAAGGCTGCATTAAAGAAAGAGGAAGCAGAACGTGAGATGAAGCAAATTGACAAGGAAAATAGATTGAGAGAGATTGCTCAACGTGAAAGAGAAGAGCAAAGAGCAATCGCCAGACAGGAAGAAGAGAATAAATTGAAACGAGAGGAAATTATTTTACAACAAGAAATGGAATTGGCGCGTATCAAATTGGAGACAGCAAAATTACAAGCACAAAGTGCTGATGCAAACCAGAATAATAACGCACAAAAATGGATCGTCATCCAGCCAAACTAAACATTTCTACAACTTTAAATTACCCACTCTCAACTTAAACGTGGACGACCTTTCATCGTTCCTGTCACGTTTTGAACAGACTTGCAAAACAAATCATTTGCCTGAAGAGTCATGGGTACTCAAGTTAAATGAATTCTTGGTTGGAGAACCATTGACGGCTTCTCAAAATGCTGACCCATCAATAGCAAATAACTACGGTGCTATTAAGTCCTTGCTTTTACGAAGGTTTCACCTGGACGAGGAACACTGTAGGTTGAAATTTAAGGGAATTTTACCTGAATCTCCAAAAGATTTTGCAGGATTCATTGCGAACATACGCAATACATTTAATAGATGGGTTGAACTGGCAGAAGTCAACAAATCATCATACGACAAATTAGTTGATTTACTACTACGGGATAAGGTATTATCTTCGGTTAGCCAGCCATTTTTTGCATATTTGCAGGAGCGTAAACCAGGTACTATGGACGAGTTAGAAAAAATTTCTTTAAACTACTGTTCGGCACATCCGAATGCAACCATTTCTAACTCCTCATTAAGAGAACCTCTACCTGTGGCGTCTAATATGGCCTACAATCATAATAACAAACAAAGACATCACAGTGTAGACAGAAGCAGGTTCCAAAGAAATCACAATGTTAACTTTCAGAAGGGACATAATAATGATTTCAACAATAAAAATGAGTTCAACAGAGGTAGATCACGAGATAGAAATTATTCACCTCAAACAAACTACCACAATGGTCAACATAACACTAATTATAATCGATCACATACTCCCAATAATAATAGTAACTGGAATGGTAATAATCATGGCTCGAGACATCGAGATAATAGTTACTATAGAGGACGACGAGATAATTCTAACAATTATACTCGGAATCGATCTCATTCTCGGGGATCATCTCATTACAACCATAATACAGGGGCGGCAGTTACAAATAATACTACCCCTATAGCTCAGGTCCCACTTGACAATAATACAACACAGTCTTCTGCTGCATGTTTTGCTATTAATTATAATGTGGCAAATAGTTGCCAAGATTGTAATACTATTTTTCAGAAGGCCAAGGAAACGGTGCTGAATTGTGGACACCTTCATACAGCAGTTGGTCTTTCAGCGAACGATGGCAAGGGTACCCTGATGTTCAATAGAGGATTAGTCAATGGTACGGTGGTCTCAGTTTTAAAAGACTCTGGATCAACAACCATTGGAGTTCGGCGGTCTTTGGTACATCCTAGCTATGCAACAGGGGACTATGTCCGTTGCATGACCTTCGGGGGTACTATTGAGTACTACCCCACTGCCATAGTACATGTTAATACACCATTTTTTTCAGGTAATGTCAAGGTGTGCATGCTACAGAATCCATCAGCTGATCTTACATTAGGACGCATACATGGGAGTAAAGATTGCACTCCTAAAGAAATTAATGATTGGGAGAAAAAAAAAATTGCATTCTTTTAGCAACGCTAACGCTGTTGTTGATATGGCTACACTTCGTGCCAACAACATAAATACATGTGGCACAGCAGTTTCCAACTTCACTCTCAGTACTATCCTGGAAATTGATGAAGATGATAGATCTATTGGACAACATACTAAGGATATAACTGATCCTAATAAAACTGTTGACGTTGTCAACATTGACAAAAACATTATGAGGAAGAATAATAGGTTAAATAATAATGCTGGACTTAAAAGGAAACATAAAGTTAACACAAATAATTATGATGAAAAAGTTTTTACTTTGCCCAGCAAGGACATGTCTACGACATGTAGGAAACTTAATACCTTTGGTGATGATAGGTATCATCCTCAGTCCAGTCAGGATGATACGACATCCAACAGAAAGACAATGTCGGTGTTGAAAGGGAAGGTTAATTCTTTGACAAAGAATACATATCATCATTGTCCACTATTTCGTGACAATGATACTACATATATTGGGAAAAGTGCGTATTCTCGCACAGTGTTAGTGCGAAATCTGCCGCAGGATACTACCTGGCAGGCACTTAGAATTTTTTTTGATTATACAACAAACGTTAAGTTTGTTCGTCTTCTGCCATCATGCAATGGGCAGAATAGACAGGCGATGGTTACATTTCGTAACAATCGAGACGCTCGTTGGGTAATCGAGCGTGATAATGGTGTTTATTTTCATCACCGTTATCTAAAGTTACAATTAGTACATGATTCTGCGCCACGCAGATAATGGTGTACGCTCACCCTTTTGTCTTATTTCTTGATGACTCAGCTCTAGTCAGTCATCATTTCTTTTCCTTATTGGTCATTTATTCTTATACGTCTTAGATATCAAGGGACACAAAAAGATATTTCATATTAACATGCTCAAGCAATTTCATACACGTCCTGAACACTTACAGTCAATTTTTCATGAACTAGATGACAACACAGTATCTACTTGTTATTATTCTAACTTATCTGTCATCCAGGAAGAAGAATCTTCTTTTCCTGAGGTACAGTTACCGTTACCGGTACCAGTAGTTCAACCTACTGAATCTTGGCGGGATGTAACCATCTCTTCAACGGTTACACCGCAACAGCGTCTACAGATTGCTAATCTATTACAATCTTATCCAGATGTATTGACCGACGTCCCGGGTCGCACATCGGCTATCAGTCATGACATTACTCTCAATGATGATACACCTATTCGTGTACAACCCTATTCTGTTCCTTTACATTTCCTTGCTAAAACTACTAAGGAACTTGAACAGATGTTGTCTCTAGGAATCATTGAGACTAGTAATTCGCCATTCTCTTCTCCATTAGTGATTGTCCGGAAGAAGGACAATAACATCAGACTATGTGTTGATTATAGAAAATTAAATGCTAAGACTATAGTTGACAGCGAACCACATCCACTTATCGACGACTTACTGCCACGTCTATCCAACGCAACTATATTTAGTAAGATAGACTTAACTAAAGGTTATTGGCAGATACCACTGACCGAAAAGGCTAAGTACTACACCGCATTTTCCACTCCACAAGGTCTATACCAGTGGAATGTGATGCCTTTTGGGCTTGTTAATGCGCCAGCTACCTTCATTCGCCTGATGCGACAAATTTTATCAGGTAGACCAGACGTTATTACATATATTGACGACATATGCTTGTTTAGTTCGTCGTTTGAGGAACATGTTTCGGGACTTAGATATGTTTTCGACACTCTAAGGAATTATCATCTAACTGCTAAACCTACAAAGGTGCAAATCGCGTGTAATGAGATAACCTTTTTGGGACATATCATTGGATCGGGATATATCCGAACGTTACCTAGTACAGTCTCCAAAATTCTAAACATAGCAGTTCCTCAGACGAAGAAACAGGTCAGGAGTTTGTTAGGACTTGTTCAATATTACAGTAGATTCATACCAAACTTGTCATCCATCACGGCTGTATTGTCTTCATTGTTAAAAAAAGACATGCCGGTGAAGGTGACATGGACTGGTACATGCAATGAAACTTTCAACAAAATTATAAATTTGGTCTCGCATGAACCAATTTTAAGACTTCCCGATGCTTCCAAAAGATTTTTCTTACGAACAGATGCTAGTAACTACGGCATTGGTGCATGCCTGCTCCAGAACCATGATGGCATTCTACATCCTACCTTATATATATCAAGAAAGCTAAAGCCGGCAGAAACAAAGTATTCCACAGTGGACAAGGAACTTTTATCCGTGATATGGGCAATAACTAAACTCGAAAAGTTTTTGCTTGGTGCTCCCTTCACCATACAGACGGACCAACGTGCTGTAGCATCTTTGCGTCGATCTAACCATAAAAGCCAAAAACTCGCCAGATATGCAATCATCCTAAAGCCATTTGAATTCTCCATTGAACATATTCCTGGCACTGAAAACATTGTGGCGGATGCGTTGTCACGTAATCCTATTGACGACGAATAATCAACATTAACATTCCTAAAACATATCAACTATAAAGGAACTAACCTTGCCTTCAATTTAAACTTTATAAACACTATATGCATCACAGAATTGAACTAAAAGACAATCAAGGTATACATATTGTCATTGAAACTTCGTCTAACGTCCATACACGATATATGAATATTCGTTGAACAATCATGGAACAATATCTGACGACAAGTCGAACTTATTATCCTATGTGCACTTAATTCTTGGATGCTGGGATAAATGACATTTCTTTCCAACGTAAACGTTTGAACATTTTTGCCTAAAAGAATTCATCAGGATCAAGACTACGGATGGATCATCATATCCTATACTAATTAATTAGTTAACTTAACTTCTTAATTGAATTATTATCAATAAAATGAAATGTGAGAAAAAAATGAAATGAAGGAACAAAAAAAAAGAGAACGAAATATAAAAAAAGAAGAAATTATGAAAAGAAAAAATAAATCTCACACAAGTATTAGATTAATATTTTTTTTTAATGTACCTATACATTATTTAGTTAGTTAAATTAGATAGTTATTATTCACTAACACTTAACACACACAATTAAGTTAAACTTATATTCGAATTTCTTTCTATTTCTTCTCACTTATTTTGTTTTTTCTTCTCTCATAACATCGCGTTACATTAGAATCTTAATAATTTATCTCTTAATTTAATTAATTAATTTAATTTTAATTAGTCAAATTAATTCCTATATGACATACTAATACGACAGACCTTACTTTAATTTAATTCTATCATTCAATGTTAACATTGGACATTTTATTTAGTTGATATAATAATATGTATAATATTGATATATAATGTGATTAATGTTAGATGACTATGACAAATAGTTAGTTGACATGACCGCAACACGGTTCTACTCAGAACATCGTCGGCCATATGTCACAATTGTGTTAAATTTTTTTTTTGAAAAATTGTTAAGTCGGATAGATCTTGAAAAAAATCTATCGATTTTTTTCCCCCCGGTGTACAGGGAATTGTTACGGTATATGATATTAACGCCGTCTGCTAAAGGTTATCAGACGTGCAATTGTAAAGGTTAAGGCATTTAATATATTGCGATAGATGTTTCAATTATTGAACGCTCCATACACGATCGATTATGACGTGTATAGCGTTGTTTGGGTCACAGTCGGTAACTAAGAAACGCTACCCTTTGTTACTTGACCGCCAAGCTGAATAGCTACGTTTTTCTAACCTTCCAATTCAATGGCATGATATAGCCATTTATATATGCATTTTTTGATGGACCAGGGTCAGTCCTAGAACTCTATATGAGAGGGAAATTTATGGAGGTTAGTATTTAACTAGAATTCTCAGAAGGAGAAGAATAATCGTCAAATTCGTATGAATATATTCAGACTCGCAGTCTCACTGTCGGCAGGTAGCCATGTCTAGCTGCGCGTGCATATAGCTGTGATGTTCTGACGACAATACTGCAATGTATCCTTAAACGGACATTGACACGTAAACCAGCTGTAGTGAAATTGACAGAGATACAACGGTAAAATACCTCCAAGGATAACATATAAGGATAAAAAACATAATGCGTAGGCTGCTGATGTACATGATCGCCTAGACCGCGGGTCATCACCCTCCATAAAAATTGACTTGCTAGACAGGAGGGGAACGGAGGATCAAAAAGGAAAAATATGACTGGAAAGATTGCGTGAGACTAGAAAGGCTAAGGAGACGCAATTGGGGGAGGGAAACGGAGAAAAGTCACGTTTCCCAAGTTGACATAAAAAGTAAGCAACTCGACAGAAGGGACCATAGATATGTTACGCCACAGTCATTTATTGGACGCTTTTGCGCGATACCAAGGCCTTGATTTGAATTCAGCGGCTAAACGCAGATGTTAGGAATATTACAAAAATTAAAAAGTATTTTTTTCTTAATATTAATGTTAGGAATATAAAAATTAGCTGGCCGGATGGCCTATTCTGAGCAGTGAACTAATATGTTCTTAATTTTACAGACGGATAGATAATATTGAAGATAATGACAAAAGACAGTGTTGTTCACATCATCGACAGACTGTATTGAATCTAAAAGTGTCGCTAATTGCACAAACAAACACGACCTCGAGACGCAGGTGTTCAAATTTACTTAGTGATGCGTGACGCCATACGATGATGGATGGTATCCGCATGTCTGGTTTTGTGTAGTGTGCAGATGTGTTCAGACAAACAATGTTCATACAAAAATAACAGGGCAATCCACATAGGACGTCAGTAAACTCACGACGTATAAAGTCAATGATTCTTGTAACAGCCGTTGACGTTTTTCTTCATTATTTATTGTGGACGCCACAGTGACAAAATGGTTACGCGAATATGTAGGCACATCAAACAGTCATTATCACAGCAACATTCAATACAGCAATAGACGGTAGACAGCATTACAATGATGAGTCAGATGCATGTTATATTTCATAGTGCTGTAAATGTAGTCAGGTGAAAAACTCCATCCTTTTCTATAACAGCCAGGAGATAACCAGATGTATGAGATCAGTTCACTCTCCTTAGTCTGACTTCAGCAAGACAGACACGTCTGCCGAAGTATAAATAATGTCCTCAAAAATATCCTCTAGATAATAAAGGTTTTCCAAACCTAGTTCATTTAACAAAGTAGCAAGTAATGGTCCTTGGGACATGCATCAACCGATGCAGTACAATACAGCGACATGTGAGCTGGGAAAACATCTCGTGACGACGACTTTCGAAGACAGGCTATGAATCGAAATCGCTCACGACCCAAAATCGATAGAGTTAATGAAAAAGTCAATTTACCTTGCCTTCAGGAAATACACAGAAATATCACGCCTCCCGACATGTGGGAAACACTAGAGGTATTATCTCGAATAAACGAAATATCCATTAAGAGGACTACACATCCCTGACAGAACAAAAAATAGCGGAGATCCCCTCTTCAACGAGGCATCTCTTTCGCCATTCAAATCGCTCACTCCACTAGTGGTGGGCGGAAACCGATCGACCAAAAAACAAGACCAGTCATGCGCAGTCCAGCGCAAAAAGACCACAGCTCAAAACTTAACTGCATTCAATACCAACGCGGGAAGACAAATGCTTACCGAGAAAAGTGACTATAAATTTCAAGCAGTTGTTGCCCTTGCGTTATAAAATAGATATTGTAATAAAACGATGTTGCGAGACAATATACGTATGCAAGTTACCATAATCATCATTAAACAGCATACTCTAATATTGTCTTTAAAAATGGATGTACAAATCTGATAGGAAAATTTAAATAGTACATTCTTTGACATGTAATGACATAAGTACATAGTAAAGTTAAACTACATGACGATCCAGGACATATGCTCTGGTATTCCGAGGGTAAGTACACAATCTAAAACTCGTCATGCTTGATACTAGTAAGGTAAGTCCTCAGCTCAACAATGACATTCTGAGAAAGTACAAGCAATATAATGCTAATTAATAACTAATATGCTTCATAAGGTACAATACATTATTAATAATTGTGGCTGTTTAGTAAACTAACGGCCCTTATATTAACTACTCAGTCCTCCTCTATCATCTTAAAAAAAACGAACAGAAGAAGATGACAACAAAGCACGATAGTGTGTACATATAAAGTAAGTACAGATGTGCTAATCTATTGTAGAAATATAGGTGTGTTATGACTCTGTAATATATGGAAATATAGGACAGAAGTATTAGTTGGAGTCATGTGGGCATCTAGACAAAATGTCAGCCATCACATTATCCGCACCACGGATAGCTCGTACCGTGAAGTGAAAAGGTTGAAGAGCTATAGCATATC
Organism: Oreohelix idahoensis; assembly: GCA_024509875.1. Taxonomy (NCBI): domain Eukaryota; kingdom Metazoa; phylum Mollusca; class Gastropoda; order Stylommatophora; family Oreohelicidae; genus Oreohelix; species Oreohelix idahoensis. The sequence continues at coordinate 178,126 of JAMPIV010010228.1, read as the reverse complement.
GAGTGGATCTCGAACTCTTCAAATTCTTAGTCTGAATAGCTGTAAGAGCTTTCTGATCAGTCTCTAGAATGAAATGTGCGCCCAGGAGGAATCTTTGTAGCTTTAGAATTGACCAAACCATCGCTAACAACTCACGGTCTAAAACCGAGTAGTTCCTCTCTGCCGCATTTAGTTTTCTAGAAATGTACATAACAGGATGCAGAGTATTTGCATATTCTTGCATCAGTGCTGCTCCAATCCCAGTGGATGAAGCATCACTCCGAAGAACAAAAGTCCTATCAAGAGTAGGTAATCTTAAGATGGGAGGAGAAGAAAATATATTCTTGATTTGGTCTAGTGAAGATTGGCATTCTTCAGACCAACGGACCAGATTAGGCGAACCTTTCTTCAACAATGTTGAGAGAGGTGCCATGATCGAAGATAAATTTGGAATAAATCTCCCATAAAATTGAATTAAACCTAAGAGACTCCTAACTTGTTTCTTCGTTTTTAGGAACAGAGATGTTCAGTATTTTGGAAGTATTGTGGTCTTCTGTCTTCAAGAGACCATGACCAACACGATGACCCAGGAAAGAGATTTCACCAAAACCAACAAAAGCTTTAGAAGGTTTTGCTGTCAAATTATTCTCACGTAGAGTGGACAGTAAGTCATATAACCCTAAATAGTGATCTTCCCAGGTATCACTGAAGAGACAGATGTCATCTAAGTATGCGATGACATCCGAACGATGTGACAGAATTCGACGCATCATGCGAACGAAAGTGGCAGGGGCGTTCATGAGACCAAAAGGCATAACATTCCATTGAAATAGACCCCTAGGTGTAGAAAAAGCAGTAAGAGGTTTGGCATGCTCTGCTAAAGGCACTTGCCAATAACCTTTAGACAAGTCAAGTTTAGTGAAGAATCTAGAATTAGAAAGTCTAATCAGTAGATCTTCTAACAAAGGCATCGGTTCAGCATCGAACTTTGTGACCTGATTCAATTTGCGATAATCAACACAAATTCGTATGTTCTTATCCTTCTTCCGGACAATAACCATGGAAGAAGAATATGGTGAAGTCGATGGTTCAATTATATTTAATTGAATCATTTCATCCAATTCCTTTTCCACTTGCGACTGAAAGTGTATAGGAATAGGATACGGCCTAACCCTAATTGGATTATTGTCGGTAAGAATTATGTCATGTTCTATGACATCTGTGTGTCCAGGAATGTCAGTGAGAACATCCTGAAATGTTTGTAACATCGACGAGACTTGTCGATGTTCGTCACCAGAAAGATTAGGAGAAACAGAAACGTTTTTCCAAGATTCCGTGGAATGTAATGGAACCACTGGAAGGGGAAGGTTGACATCAGAGAAGGTAGCTTCCTCATCCTGTATGACAGACAGGGATGAATAATGACCGTGAGGTGCAGGAGCATCATCCGTTGCCTGGAAAATAGGCAGCAAATAGTCCGGACGTTCGTGAAATTCCGAAAGCATGTTTATGTGGAAAGTTTTATGCTTTCCATCAATATCGACCACATAGTCAACATCGGAAATCCGAGAGACTATTGCATACGGACCTTTCCATGCAATAAGAAGTCTATTTTCCCTACTGGGGAGTAGGACGAATGCTTTGTCACCTGGACAAAGTTGTCGTAGACATCTATTCTTGTTAGCAAACTGTCTTGCCTTCTCTTTAGCAATTTCTGATGAAGCAGTTGCTAGCTTACATGCCTCAATGATCTTTTGTCTAAGAGCAATGACATACTCATATGAGGATTGAGTTTCATCGCTAATATCATCGGCAGTGATGAGATCGTGTAATAAAGACATAGGGCCGCGTGGACGCGCGCCAAAGACAAGTTCGAAGGGAGAAAATCCTGTGTGTTCATTAGGGACTTCTCTATAGGCAAAGAGAGCCGCGGGTAAAACCCTGTCCCAATCTTGAGGATGATCTTCAGTTATCTTACCAAGCAAAGTCTTGAGCGTTCTATTCAGACGCTCAACTAACCCATTAGACATAGGATGGTAGATACTACTGAGAGATCGTTCAATATGTAAGGTAGACATTACCTGTGACATAGTGTCAGATATGAGTTGAGTGCCATGGTCTGACAATATTTCTCTGGGGACCCCAAGCGAGAAAATATCAACCAAAGAGCATCTGCGATATCTGTAGTAGATATGCTCTTAAGAGGAATAGCCTCTGGCCAACGTGTGCACATATCGACACATGTAAGGATAAACTGATGTCCTCTGGCCGACTTGACCTTAAAAGGGCCAATAATATCTATGGCCATTTTCTGAAACGGCCGAATAGGAATGTCAGCAGCCTGGATAGGCGCAGCATGTCGTGGTCCTCTAGATTTGACCTCCTGACATACCTTGCATGATCGGCAGTAAATACGAATGTCCTTATTGACAAAAGGCCAAAAGAAAGCCGCAAGGACTCTCGACTTCGTACGGGCAAAACCCATATGTCCAGCACATTGCGAGTCATGAGCATGTTGTAATATTTGCACTCTCATGCTCTTGGGAACAAGAATTTGCGAATGTGCCGACGTAGTCGAATCTTGTACCATACGTACAAGTACGCCGTTTCTCATTGCAATCCAAGATTTCTATTTGTATCCTGATTCGGATCACCTTTCTTCGCAAGAACGAAGAATTTTTTTAAAGAAGGATCTTCTTCTTGCAATTTTATGAAAGAGTCACGAGTAATTACTAAGTGACTATCTTGGCTATCAACTTCATTATCACTATTCAGTGAAGTTTCGGGTGTTTGTAGAGCTTGTGCTCTTGTAACTACTGCATTTGTAGCTTGCATGTTATTATCTTCCCAAGCAGCAATCTGCTGTGGGGTACACTCCCTAACTCCGTGAATACGACCAATAATAAGGTCCGCAATAGGATTAGGTAAGAGACAAGCATGCACATCTCCAGTAAAGAAAGGAGTGGCAATGCGAATTACAGCAGTAGGATATTTTTCTAGAGTGCCGCCAAATGTGACACATTTAATAACCCTTCCTGTAGCACAAGATGGATCTACAAGCGATTGTCTAACACCAATAGTGGTGCATCCGGAATCGAAAAGTAGTGAGACCGGAGTATCATTAACAAGACCCTTATGTAGGATTAAAGAACCCCTCCCGTCATGCGCAACAGCAGCAGGAAGAGCGGGAAGTGGGTGACCACAACTCAAAGTAGTTATGGTACCCGGTTCGAATAAAGTACTGCATTGGGGGCATTTGTTTGCTCTCTCAAAGTCAAAAGCAGAACTAGTGACAGCGTCAAAGTTTTTACTATCAACAACATGATTACAGGCTCCCTCAGTTTCCTGTTGTACAGCATTAGCCTGCTGATATCTCTTTTTTTTTTGTGTTGAGATCTACCCCGACTATTATTACCTCTGAAGTTATCAGAGTTATTATTATCTCTGCAGTTATTATTGTCTCTATTGTAATTGTTATCCTGGTTCGAATTCCAGTTTCCACGATTACTATCATGTTCACATTGATGCGAACATCTATTTGTTTGGTTCTGAGGTCTTCGGCAGGAATAACCTCTATTACCATATCCTCTTTTGAAATGCTTATAATTATTAGGGTGATAGTAACGAGTACTATCAGGTTGTCTCCAATTCTTCGAAGAAGAATCACCATGAAATTGATTTCCATGATTTTGACAGAAATTACCGCTACTCTTTCTATCAAAATTTTGTTGGAATCTACGAGCAAAGTTTTGGCCATACGGAGCTGCCGAAGCAACTGGTAAACCTTCTTTCACCTTAGAGTTACCCATGGTTATGTGTGGGTGCGCAGTTACGTATTGGCAACAGAAATCTTCCATTTCTTTTATTGTTTTAGGTTTACGTTCATGAAGGAAAGCAAGGAAAGACTCATTGACAGACGACATGACTTTGTCTCTAAGTATTAAGTCCATAAGTCCTTCATAAGTTTTTTCCGTCTTAGATAGTTCAACCCATCGTGAGAAAGTAATGCGTATTCTTGCAATAAACTCGGAGAATTCAACTCCATTTTCAGGTAACATGTTTTTAAATTGTAGACGATAGCCGTCTTCGTTAAGCTGATATTTCTTTAACAAAGCGGCCCTGACAACCTCATAATTGTTCTTGTCAGGTTCATCCACCATATTTAATATACTTAGAGCTTTACCTGTCAGTATCCCTGATAACTGATAAACATATTTTGCTTTGTCTATGTTATGAGCTGTACATGCTTGTTCAAATCTGTCCAGATAGAACATTATGTCATCGCTGGAAGGACTAAATGTTGGTAACTTAATCTTAAAAGTATCATTATTAGCCTTACCAGAAGATGAACCCTTGTTTGAATCATTACCATTACTCATGCTCGTCAATTTCAATTTTTCCAACTCTAAAGCTAAGACCTTTTCTTCATGTTCCATTTTTGCTTTCTCTTTCCTCTCATCAGACTCTCTCTGTAATCTTCTTTCCTCAGCCTGAGCCTCTTCTTCGAAGTCTTTTATTCTCAGCCTCTTTTTCAAGTCTTTTATTTTCAGCCTCTTTTTCAAGTCTTTTTTTCTCAGCCTCTTTTTGAAGTCTTTCAGCTTCTAGCTGTAGCTGGAGTTTTCTTTCCTCAGCTTCTGATTCCCTTTTTTGTTTTTCCATTTCCATTTGGAATCTTTTTTCATCCACCTGCATCTGCAGTTTCTTTTGTTCGCTTCCATATGCAGTTTCTTTTGTTCAGCTTCCATTGCTTTATCATATCGAGCAGTTGCAAATTCTTCTAACTTATCACCAGTCTTCCCAAGCAATTTACCCTGCTCAATAAAGTGCTCAAATGTAGACATGTTGTCTAACATATGAGTCCAAAACCTGAAATAATTAACTAATTTATTTCAAACCTAAGTGTAACAAGTCTTAATTAAGCACTTGTATATTCACATCACATTATATTATCCCAGTCTCTGTGGGAAACAAGTCTCCAATCAAAGAACTTGTATATGAAATATCAGCACTCAATTCTTGATCATAAGTGCACTTCTCATTCAATAGTGCACGACACTATTCATCATTCATTTATCATCAGTGTAGTAGTAACAGTGCATTAGCATAGCCCATTAACTAATTACTATAACTGTAAACAATGACTATGTAAACACATGCAGAATGTAAACATTGAAAATGTAAACAATGCAAACAATGTAAACAATAACAATGTAAACAATAACAAAGATCAGCAACAATACAAAAACGTTCGCAGAAATCAACTAAAAATAAAGCAGAAATTAATGAAATATCACAAAAAATGTGACGATATCTGCGCTATAATTAAACAAAATACATGACACCACAGTGTATAAACAAAAATGTTGTATGAAACTAAATTATAGACAAGAGTAGGCTAACAAATACAAACAAATCAAAACAAAACTAAAGAATGCGAAATAATAACGAAAACAATATTAAAACATGTCATCACAGCTAACATAAATAGCAACAGAAGTCGCTTAGCAAATTCCAGTATCGGAAATTTGCAAACCCTACAGAAAACGCTCACAATAGACGACCTCTATGACGTGGCATAATCTAACGGAGACACCACCCAACCGAGAACCCGCTGAAATATAAACATATAAATATACAAATAACATATAGACATATAACATATAGAATGAGATGATACACAGAAGACTCAGCAGAAGTATAAGGGCACAGTTTACATACAAACAGGCCACTTAACTTATAGGCTTCCAATCGTAGAACAGCAGAAAAAAAACGGATGTCAATCAACGTCCTAAAGAGCGAAGCTCCAACGATGATGGCACATCTGAACTGCTTCCACTGCTAACACGATGGTACAAGAGTTTCTGAAATACTGTGTGTTGAGTTGTTTCGGCACTTGACCTTCTAATCCAAAAGTAAGTTGATGGAAATCGGTACTTGGCCTTCTTCAGAAAACAACCCGTTTCAACCGGCACTTGACCTTCACAAAAACGACAGCACTGGAACCTTGACAGCAGCAACTTGCTTGACTTGCGTAAAAGATAACAGCAGTCCGAGTTATCCGGCAACATGTAACAACGCCGGGTACTGTCAAATTCTTGTTTCCGTCAAAAAGTTGAAATTTTGACTTTTACCGGGCAACGCCGAGTACTTTGAAAATTTTGAAGATGTTGACTGTATTGAAGAATGTTAATTTCTTGAAGGATGCTGATGAATTCTTGTTGAAAATGAAGTGGGTAAGGGACCCCGTGTTTGCTGGTACCAGAATCAAACCAGCTTATGGCCACCAAATGATGCGTGATGCCATATGATGATGGATGGTATCCGCATGTCTGGTTTTGTGTAGTGTGCAGATGTGTTCAGTCAAACAATGTTCATACAAAAATAACAGGGCAATCCACATAGGACGTCAGTAAACTCACGACGTATAAAGTCAATGATTCTTGTAACAGCCGTTGACGTTTTTCTTCATTATTTATTGTGGACGCCACAGTGACAAAATGGTTACGCGAATATGTAGGCACATCAAACAGTCATTATCACAGCAACATTCAATACAGCAATAGACGGTAGACAGCATTACAATGATGAGTCAGATGCATGTTATATTTCATAGTGCTGTAAATGTAGTCAGGTGAAAAACTCCATCCTTTTCTATAACAGCAGGAGATAACCAGATGTATGAGATCAGTTCACTCTCCTTAGTCTGACTTCAGCAAGACAGACACGTCTGCCGAAGTATAAATAATGTCCTCAAAAATATCCTCTAGATAATAAAGGTTTTCCAAACCTAGTTCATTTAACAAAGTAGCAAGTAATGGTCCTTGGGACATGCATCAACCGATGCAGTACAATACAGCGACATGTGAGCTGGGAAAACATCTCGTGACGACGACTTTCGAAGACAGGCTATGAATCGAAATCGCTCACGACCCAAAATCGATAGAGTTAATGAAAAGTCAATTTACCTTGCCTTCAGGAAATACACAGAAATATCACGCCTCCCGACATGTGGGAAACACTAGAGGTATTATCTCGAATAAACGAAATATCCATTAAGAGGACTACACATCCCTGACAGAACAAAAAATAGCGGAGATCCCCTCTTCAACGAGGCATCTCTTTCGCCATTCAAATCGCTCACTCCACTAGTGGTGGGCGGAAACCGATCGACCAAAAAACAAGACCAGTCATGCGCAGTCCAGCGCAAAAAAAATGACCACAGCTCAAAACTTAACTGCATTCAATACCAACGCGGGAAGACAAATGCTTACCGAGAAAAGTGACTATAAATTTCAAGCAGTTGTTGCCCTTGCGTTATAAAATAGATATTGTAATAAAACGATGTTGCGAGAATTTATCACGCAACACTTAGTATGGAGGAGAGGGTTTTTGGGTGGTAGCTGTGTCTAAATATAACTTTTAACGACAAAATTTTGGAGGGGAGAGAAAGGTTGGTTCAAAAATCAAGTACATTTTTGTAGAAACACAAGTAGAGACGGACAGACTAACAGATAAACATCCATACTTGACTGAAGCATGACTGAAATGACTTTAGTGTAGGAAATTTGAAATTCAAATAAACCTAGGCAGTGATTGGCCACAGACAAGCATATTGTCGGCGCTTAGACGCGGATTTGGGGGTCATTTCTCAATAGTTGTTCAGTGATAGACACAGATTTTAAAGTGTGGTGATTTCCATATGAAAGAAAGTGTAAGAAGTTTAGGGACGCCATACTATAGCCAGCAGCTCAGCTGAGTTTTGTTAGCAATTCTGTGTTATTTATTCATAATCTGGTAAGATTGAAATTATTTCCTTATATATTTTGAATATTGTTTCATGTTCGAGTGATTTGATACTGCCATATCGAAATCTAGCCTTACAAACAAGTAGGGATTTGCTCTAGACCCCCCGCCCAAGTCAGGGTCTAGGGACCAACAATGTACATAAACTCCAGCAAGAGTTAGGCAAGACAGATCAAGTGTTGAGAATAATGAAACATATTACCTATCCTCTTTTAGGGCAGAAAACTAATAAATATTTTTCAGAATCTATAGTCTGGGAGGATCTATCTGATGTAAAACCCACCATGGTAAATGTGCTGTTTGGTCAGAGAGATCTGACCTGTCTGTATGATGTGGTTGTTGTGTCAGTGTTGTGTCCAGACGTGGGTAGAGAATAGATTTTGACACATGGCCCATACTTTGATTGCAGAGCTGTGAGTTTCTGTTGTCAACCAAGCAGTGTCTATTCAGTTGGTGACTTACTCGAGTGTATCTGTGCAGTACTTGTGACAGAGACCACCATTATTGCCCGCCAGCACGGAGAGGTGGGACCACCAGATTTCAGCACCAGAGCTACAACTACAAGATGAGTGAGCCTCTGGTCTGCTGGACATTCACCAACACCGTTTAGTTACTAATACCCCATAAAAATTCCCACCATTTTCTGGACACTGTGTAGTCAATATAGACAGGTGTGATGAGGCCACCCCAACAGCACAAACATTAACTATCCTCCCAAGTAGATGACTACTAGAACATTTTAATAAAACTAACTAGTATAGTACATATATATGTACACTATTGCATTTATGATATAATATTCCATGCATTTCTTTCATAATCTCTAAATCCTTTTAAGTTCTGGTCAACCTAAAAAATTGATCCAGAACAAAATAAATGTAATATAATTCTATCAAAAAATTTTACACACGTGAGTTAGTTCAGTGTGTTGTAATATTTATTAATCTTATTAGTCTTGTTAAATATCTGTGGGTATATCTATAACCTATTACACCACCCTACATATCATAACCCTAGACACTTTACGTAGCCACATTCATTAAAAAAAAAAATTAAGTGTGAGGTCGTAGTGGTAGCAAGAAAGGCCTTCTGACAATTCTCAACTACATTTTATCTCAGGAGCCTTCACAGCTGGCCTCATACAATTACATTTAGTAATATCACCATCATACAATACCATCAAACACCACTACATAAATTGGGGTCTTGTCCAGGGATAATTAGCCCAACAGTAATATTAGGATCTCCTGGTGGGAGAAATAAAAGTAGGGAAATAAATTGTAAAATTCCCTTTAAAATTAAAAGTGTCCCTGTAGATAAAAGTTGGTGAATCTTCACAGCCAGTAATAATTAATTAGTTAACTGGTTAGTTAGAATTAGTTAGACTATAGTCATAAGAAGTACTTAGTGTATTTACTGGTTAGAGATTTAGCTTGTATATTATTATATTGTCTAAAAAGTATGGCGGAGCTGGCAAAATTTAGATCAGCTGCTGTGCTCACCGCGAAGGAGATGGGAATGGATGGTCAAATTTTAATTCAATACGTAACGGCTGAATGTGATAAATATATTGAACGGGAAGAAAGGAGGTTAGCTGAAGAGAAGAGGTTAGAGGCTGATAGAGAAATTAAGAGGCTGCAGATTGAGGCAGAAGAAAAACGACAGCAAAGGGAGGCAGAAGAAAAAGATTGACTGCCGAAAGGGAGGCAGAAGATAGAAGGTTGCAAAGGGAGCACGAATTACGACTAAGGGAGCTGGAATTACAAGGCCAGGCTCCTGAAAATGGTGCCAGCCCTTTTGCCTCAGATGCTACGCCCAGTCTGGGAGCCTCAAACTCCGCTATGGGGTTTCATTTAGACCATTTTGTTGAAAAAGACGATGACATAGAGGGGTACCTAGGACGTTTTGAGTTATTAGCTACTACATATGGGTTAGAGAGAGAGAGGTGGAGCTTAAAGCTATCACAGGGATTGAGAGGTACTTCTTATGAAGTATTTGCTAAAATGAACAGGGAAGACCAAGACAATTATGACATGTTAAAGCAGGCTTTGTTATTAAGGTACGAGAAGAATGGTGAATTTTATCGTAAGAAATTTAGAAATGCCAAACTGTTGTCTGGGGAGACATACCACCAATTCTCTGCTAGACTAGAAACCTATTTGGAGAAATGGACGGCTCTGGGGAAGACCCAAGATCTTAAAGAAATGATCATGATTGAGCAATTGAGAGAGTCCATGGCTCCAGACATGAGAAAATTTCTCATGGAACAAGGTGCAGAGAAGTTGGGGGAAATTTTAAATGTTGCTGAGAGGTATCAGGCAGCCCAGGCAGAGGTAAGTGGTGCTAAAAAGAAGCACATAGACAATTTTAAAGCTCCACAGCAATTTAATAAATTTGATAATAGAGAGCAGGGAAATAAAGGTAGGACAAACTTTGAGCGGCCAAGAAATGACTATCGCGACAGAAACTCACAGTTCAATGACCAAAAGTTCAATGAAAGAAAACCGTTGAACCAAGGAAAAAGATGGTGTAAATGGTGCAAGAAGGATAACCATAACACCGAATTTTGTAGAAGGAAACCTTCAAACATTGCTGCAATGAAGTCGGGGACGCGAAGATTAAAGGGTAATCCTAATGGACAACAGGAACCTTATCACCCCCCAGTTTGTGAGGATGTTATTTGTAATGGGGTCACCATAAGGTGCCTTTATGATACAGGTTTGGATTATGATTCAGTTGTGAAGTCTAGCCTAGTGGACCCAAGTCAGTATACCACAGAAACAGTGGAAATACAAGGGGCGACTAAGGACATACCACTCATTACACTTCCCATCGCAAGGATAACGGTGAAAACTCGCTATGTGGAAGGAGAAATCAGAGCAGCAGTGATAGATGAACCAATCTACCCTCTGATATTGGGGTGTAGATACGTCTTCTTGGGGAATCCCGAGAAACCTGTGATCATGGCGACAGTGCAGACCAGGTCACAGAAAAAGGAGGAAGAAGGTGAACCTATAAATGCTCATCCAGAGGAGATGAGGAAGGCGCAGGCTGAGGATAGGACACTCAAGCCCTGTTTTAAAAAATTGCCCAAATGCCACACACCTCCGAGCAAGGGGGAATATTTCATGAAGAACAAACTATTATACAGGAAGACAGGAACTAGGTCCACTGGTCACGGACAGTTAGTTCTTCCCAAGATATATAGGGCAAACTTAATAAGGAGCTTACATGTTGGAAAAGATGGTGACCATGAGAAAGTCGGTACCATCTGCCAAAAGATTGCTCGAAAATACTATTGGCCCGACGTAAATGTCGATGTTGAAAACTTTGTAGAAGCATGTGGCGTATTTCATGAGGGAACACCCACAAAGGGAAAATATGTGCAGGACCTAGAAACGCCACGGGGCAACTTTAGGCCTGAAAGGAAAACTAATTATACTCGGGTAGACAAAGTGGAATGGGAGCCCCCTTTTCACACCCAGTCTTCACTTGAATGGATTAACATGGCCACTATGCGAAGAGTACAAAGAAGAAATTTTACCCAGGATAGGATGACAATCCCTCGGTCAGACTTATATAAACTGGAAGAACAGACAAGAGAGCGAAGATCTCTCATAAGCAATCTAAAGTGGGGAGACAAACCCCAGAAAAAAATTGGTAGTGGTCGATTTGTGAGTGATGATTCTAGGAAGAAAAGTCCTCATTATAGAGCTTCTAATGGACGGGACCCGATGGGTTCCATGAAAAATAAGTATGATAAATTAAAGATCCAGATGAAACTCTATTAAGGACCTGGACAGATGAGAAGGCGGAAGAGACTGTTACCTCATCGTATCAATATGTGAACGAACTGACCACTCGTTTGAAAGCTGGATGGAAACTGGCAAATGATAATTTGAAACAAGCCAGGAAGAAACATGCAGCATATTTTAATAGGAAGGCAAAGGACAGGGAACTGGCAGTCGGAGAGAAGGTGCTGCTTCTACTACCGGGAAGCCAGAATAAATTACAAATTGGTTGGCAAGGTCCATATACGGTTCTAGAGAAGGTGTCTAGAACAAACTATAAAATTGACAAAAAGGGGAAGGAAAAAGTTTATCATGTAAACCTGTTAAAGAAGTATCTGGACAGACCACTCCAGGAAAGCACCCCCTTATTGACCTTGGCTATTGCAACCCAGATGCAAAAAGAACCACTCACCTCACATGAATACCCATTACATCCTTGTGAAACAGCAGCACAGGTAAAAGTCAGTAAGCACCTGACTAAAAACCAGAGGGAGAGAGTTCAACAGGTTCTGGAGGAACATACAGATGTATTAACAGATAAACCAGGCCATACAAATTTGCTACAGTATGACATGAAACTGGTAGACTCAAACCCAATCTGTATGAGAGCCTATTCTATTCCGTTCGCGAAGGAGAAGGCATTGAAGGAAGAAATAGAGTATTTGTTGAAGGAGGGGATTATTTCGCACAGTGAATCATCTTTTAGTTCTAGTGTCGTTTTGTTGAGAAAACCGTCTGGGGAACACAGACTGTGCATAGATTACAGGAAACTGAATGCTGTCACAGAAGGACAAGTGGATCCATTACCAGACACAAAACAGTTATTTGCCAGACTGAACAAGGCAAAAATACTTTTCAAAGGTGGATCTTAGTAAAGGCTATTACCAGATCCCAGTGAAGCCTGAAGTGAGACCTTATTTGGCTTTTAGCACTTCGGATGGACATTATGAATTCAATATGCTACCATTCGGACTGAAAAATGCTCCGAGTGTGTTTTCAAGGATGATGCGCAAATTGTTGGATCCCCTGAATAACCCATGTATCACAAATTTCATGGATGATATTCTCGTCGCCACCGAGACATTTGAAGAACACATTGAAGCTCTGGAGATGTTGTTTGATAGACTTCGGGAGGCGAACTTAACTGCTAGGCCAACAAAATGTTGTATTGGATGCAAAGAGTTGGAATTCTTGGGACACACTGTATATCAGGGTAATATGACCCCTGATCCTAAGAACTTGGAAAAACTGCAGAGAGCACCTAGGCCACAAACAAAAAAGGACGTGCGATCATTCGTGTCGTTATGCGGATTTTATCAGAAATACATCAAAAATTTTAACGCTATTTGTGCTCCTCTGACTGATCTGACTCGCAAGGGACTTCCAGATAAAATTATTTGGACTGCACAATGTGAACTAGCGTTCCAAGAGTTAAAGGAAAAACTCACTAGCAAGCCTATTCTCAAACTGCCTGATTTGACACAGGACTTTGTCTTAAGAACCGATGCAAGTAATGTAGGACTCGGAGGGGCTTTGTTGCAAAGATCATCTTCACCTGATGGGGAACTGAAACCAGTCGCTTATGCAAGCCGCAAAATTGAATAGGGCGGAACAAGGATACTCCACAAGCGAAAAAGAATGTTTAGCATTAATCTGGGCAATAAAGAAGTTTCAAATCTATCTGTATGGTAGGACTTTTGTGGTGGAGACGGACCATCAGCCTCTCGTGTTCTTGTCTCAGGCTAAGCATGAAAACGCAAGATTGCTGAGGTGGTCTTTGTTGCTTCAACCTTATCAGTTTAGTATCCAATATATCCCAGGCAAATTGAATGTCGGTGCAGATTTCCTCAGTCGGCACCCCTGTGATCAAAATTAGAGTAGTGGCAGACGTGAGGAGTAATTTTACCTATGTGTATCGCTGGTTTTGGAACTTGCCATAGGCATGTTTTCAAGTGGGGAGATGTGTAGTGAAATTGACAGAGATACAACGGTAAAATACCTCCAAGGATAACATATAAGGATAAAAAACATAATGCGTAGGCTGCTGATGTACATGATCGCCTAGACCGCGGGTCATCACCCTCCATAAAAATTGACTTGCTAGACAGGAGGGGAACGGAGGATCAAAAAGGAAAAAATATGACTGGAAAGATTGCGTGAGACTAGAAAGGCTAAGGAGACGCAATTGGGGGGGGGGGGGGGGGGCGGGGAACGGAGAAAAGTCACGTTTCCCAAGTTGACATAAAAAGTAAGCAACTCGACAGAAGGGACCATAGATATGTTACGCCACAGTCATTTATTGGACGCTTTTGCGCGATACCAAGCCCTTGATTTGAATTCAGCGGCTAAAACGCAGAGGTTTGGAATATTACAAAATTTAAAAAGTACTTTTTTCTTAATATTAATGTTAGGAATATAAAAATTAGCTGGCCGGATGGCCCATTCTGAGCAGTGAACTAATATGTTCTTAATTTTACAGACGGATAGATAATATTGAAGATAATGACAAAAGACAGTGTTGTTCACATCATCGACAGACTGTATTGAATCTAAAAGTGTCGCTAATTGCACAAAAAAAACACGACCTTGGGACGCAGGTGTTCAAATTTACTTAGTATGGAGGAGAGGGTTTTTGGGTGGTAGCTGTGTCTAAATATAACTTTTAACGACAAAATTTTGGAGGGGAGAGAAAGGTTGGTTCAAAAATCAAGTACATTTTGTAGAAACACAAGTAGAGACGGACAGACTAACAGATAACCATCCATACTTGACTGAAGCATGACTGAAATGACTTTAGTGTAGGAAATTTGAAATTAAAATAAACCTAGGCAGTGATTGGCCACAGACAATCATATCATTAGCGCTCAGACGCGAAAGTTGGGGTCATTTCTCAATAGTTGTTCAGTGATAGACACAGATTTTAAAGTGTGGTGATTTCCATATGAAAGAAAGTGTAAGAAGTTTAGGGACGCCATACTATAGCCAGCAGCTCAGCTGAGTTTTGCTAGCAATTCTGTGTTATTTATTCATAATCTGGTAAGATTGAAATTATTTCCTTATATATTTTGAATATTGTTTCATGTTCGAGTGATTTGATACTGCCATATCGAAATCTAGCCTTACAAACAAGTAGGGATTTGCTCTAGACCCCCCGCCCAAGTCAGGGTCTAGGGACCAACAATGTACATAAACTCCAGCAAGAGTTAGGCAAGACAGATCAAGTGTTGAGAATAATGAAACATATACCTATCCTCTTTTAGGGCAGAAAACTAATAAATATTTTTCAGAATCTATAGTCTGGGAGGATCTATCTGATGTAAACCCACCATGGTAAATGTGCTGTTTGGTCAGAGAGATCTGACCTGTCTGTATGATGTGGTTGTTGTGTCAGTGTTGTGTCCAGACGTGGGTAGAGAATAGATTTTGACACATGGCCCATACTTTGATTGCAGAGCTGTGAGTTTCTGTTGTCAACAAAGCAGTGTCTGTTCAGTTGGTGACTTACTCGAGTGTATCTGTGCAGTACTTGTGACAGAGACCACCATTATTGCCCGCCAGCACGGAGAGGTGGGACCACCAGATTTCAGCACCAGAGCTACAACTACAAGATGAGTGAGCCTCTGGTCTGCTGGACATTCACCAACACCGTTTAGTTACTAATACCCCCATAAAAATTCCCACCATTTTCTGGACACTGTGTAGTCAATATAGACAGGTGTGATGAGGCCACCCCAACAGCACAAACATTAACTATCCTCCCAAGTAGATGACTACTAGAACATTTTAATAATACTAACTAGTATAGTACATATATATGTACACTATTGCATTTATGATATAATATTCCATGCATTTCTTTCATAATCTCTAAATCCTTTTAAGTTCTGGTCAACCTAAAAAATTGATCCAGAACAAAATAAATGTAATATAATTCTATCAAAAATTTTACACTATTGAGTTAGTTCAGTGTGTTGTAATATTTATTAATCTTATTAGTCTTGTTAAATATCTGTGGGTATATCTATAACCTATTACACCACCCTACATATCATAACCCTAGACACTTTACGTAGCCACATTCATAAAAAAAAAAAATTAAGTGTGAGGTCGTAGTGGTAGCAAGAAAGGCCTTCTGACAATTCTCAACTACATTTTATCTCAGGAGCCTTCACAGCTGGCCTCATACAATTACAATTAGTAATATCACCATCATACAATACCATCAAACACCACTACACCAGCAGTCTACGTTATTGATTAATTTATGCATGACTTATATGGACTTATGTTCTACTCCTATTTGAAATGATCATCCTGTGTGTACAACTGTGAATTAAATGTATGGACTCAATGAAATGACTTATCAAATCAATCGTATTCCAAGGTTCAAGTATTGTTCGGAATCTTTCACCCCCGCATTCGCTTAATCTTCCATCGAAGGCACGATGCACTATCACTGAATAAAAAAACTAACATATCAAAGAAAAAACAATGGCCAGAAATTTATAATTGTTTTATTCATATCACATGGAACATTGTTCAGAGCAAACCACCTTGTAACAGTGACTGAATCGTACTTTTGCCTCGAAGTCATTTTGTAGCTCAATTAATTCTTCTTGTAAATGTTGACTTACTTGTTCCACGTCTGATTCAAACGGATTAATCACGCAGTCCAGTATTATTAGTTCTTGCAAGTCCTTAAATCTTATGCTCATATCATTTTTAATAGCGTCCAAATGACTGCAATAAACCTATAAATCGGAATCTTTAAGCCTGTCCCCACCTAACTGTAGTAAACATGGGAAACGAGAAAGTTCTCGGCGACTAAGATTATTTTTATATAGGCCTAATGTCAATTTGTTGATGAACCCCATGATAATTCATTTCACTTTAATCAGACTGATCTCATTTCCTTGTAGCTTAAGAAGAACTTCATTTAACTTTTCAAATATATCTGAAATATAGGCCCCATCGTTTCGCAATACTTCTCTTTCGATGCTTAATTCTTCTTTGATTGAATCCAAAAACTCTACAACAGAATCAAATAATGCCCATAATCTTTTTAAACAGTTACCTTTGGACAGCCATCGTACTTCCGTGTGTAGGAGAACACGTTAAAACTCATCACAATTATCACAACAAAGTTTACGAAATAATCTATCGTTCAACGAATGCGCCTTAATTTTGTTAATAACACTGATAACACAGTTCAATGATTTGTTGAGTCTGTCACTAAGATGCTTGGTGACTAAATGTTGTCGATGAATAACACAACAAATTGTTAAAACACCTGGTGCCACATTTTTTTTAAAGTAGGCCTGAAACCCACGATGACGACCAACCATAGCTGGTGCTCCGTCTGTCGCACATGCGATGACATTGGAAAAAGGAATTTTTTTTCCCAACAAAAATGTGTTTCCAGAAAAAAATATGTGTCGAGAGTGGAGAGAGAAGGTTAGCTTGTGTGAGTCGAGAGGCTAATGAATGTTTCTAGTGTTGAAGGGACATAAATCTCCTCCTACTGTCTCCTGACAATGGTAACATCCCAGGTACAAACATTTTGCGTTTGGAATCCTTGAAACACTATGGGACGCAAGGCAAATAAAAACTATCGTGTTACAAGCTATGCGAAGGGGAATATCTTTTGTAATTAATTCATATTGATTCTTGTAAAAATGTACACAACGCCTCCCTGAATGGAATCAGCGACCCCCAATCGTTTCGACCCATCAGAACGCCCCCAGACATCTTGAAAACGTTCCCAGGGGGCGGCACCGCCCCCGTTGAGAAACACTGATCTAGATTGTCAGTTAACTACTACCTGACTTGTCCTGTGTCATTCCTACATCTTTCTCACCAGTTCTCTTCCCCAGTTCTCTTCCCCAGTTCTCTACCCCAGTTCTCTTCCCCAGTTCTAGGAATTACATCTAATATTTCTATCCCACTTCCATCTCGCCATAGAGACTTCTAAAATGTTAAGAAGCACTGGTCTAGTATAGAAAGCGTCACGTCACAAAAGATGTAATCTATCGCACTCGGGTTCCCACCTCTAGCTTGAAAAAAAAGAAAAAAAAAAGGAGCCATGATTATTTCACATTAGTTATCAGGAATATAAGCAAATACACTGCAGTAACAACACATACATATTTATGTTTATTAGCTATTTTGAAATATAAAACGTTACCAAAAAAAACTGTAATCTTAAGTTCAACTGGGCCCATTAAGCGGTCCAAATCGGGCCCGGCAATTACTAAGGCCCACTCTGTTTGGTCCTATGTTAAAATTTCTAATGACTTTGGGACATGTCCCTCGCACGGGTAGATCTACTGTGATTTCTCACCGACAAGAACAGTTGGCAAGGTATTTGTTATTGGTTTGGTATGTGTTAAGTGTAATAATCTCAGCAAGTATCCATTGGTAACATTGAACATGATGTCACGTAATATTAAAGTTCAGCATGTGTGATTTTACAAAAATTTCTTATATTTTAGAAATTAAGTCACTGTCAGGAGAAAGTCTGTTACCGTCGTCCGACTATGGGCTGTCAGTTGTGTACGTTCATGCATCTATAGCTGAGACAGGTATAGATATTTCTTTCTTTCTTTCTTTCTTTCTGTTTTTCTTTTTTTAAATCCTTCCTTTCTGTCTGTCTGTCTTTATTTCTTTCTTTGTTTTTCTTTCTTTCTTTCTTTCTTTATTAATCTTTGTGGGAAGTGCATCACTTGCTCTCTTTGTGCTGATAGCTTAATTTTGTTCTCTGTGAAGATAGAACCAGTTTTTAAACAAATGATTACGGGTTTGTTGTCAATAGACAAGGTGTAACCTTAGTACGAGAAATTGTCTCACGCGGAACAACAGAATTTATACTGAAAAGCAGTGGCGTATTCTCTATGTGTGCTGTGCGTGCTGCGCACACCTATGCCCGAAAGAAAATAAAAATTTAATTTATTATTCTATAAAATATTTCTCTTCTAAAGTTCTGCTTTCGGACCGCACGCATCAGGATAACGGATTTTCCCGCATAGAATCTACGAGTATATCTAGTTTCAGTTTCCCAGACACACGCCACTGCTGAAAAGGGGCTATTTAAGTTGAAAGTGAACGTCCGATTCACAAACCACATGGCAACTCACACTCACACACAAAACTATCAAGAGTAACAAACCCTCTTATCTTCGAAAGCTTCTTACTGTCCAGTTAAACTCAAATAAACGTTCTTCGGGTTTTTTCAATCCTTCTAGACGCAAAATCTCTAATACGAAGTGGTTTTAACTTCTATGCTCCGGTTCTCTGGAACAAATGCACCTTAGTATTTCTTAGATGTCATACATTAAATTGTTGTCTATAACTATGCATTGTTGCATATCTCTTGAGTTTCATTATCACTTTGGCTATCAGAAGGTGGTGATCTGATGCCACATCTGCTTCTCTATATACCTTTACATCATGCAATGATGATCTAAACTTCTTGTTTATGCATATATGATCTATCTGATTTTCTGTTCTATGGTCTCATTATATCAATGTTGCAGTGTGTATTCTGTTATGTGGAAACATGCTTCCTCCTATATCCAATTGATTTGAAGCACAGAAGTAGTTTGTAAATTGTTCCCCATTTTCATTCATTATTCCTAGCCCATGTTTTCCCATGACTTCTTCAAAGCCGGTGTTGACTGTACCTATCTTTGCATTCATGTCACCCATCAAAATTGTGATGTCTCTTCTTTTTATTTTATCTATAATATCTTAGTCTAGTATAAAATGCTTCTTTCACAGACTCTTTTTTTTCATTGGTTGGTGCACAACTTTGGATGACGTTTACATTTATTTTCTTTTTAGCTGTTTTGAAAGTAGCTGTTATGATTCTGGGTCCCACGGCTTCCCATTCAATGAGTGCTTTCTGTGCTTCTTTAGGTAACATATGAGTTACCCCTTCACTGTGGTGTGAACTTTCGTCTTCGTGTCCCGAGGAAGAGCACCAATTTGCCTCTGCTGTGTCTTCCTGTCTACCCCCTTCCACTTTGTTTCACACAGTCCCAGGACATCGATCTTATATTCCCTCATTTCTGCTGCTACTTGTGCCACTTTCCCTTGTTCGTTTAATGTCCGAACATTCCAGGTGCCAAATCTGGAAGTTCTCCTAGAAGAAAGAAGGTTAGTCAGTAACACAGGCTCCTTTCAGCTTTCCCTGTGTTGCATCATACGCCTCCTTGCGAGAGGACATTATCCTGTCTTAGATGGCTGAGTTTTATTTTCCTTAATTGACTTGTCCATGTTTATTGAAGATTTTGGTGGTTTAAAATGTTTTACAGGATGGGGTAACCAGCCCCCATGCCCAACCCTCCTTAGTCGTTTTCTACGACATGCTTGGTAGGGAACAGTGTTACATTCTGTGCTCCCCTTCGAGCACCGGTAACATACGGGTAAAGATATTGTAATGCTTTTTATTAAAACATTGCTGTGAGCCGCGGTAGCTCAGTGGTTGGTTCACTGACTTCCTAGCTCGGTGCTCCAATTGAGGTGGAATTTTTTTATACTGCAAACGGCTCTAGGGTCGACGCAGCCTCATGAATTGAGAACCAGAGCAACTCTGAGAAGGTTAAGCCCTAGTGTGCTGATGGTCAAGAAAATATGGGCTAAACACCATATTCCCAAACATGCCTCATTAAGCTTATAACGGGATCCTTTACCTACCTTTACCCCTTTTCAATTGCTGCATTCTTAAGACAAAATGTTACGTCGCCAATATGTCCTCCACAAAAAAACACATGTTGAAGGTACGAAAGGTACGAACCCCACAGTGTCACATAACTCATCATATGATCTTTCTCGGTGCCGTGTAATCAAGATATTATCTCCGTTTTATTGAATGAAGAATCTCCACAGGATCAAACAATAACTATATGATCTCCACGCCGTCACATAGTGAAGATATGAGCTCCACAATATCATACAGTGAAGATGTGATCCATACAATGTCATATACTGATTATATGATCCCCACTGTGACATACGATGCCAAAGGATTACATTCTATCTACCAAAATAAACTTTCGTCGAATCCGAAAGGTAAATAATTCATTTACTTAATATTGTTTTGGCATCTTTAACAGTATATGTTAATCTTAGCGCTTTTGCTTTTTATTTTTCTCTTCTTCTTCTTCCTCGTCCTTCTTTTCTTCGTCTCCTCCCCTCCTCTCCTCATCCTCCTCACCCTTATCATCACGACCACCGCCCCCATTATAATCATCATAATCACCATCTTCTTCTCCTCCTTATTCTTCTCCGCGTCCTTCTTCTATTTCTTCTTCTTTCTTTTTTCTTCTACTTGTTTTTTTCTTCTTCCTTTTCTTCTTTTTTAACATCAGTGAATAGGTCAAGTATTACTACACATTATTTCATTCTATATAAAGCCAAAAGTACAGGAATGAGAGAAAATATTATAGTCTCTCAATTATCTTTTATACCAGGGGTTCCCAACCTTGTCTATGCCTCGCACCCCTAGGAAATGTTTGATTAATGTTCGCACCCCCTACAAAAGTAATATCACGTTGATAGCTCAGTTGGTTAAGCGTGAGACTCTTGACCTTAGGCTTCTTTGTCGCACCCCCCGAAATGCCATCTCGCACCCCTGTTTTATACCGTCACTATTATGTCTCTGCAACAACTACAAAGTTATAGACATTCATAAATTCATGCTTGCGTAGAATAAAAGGATTGAAATGGTGTGACAAGATCACTAACAGGACGACATCCAGACAAGTGCTGGTGGAGATGAGAAGAAGACGTTGGAGATAGATAGGATACACACTGAGGAAACCTGCATTATAATGAAGCCCTTGTTCTGGAATCCCCAGGGAAAAAGTAATAAGGAGAAGAGAACAGGAGACGGAAATGAAAATGATGAAGACACGAAAAGACCTGGATCTGAGGGGATGAGAGAGGAAGGTGGTATAAGTTTGTTGAAGGTCCATGAGAGAGGAAGGTGGTATAAGTTTGTTGAAGGTCCATGTTCCTTAGAGAGTTAATAAATAAATATTACAAACATAACGGTATGTTTCAGGGATTCGTGAGAAATAAAGAAGTAGAAAACTAGACGACAGAAAAACAACAGAAATGATAGGCTCACCGGAGAATCTAAACCAGGATCTCCCGAACAGCAACACCGCCTGTCTACGGAAGCGAAGCACACTATCCTACCAGCCAACTAGGCACCATAAAAATAGTGCTTCGTGGACATGAGTTATTAGCGCGATTTTCCACACTCAACACCGGATGTACACCTAGGACGATCCAGCCTAATTAATGACGCAATCACTTCTGCAGTTCCCCTGTTATACAGTATAGATTAGATTACACAAGACAAAGACCCTAATACTGTGTCTAGTAAATGATAGAAGACTTTGAACAGTACAGGACAGAGGGTATTTGTTCCTTAGAGAGTTGAAAGGTGATTATGATCACGTCTCTGCAGGTCTCATAGCACGCTGTGTAGGACAACATTATTTTGTCTACTATTAGTGCAGTATATATCTTTGTTCATCGTTTCATGTTGAAGAAGAGAGTATTTGTTAATAAAAATTAATACTTAAAAAGGTAATATGTATTGAGCTGTTTTCATATGTTCACACAAATTATCCGATGAAAATTGGACTTATTTGTTCTGTGTCTATATCTGTTATATTCCATCTTCTTTATTCTTTTTATGATCTGAACAATAACACAACAGTATGCTGGATTCATAGACAGTTTTGTCATCCACATTACTCATTTGCGATTCTGCAGAATCATGAAAAGGTTCGTCATAATCACTGGCATCATAATTACAGTTTGTCATCAGTACCTGTTGTAAAATGTTAGAAGTTAGCACCGAAAATATATGTATTTACATTATCTTTCTCATTACACTCATCATCCTGATTAAACATAGTAGTTCGTTTTTTCCATCATTCATGTACTTTTAAATTATATTAGAAGTTATGACTTAAGAATAGTAGTAGTAGTAGTAGTACCAAAAATATTAGTAGTAGTAATAATAGCAAAAGTAATAGTAGTAGTAGTAGTGGTAGCAGATGGTCTACCCTTATTTAAAGACGTACCCACACTTGTACCACGTGATATATATCGTGGCGCCTCCTTATTAAATATGCAAATCCCGGACTACTCATATATTATTGCACACTAGTAAACCCGGTTACTTCTCTTTGACCATTAATAAACTGCTACATAGGCTTCTCCAGCCACAATTGACTATGTGGATGATGCGTCCTTGAGGTGATGGCCCTCAGCTGCTTATTTTCCTGTTGTTCCCTTCGGCGTGTTTTGTTTCGTTTCTGCTTGTTGTAAGTTTTTTTTTCGCCCAATCTGAGGTACCGCCGTAGGGAGCATCTCCACTTGGTGTGATCAGCAGACGTATCCGCCCAGGTTGCTGGATTTATGTCCAGTGTCTTCAAGTCTCTCTTGCGCATGTCTGTGAACCTCAGCTGCTCTTTTGCCATCAGCCAGTTGTCCGTAGACAATATCATTGGAGATGCGACCTTCTTCCATGCGGCTCACATGGCCAAGCCGGCGTAATCTGCGCCGTCTAAGCAGTGTTTACATGCTTTGAAGGCCAGCGAGTGACAGCACCTCCACATTTTTCATTTTTTTTTTTCAACGATGAAAAAGGATGTGGCGTGGGACACCGCAGATGGAAGTTATTGAGTCATTTTTCTTGCTTAGCATAGGATGTCCATACTGCGCTGCCATATAGAAACATGCTGGTGACACAGACAGTGCACACCACAGCTTCGGTCTTAATTATGACTTTAGTATTTCCACGTAAGTTATGGCTTTAAGGGTATGCTCAACCACGACACTGTTCACAACATCAGAAACACATGCAGAGTTGTGTACAAGCTGCCAGTTCAAGTTATGCATTTCATTATTCTGACAACAGAGCCTGTATCTGTTTTAACAACGGTATTTGACAGTGGAGTACAACCTCAGGAGACGTCAATGTTTTCAGTGGAAGTGTCATCATCTGCTGTGTCAAATCCTGTGTCAGGGAATCAGCTGGAACACAATCTAAGCCAAACAGAAAGTGAGTTTCCGATTTCTTTATAATTCCATTGTAATGAGTAACATTACCCAACCATGTACCGATTTCGAGTATAATATATGTGGAACTTTAAAACAAAATACGTAACTGATAAGCATATCTGATTTAGAGGTAAATGCGAAAAAAAACACCTTTACTTGGATTAAAAGTGCTGATTTTGAGCTGTTTGTATTTTATAAACTTTTGGATTATCTGATTTGGGGCCAAATCTGCTTTACAGACAGAGGGTATGACGTGTTGGTTTTGCGCGTAGTGGATTCTCCCTCTTGCTTCACCCTAGACCATTTGAATCCATTTTTCATGAAAGAAGCGACCATTGCGGTGTCAGTCTCTTGGCCTAGAAAAACCTCTCATACCCTAAGATCGTTGTGCGTGGTGAAGAGCCACACCCTCCTCGAGGTAGTCCTGGTATGTAACTGAGAGTGTGAACCCCTAGGCAAAACACAACGAATCTAGAGGAGCAAACCTCGATAATAAAATCGGTGCACTACACCATACACAGCCTCTATGGGTGGGAAGGAGCCAGATGGATACTGAACAAGTCTTAGTTGTGGGAACTAGCAAGCACTACTTCCTGAAGACTGGAACTCATCGTAAAGGCACAGAGACTCGGGACATGACGATCCTATTGCCTTCAACTTTTGGTCAAATGCCAAGAGCCTCGGAGAACTCGGCGTAACCAGCAGGCAATTTCGTGGCGGGGAATGAGCACTGCCTTAGCTACGTATTTCAGGGAGACGCAGAAACAAACCCTTTATCTCATCTAGAGCTGAAACAGTACACTTCTGGTGTCTACCCGGGGTGGGTAGAAAATCCACAGGCAACCTAGCATCACAATGCCATGATGATGAACATGTCAACATTGATTAGATCAAACGAGATTATCTGATATTGAAAGATATAAATTACATAACTGGAAAATTATCTTACCTACATTTCGTTCATGCATTGTTCATTTATCTGTGTTTATTACTATGAAGCATGGATTCAAAATTTCACCTGGTCTCCTTTGTCACGAGTGGTTTTCAGAGTCTGTCTGAGACAAGACAAATAGTCTGAGTAAAGTCTGAGACTTTACAAACACAATTTCCAAACAAAAGCTAACAATAGCTTCTTAGTGCTTGTTGGGTAAGGGCCGCGCCTTAAAAATGCTTGAACCCACTATAAATGAACTTACTATGACTACGTCCAAAACCCAAGGAAAAAATAACAACTACCAAGTTACATAAGGATTCTTACCGAGATTGTGAAGAATTTCCCACACTAAAATAGCTGGCAAACTGCACAAGATCTCTACCACCTCACGACAGAAGTTCCAGGGACTAAAAGCATTTAGAGACAGAAGGGGACTCATTATATACTGTAAATCGGGCCGCACGTGTTCGACCACCTGGACAGAAAACGAAGAAAAATAATCGTAACTTCTCCCGGAGGATTTCTCCTGGTGACGCACTACAAGAAGGATTGCGTAACAGAGCGTCCCGTCTTACGCTGCGAGGGTCCCAGACTTTCCATGGAATCAAAAACACGGGGAAGTTTTTGCCGCCCAGCGAGGAGCGTTGCGGACGCGTCACAAAGACACTCTTACCGGCATTAAAAGACCTTTCATCTCTGCGGGTCACTTTCGCGGGAGAAATAGGGGAGTTAGCTTGTCAAATCAAAGTGACATGCTAGCAGCGACAGAAAACTAGAAAAAAAGATGAAAATGTGCGTGCCTAAAAACAAGAAGAAGTTAGGGGGGATGGTAGCTGCACCCTAGGGCCAAATTTTCGAACCAAGCGTCACATCCTTGCAGGAAGCCCGCATTCACATGCTTTTACAGGGGTGGGTTCTTCAGCAGTTTTTTATATGATGAGGTTGCCAGCCCCTGATATTAGTGGTCTCTTATGACATGCCTGACGGAGCAGGGCCCTTATTTCTTTTCTCTGTTTCTTCAGAGACCCCAGAAAGTACACGGGGCATAGATACCTTCAATAAGTCATTAAAACACAGAACAACTCAAAAGAATCAAATGTGGCACCTGCCGTTAAAACCTATTTTCTCTGCATTGGACATCTCTGGCATAATGTCTTTCAATTAAAAGCGCAAACATGTTCTCTCCCTGTTATGAGAAGAGGAAAGTTGGAATATATCGTAACTAACAGGTAAGATTGAAGGAAAAAGCGATAGAGGAAGACACAGATGGCAAATACTGGACAGTTTGACAACGTGGCATGGAAGGAGGTCAACAACAGAATTGATAAACTGTACTGGAGACAGGAGGTTGTGGAGAGACATGATCTCCTACACCACTAGGCATGGTCCTTGATGATGATGATGACATGCTCTCTAAAGATTTCTGGTAGTAGCATTTTTGTCACAGTTACAAAGATCGTTGAAAGATGTTTCTTGTAACAGCACTAACTCATTGTCTTCAAATGCCAACATGTTATCGATAGTGTGAGATTTGGTCACTCTTGTCTCCATTAAGAGTTTTTCGAGATTTTTAGTGTATATATATATAAGTATGCGTAGAGTAGTTTACACGAAAAGTTAGGTAGAACACCTTTACATAATATTAGACTCAATAATTTCGGTCAATCAGTAATCGCTAAGGTATATCTACGAGTATTTAGAAGAAAACTCGAAAAAAATGTTGGTTTGATATATGAATTTTATCAATTTAAATACTTATTTTTTAATGAAACTTCAGTAACTTTGCTAAATTTGATTTGACATTTACAATTTAACAAATTAAATGCTTATATTTTATGAAACTTCAGTTACTTTGCTATCAAATCATATTGTTACAAAGTGCAAAAATGATTTTATTTAAAACGTATATGGACACATAACCTATCCTGAAACTTCCATATGGCAATGAATGTTAAAATTCAGAGGCTTTTTTCTTCTTCTGAAACTGACATTTCCACACGTATAATACACAAAGAATATGTTTTTGAAATGTTTTTTCCAACATTGCAAAGACCTCGTAAAGCCTTTCCTGTGATAGAGTAAAATATAAAAAAAAAACTACTATGCCTTAATATGCAACAAAGGTGTCGATGACGTTACGTCACAACACAGATCTGGTCGCCATTTTTCTCCTTATCACTTCTTGACGATCCGTCAAGGCCTAAAATCTCATCCGCTGCAGACCCAAATAGAACAGTCCCAACTAAGATGGTTTGGCCAAGTCTGCAGAATGGGAGAAGATCGGCTACCACGACAAGCATGCGAAACAAAGAGCCAGGGATCCAGACCTCCAGGACGACACAGAGTCCGCTGGGAGGACAACATTAGACAATCTTTGAAGGACCGAGGACTAGAATGGAACCGGGCCAGGAAGAAGACAGCTGATAGAATGGTCTGGCGCTCTCTCTTCCAAACCTCTACACCTCACGGTAGAAGGGGAACGACTAAGTAAGTAAGTACTTCTTGAAGAGGAACATTGGCCCACAATTATAGTTGTCTCCCACTCCTCATATTATATTTTTCTGCAGGCAGCCGATATCAAAGTAGTCTATGTTGCAGTTCTGGTTTCTCTGCCAATTTCATATATAATATTATTATTGTATCGATACCTCTATATCTGTTATGTCCTCCTTATTCTTGCTATGATCCCAATATCATGTTCATTTCACAGATATCTTCAGCATCAGCATTGCCAGTTTGAGAATGTGCAGAATCATGAGGAGTTTCGTCCACTGGCATGATCATTATTACGTTTGTCATCATAATCAGTTGTAAACTTTTAACATCTAGTACTAACAACTTCTATGTTCAAATTATTCTTCTAATTAATTTCTTTATCCATAGAACATAGATGTTCGCTAATGCCATCATTCGTGTATTTTTGAATTATCTCAAAGGAGTTTGCTTTTGATTACTAGTAAGCAGTTATGCCCTTAAGTATACCTCCCAGCTGTGGCACTTTTCATGAGATCAGAAATATGCAAAACTTTGCAGAAGTTGCCATTTCATGCCATTAATTTTGTTTATTTTGACACCAGAGCCTGTAACTGTTATAAAAACGGCTTTCGACAGCGGAGTGCAACCCCAGGACACGTCAGTGTTTTCAATGGAAGTGTCATCATCTGTTGTGTCACATCGTTTTCCAGGGAGTCTGTCGGAAAGCAATCAAAGCAAAAGACAAGGTAGTTTCATATAAGATACTGCTGTAGGAGAATGAAATATGAAAGACTTTACTTTACTAGCTTTAAAAAATGTGGTAACTGGCTCAGTTCCTCACTACCTTTACCTTCCGTAACCAAAGAGCAAAGTCAGATATCCATTTACAACTGAGTAGACTGCAGAGTGACGATACGTGGTTTCAAACTCGGTCATTTCACGTCGAGAAGCAAATGCTTAATTAGCTCATCCCCTTGAGGCTCAAAGAAAGTACGTTATCGACTTCTTCATTAATTCCATTGAGACTGGTGAATGAAATGTATTCGAGGCTGTTATGACTCCGAGAATAATATACGTGGCGCATTCTGAAACAAATCGCTAACTTATTATCAAATGTGATTTAGAGGCAAATGAAGTGGAACAAATCAGGGTTGTGGAGTCGGCTCAAATATTTCCCACTCCTGAAATTTTAGAACTCCGACTCCTGACTTCGATTACATTTGTTTACTAGTCATATGGCATAGATATCGCAGTTGGAGTCCGGACATTTTTTTAAGCTACTCCCATAAAAGGACCAACTGCTGACGCCAACTCCACAGCTCTGGAAAAAAAAGTCTTTAATTTGGTTTTAAAATACCGATTTTGAGTGTATCGTATTTTTAAAATAAAATTTCAGATTCTCTGTTATCAGAAGATCTAATTACGTATGCCTAATATAATTGTAAATACTCGTACAATTAGAGCGTGCGATTGAAAGAGTGGTTAGAGTGCTGGTCTTTCGCGCCGGATTCGAATCACGGTACCGACACGCTCCAGTCTACCCAGCTGTAAATGTGTACCTGACTCATCTCTAGAGTTAGGGAACGAAAAGGCAGCGAGGAAGGGAACTGGTCACCTCCACCTCTCGATGCTAGACCTAATATGGTCAAGTCTCTTTAAACTTCACTCCCCTAAGGCAGTATTTGCTATAGGACGACCTCTTTATGTCGATACAATTAGTTCACTCATCTTTCATTTCCTCGTTCGCTTTCTATGGAGCAAGGGACCATCACTTCACCTGGTCCTTTTGCAGGAAACCTGCACTCAGGCATTGATGTGTGCTCTTGTAGCAGTGGTTCCTGGATCAGTGTCATTTACAGGATGAGGTCCGCAGCCCTAAACATGTGATATTAGTCAAATAAATAATGGAGGAAACCTTGAGTCCTGTGAACAGTAAATAAATTAGTAAATAAATAAATAAAGGTAATTAATAGGTACTCGTTGGACATAAAGGATGACACTAGACAACAGAAAAGAAAATATAAGTAATAGGCTTACCGGGAATCGAACCTAGGACCAACCAAACGGCGCCATCGCCTTGCTGTGACAGTACATCGTGAAAATACAGTCAGCCAATTTTGCACCCCAAAAAAGTGCATCTTTGGCTGAGGTCATTCTCACGACACTCACACAACTATGGTATATAGGACCCGTGGACGACCCAGACAATTTAAAGACGCAATCACTAATATAACTTTCCTATCACCAAGTATAGACCAAATAAAGGCCGAAATACTTGTGTCCAGTAATGTGTAGTGGAAGACGAATAACACATAATAGACGGGTAGGTTAAAGTCCCGGATGGGTGATATTAGTTGCGGCTTACGACAAGGTTGAAAGAGCAGGAGCTCTGTTCTTTTTTTGTCTCCTCAGAGATCCCGTCCAACAATATGAAACTTATATACATTATATAATAAATTAAAAACACGGAACCATTAAGAAGAATCAAATGTGACGTGTGCCTTAAAAACCAATTTTCTCTGAATTCAGCATCTCGAACTCAGTCTTCATACGCGCATCTTCTTCTTCAAGTACCATGGCTGGTGGCGAAGGTGATCACGTCTCTCCACAACTTCCTGTCTCCAGTTCAGTTTATCAGTTCTATTGTTCACTTCATTCCAGTCAAACTGCACAGTATCTTCTCTCTTTGCCTTCTATGCCTTTTTCCCGTCAATCTTTTATGTTGTTACGGTATATTCATAACCCTCCACTCCCAAAGCAGCATAGGCCTTCAACAAACACATGCCAAGTCCTCTTGTCACGTGCCATCATCTCAAATTCTTACCACGTTCTCCTCATCATTTTCCTCTTTTTCCAGCTCTCTTCTCCATGTGCTTCTTGGTCTACTTCTGCCTCTCTTGCCCTGGGGGTTCCAGAACAAGGACTGCCTTGTAATGTTATCAACAGGTTTCCTCAGTGTGTGTCCTATCCATCGCCAGCGTCTTCTTCTCATCTCTTGTTCCACTGGCTCTTGTCTGGTTCTTGTCATCAGTTCCACGTTGGTAACCTTGTCATACCATTTCAATCCTTCAATTCTACGCAAGCACACATTTATGAAAGTCTGTAGCTTTTTGGTTGTTGTCTTTGTTGTTCTCCATGTTTCAGAGCCATATAATATTACCGACTTCACATTTGAGTTGTCACGGTATATTCCAGATTCTTATTGTGTGATAAACTACCCAAAGAAAGCGGATTGCTTTTTTCTAACATGCGGAATAAGCTTCCTTTGCGCATTGACTTCTTTCAGGACGTCCTCATTACTATTTTTAAGCTGTCCATGGTATTTTTAACATTCTTCTTTAAAACCATATCTCTGGGGGCTTCCATTGTTGATCCTACTTGTTTACTAATTGTCCATAACTCACTCCCATATATCAGGATTGGTTATATATATGACACTAAATAAATCTCTTTCTTACTTCCATTGGCATAGGCGCAAAACGTTTCTATAAATGTTACAGCTATAACCCTGTTGTCATAGTTATAAAGAAGTTTGGAAGATGGTTATGCCTTTGTGAGATTACTCAGATGTGGCACTTTTTATGACATAAAAGAATTTCCGAAGCTTTGCAAAAGCTGCCATTTCAAAGCCATTCGTTTTATTGATTCTGACACCAGAGCCTCTAACTACATTAAAAACGGCATCGGACAACGGAGTGCAACCCCAGCAGACGTCACTGTTTTCAGTCGAAGTGTCAACATCTGTTGTGACAAATCCTGATTCAGCGAATCAGTCGGAAAGTAATCACCGCCAAAAAGAAAGTGAGTTTCCGATTTTGTCATAATTCCATTGTCAGTAATCAATAAAATATATAAAATGCTGCACTGAGTCCGAGAATAATAAGTGCTGTGAAGTAAAACACAATCGTTAGTTTATCAGCATATCTGATTTAGAGAACAGTGCTAAAAAACAATTTGATGTAGTTAAAAATACCAGGTTTGAGATGTTTGTGTTTGATCAAGTTTCCAATTCTCCGCTATCAAAAGGTTGAGGAAGATGATGTGAACTGCGGTAAGACGGGGAATAGGGTAGATGGATATTTAAAAAAAATTGAAAATAGGTAGCTCTTCTTACTGGGACAAAAATAAGGAAAATAGCCAACGTTGCGATCACAAGGCCTTCGTCAGGGAAAGGAAAGAAAGTAAGAGCTAAGAAGGACACATGAGAAAATAAATAAAAATGGGTACTACTCATAAATCGACTCCGACCTAGCGTGTCCAGCGATAAGAAAGTGCGCCACAAGAAATAAACATAACATTTATCAAAAGGTATAAGTTGCATATGGCAAAAATGATTTTACATACATTTCATCTTTTCATCATTTATTTCCCTTTATGATCGCTATACAGCATGGATCTACTACTTGAGCTGGTTCCATTGCAGGAAGTCAGCACCATATAAGCATTTATGTGCTATCGCACCAGTGGTCTTTGTAGCAGTGTGATTGTCAAGGCACAGGTTGCTAGTCCTTTGCACCTGATATTAGTAGTCTCTTACGACATGCTTGAGGGAACAGTAACCTTATTCATTATTTTTCATCTCAAAGACCTTGAAATAAACATGGTTTAGATACGTTAAATAATGCATTAAAACGTCGAACTAGCTGGTTACAGAAGTACCAGGTCAACTTATTGCACGACACGAAATGAGAACGTGACACGAGAAAAACCTAGATGATGTAGGTTTTAATCGAGTATTTTAATTTACGTAGGGGGGGAAAAATTGACCCAACTAAATCTGAATCCCCAAGAGAATGTCAATGAATACAATCACTTAAAACATAAATTAAAAATAAGGAAAATTAATTTTTGCCCAAATAATTCCTAAATTTTCAGCGTTCACAGTATTTTCTATTTCTGCATTAAATTGAATCACACGTCTATTTCCCCAGGTGTTACGCCTAGTGGTCTGATAATCTCCCTTGCAGCGGTGGGTGGATTCTTGTCCTGTGCTTGGATCGTGAGTCTGACCTGCGTAGTGTACACAGGAAGGTGTGTAATCTGTTTAATAATTGTAAATAAATAATACGTATAAGTTGGTTTGTTGCAGGCACTCGCAAGAAATAAAGAAGCAGACAACTAGCAACAGGAGAGCAATAGTGGTGATAGGTTTATCGGGGACTCGAACCCAGGGCGATCAGATCCGCGCCACCGCTAATGCTACGAGAGGGAATCGTTACTAACAACACAATCTAAGCACCACAGAAACAGTGCTTCGTGGACAATGGTCATTTGCAGGACCAACCGACGCAACTACGGAATATTTGACTAAAGAACTACTCAGACTAAGTATAGACGCAATCACTTCTATAGTCGTTCTATTCACCAGTAAAGGCCAGAGAACACAAGACCGTCAGTAAATCATAGAAGAATTAGAACAGTAAATAATATCTACTAAGTTTGTTTGGTAACATATTCTTTTTCCTCTATAATTTACTAGACACAATAGACATACTAAAATTAATCGTTCCTTGATTACTGGGTTTGACAATTTTTCTTCAGATAAAAAAGCAAACAAAAAACATAACCACTTAATGGCAAAAGATAACATACACTAGTCCACCCTTTCTGCGCCAGATAAGAACATGAACATACAAGGCTCGCTGTAACGGTTCGCAAATAATTTTTATCCCTTCACTTCTTTCTGTTAATCTCTTCTTCTTGTCTGAAAACCTTTATCCCTCTTCCTGTCTGGCTCGATTAGTCTCAGCCTCCATTGTGGTAAGTTTTACCTGTGTATGTCCTAAACATTATTTCGTTTGTCTTTTTATGATATCTTTTACGATTTTTCTTTTCACTCATTATTTCTTCAGGACGTCTTGATCAGTTTATTAAACAAAAGTAATACGAAATATACCCCTGTTCTGAATTTTTCCAAAATTCTGGGGCATTCTTATTTTATTCTTGATGTCCGATCCACACATTTCGTTCCCCTTTATTATAAAACCTGTATTTATTTCCAGTACTTCCATTATATATATATGGAAGAAAAACAACAGATGATACATCTCATATTTTTAAAGACTCTGCTACATTTGCCTGATGTGTGGTCCTCGAATGGAACGTCGTAGTACATCATAACGTGCCAGATTAGACGCACAAGAAAGCTGCATGTGGTCATCTTAAGAAAGAAGATGAGAGAAGACTCTCCAGACAGTTAATGGAAATAACGTTATGTACCATTTACACAGAGCGACAGAAAATATAATGGTCTGGATACATAACTGAATGCAGTCTAATCCAGTGGTTCTCAACCTTTTTTGCTTTTGGCCTCCCTCCCCCTTCTGAGCCTAATTTACCTCTGTGGTCCCCTCATAGTCGCTGTTACTGGAAAAAAGGTACGTTATCAACTTACTGTGGCCCCCTACAAATATGTCATGGCCCCCCTCCCCCCGGGGGCGAAATGGCTCAAGTTGAGAACCACTTATCTAATCAGCCACCACTACAAATCTTTAACACCAGAAGTTTGACTTAAGGTTAAGAGGGTGCCCAAGAGAAAGTTGAAGAAATCATGACTACCATCATCATCACTATCATCATCATGACTATTATCATCATCACTATCATCATCATCACTCTTGAGCTTCACAAAATTCATACCAAGCCTTCCTGACGTGTGCCATCCACTCAAGTCTTTTTATGTCGCCTTTAACTCTTTCATGTTTGTCTCCAGTTCTCTTCTCTGTGTGTCTTTAGATCTCCCTCTACTTCTTTCACCTTAGGTATTCCAGAACAAGGAATGTCTTATAAAGCTATCATCAAGTTTCCAATGTTTGTCCTATGCACCGCCAGCATCTTCTCATCTCCTGATCCACTAACTCTCTGTCTGGCTTTTTTTTTTTCATCACTCCCTCATTAGGGACATTGCCATACCACTTAAATCCTTACCCCGTGTTGTTCCTGTAGGTCTCTTATAAGACAAAGAAAGAATGGGGCTACTGCTCCGTCAGGAATGCTGTACAAGATGACTAATATGAGGTTGTACATGGGGCGGGCACTGAAGACGCAGCAAACGAGATGAATGCAGTCGGCGACTCATAACTTGACTGCTTGCATCAGGGTAAGCGATCAGCAAACCAGAGCTGACCAAGACCCTACTCCACCTCCAAGTGGTGGTCCTGGAAACAAGCTGCATCACTGCAGTCTGGTCGAGAGAGTAGGGATCGAAGAGGGAAGGCAAACCTGGTCCCAAAAAAGTCATGCTGAAAACGGATGTGTCAGGCCGAAAGTCGCAAATATCGCAGCTTTGCTGTAGACGGCGACACAACGTAACCAAAGTCCTTTTCAGGACGAATGCAGAAGAAGAAGTTCATGGGGCTGGCAAGCTCGTCATGTAAAACAAATTGTGACAGAAAACATCGCTGCCAGAGCTTGTGAATGTTTTGTGCAAGCTTCCTGCAAGGGGACCCATTGCAATGGTGCGTTTGTACTCCATAGGGTGCGAAAATGAAAAGAATGATGACTTCAATTGTTCTATTCTACGCAAGGACAGTCGTAACTGGTCACTGGTTTTCAAGAGCTATTTACGCTTCAGAAAGCGTTCTAAAGAAAAGTTCATTTTGGCTGTATGTGGCAGAGTGGTTAGAGCGTTGGTCTCTCGCGGCAAAGGTGCATGGTTCGAATCACGATACCGACACGCTCCAGTCTACCCTACTGTAAATTGGTACCTGATTCTGCTATTTGAGTTAGGGAAAGGAAAAGGCAGCGAGGGAGGAAGCTGGTCACCTCACCTCTCGATGCTGGACCTAGTATGGTGAAGTCTCTAACACTTCAAACCCCTACCCCTGGAAAACCCAGATTGAGAAAAACAGGCCAAGAGCAAGGCAGAGAATGGCAATCATGAAAAAACTTGCTGGCACGGGTTGGGGAGCAGACCAGAAAGTACCAAAGAAGCTATAAACTGGGCGAGTGAGACCAGTCTTAGAATATGGCATTGCAGCATGGTCAACGGCAGCTAAGCCGAATTTTGACAAAATAAACAGAACCCAAAACCAAGCAATGAGAATCATAACAGGGGGCATGAAGTCAACACCCATAAAAGAGTTGGAAAAGATTACTCACCTCCAGCCTATGGAGGATAGAAGAGATAACAGAGCCCAGCAACAAGCCGAGAAATTCAAGAGGCTGATAGACCACCCAATGCACCAGAGAATAAATGAACTTGGAAGGGGAAGACTGAAGCGAAGCAACTTTGTAGAGACAGTCAAAACAAAGATGAGAGCAGACCCCATAAACGCAATATCAACAGCTACGCCAATTGTACTGCACACAAGCTACCAATTTGGAAACAACCGTTCTTCCCTGAAATGATAGAAAACGTTCCTGGTATTGAGAGAAAGAACAGCCAAAATGAAACAGAAAGGAGAGTCCTAACCACAAAATATATAGAGAAACATTACCCAAGCAACACCTGGATCCATGCATACACAGATGGATCAGCAACTAATGCAACAGAAGATGGTGGTGGAGGAGTCTTCCTGACCTTAAGCAATGGCACACAAACAAAGATAGCAGTCGCAAAAGGGAAATTTTCAAGTAACTTCAGAGCAGAGACAGAGGCCTTAAAAACTGCATCAGAAACTCTTATGACAGAAGAAAGCTCAGAGAGACCAGTAGCTATCTTCTCAGATGCGCTGTCAGTGATTTCAACGCTGAAAAGTCAAAGTAATGCTGAACTGGATGACCTAAGATTAACACTTCACAGATTATGTCAGCAGTACAAAAGAGTCGTGATACAGTGGATCCCTTCTCACTGCAACATCCCTGGAAATGAAGAGGCTGACAGATTGGCAAAGGAAGGGAGAAAACTTCCTCAACTTGACACAAATATAACCTATGAGGAGTCCAAGAGTTTTATCAAGCGCAGGTACAGGCACAAGTGGGAAAAAGAGCATCCAGGCCACACAAAAAAATGATCCGTATTACCAGCTCAGCAGAAGTGAACAAGTGGTAATCTTCAGACTTCGCACAGGTCATAACAGATTGAGATACCATCTATTCAATAAATTAAAGATAGGAACTACTGATGAGTGTGACTATGGCACCGATAAATTGACTGCCGGACATCTGCTTCAAAGGTGCCCAATATATGAGGAACAGAGTAAACGCATATGGCCATCCTGGAGAAAATCTATGGAGACATCAACAGCCTCAGGCTGACCACTGCTTTCTTTGAACTTATTCAAGTTGACATCTGAGGGTGAACGAAGAAGAAGAAGAAACCCCTAGGGCAGTATCTGCGATGGGAATACCTCTACCTTTTATACAAGATGAACGTAAGATTATTCTTGTGTTTACCGTTTTAAAGTTGTTCTTTAGCCTTTATTCAGTATCCACTGCACCGAGTGTCAATTACCTAAACAGTTATAAACCTGGGGTAAGCTCACTTATTACGTACTTCTTAAATTCTGTTGTCTTATTTGTTTCAGAAAACGAGGACTGCCTTCACCTTCTGGAAAACGACACTTGAATACACCAACCCCCATTACTGGCTCACACACATCATCATCACATCTGGAGATGGCCAGCCCCTATGGCCTAGACTGGATTCTACGACAAACGTCACTATCTAAAGAGTTTCACATTCCACGCCCTGTTCTAGAATGAATTGCCGTTATCATCAAATCCTTTTATTCTCCGTAGAATATTGACTTGCATTTACTGCTGTTCACAGATTTCTATTTTGGGCGGTATTTTTCTTCCCAGCTCTATTCGTTGCTGGGGATTTCCGTTCCACTGTTCTTGTCGGTAATAATTTTTCATATTTGGGAATGTGTTTACATCTAATATAACTCAGTACAGAGCAGTATTTGTATAAATAAGAATATCGATAGACGTGATTCATATATTAATCGTTGTCTAAGTGAAACGACCTGTAATTAATAATGAAAACATCCCCCCCCCCCCCCCCCCCCCCAGCTTTCGAGAAGATAAGGACAAATAGCGCATTACGCAGTGAACGCGAAATTGAACACCCTTAAAAAGTAAAAATAAAAACGAAACAAAGCCTAAGAAATATGCTGTGAAAATACCGCATAAAATACTGCTTGCGTATGAGACGGTTTTTTACAGCGCTGTTTTAAAGAGCAGGCAAAGATATGTCATGGCCCAGGTCGGCACATTTTCTGGTGAAGCTAATTTCAAGATTGAAAAAAAAAAAAAAAACGTTTTCACACAAAAGTGTGAAGTATGTTATATTTGTATGGCACACCATCTTCAATATGTTCTTATGGGATGTATGTTGTGCATTATGGTATTTAAAAACGTACGAGATATCAGTATATGGAATTTAAACGTTTGCAGCTGTATAACAATAATGACGTAATCACTTAACTTACCGGGTTCGGTTCAAAATGCAGGGGATATATTTGATATACATTTTGTCAGAACCAGTGGGTCTTAATGATGTCATACTCTCCTCTTATCTTGTGGGTAGTGAGATCGGATGCCTAGCCTTCTCGGATAAGGGCGAAAAAAAAAAAATAGGAGGCCACATGTGCAAGTTGCGCAAGTTAAAAATCCCTCGGAAGTTGAAAATTGTACAGAGCAGGCCACAAGAAAATTTACAAAATTAGCAAAACCTACTCACTACAAAAATATTTATAGAATTTATGATTACTGGATACACACATTGGGTTCCTCGCCAGTTCTGCGGAATTCATGCACTGTGCTGAGATCATCCTTGTATGATCTAGGGGAGGAGATCGGAGCACTGATGTATTTGTCTGTGTGCAGTGAAGATCGTCCTTAAAAACCAAACAAAACCAAACACTTAACTAGGTCAGGAGGCAGCACAAAACCAATCACTTAACTAGGTCAGGAGGCAGCACAAAACCAATCACTTAACTAGGTCAGGAGGCAGCACAAAACCAATCACTTAACTAGGTCAGGAGGCAGCACAAAACCAATCACTTAACTAGGTCAGGAGGCAGCACAAAACCAAACACTTAACTAGGTCAGGAGGCAGCACAAAACTAATCACTTAACTAGGTCAGGAGGCAGCACAAAACCAATCACTTAACTAGGTCAAGAGGCAGCACAAAAGAAATCGTGAATTCGTGAGTAGAAAAATAAACTTAAAGTAAATCATTTACAAAATGCCTATGGAAGAAACGAGGAGGAAGCGTTTGCTGCATATCAGAGCCGGATAAGTTCAGTCAATAATGGAAATACAGCCTTATGTTTTGGTCATAAATTGTATGTGTGTATGTGTGTGCTGCATATATTAGTGCATTAAATGCAGGTGTTTATTTTTTCTGTTTTTGCAGGTATTGACATGTTTATTGTTTCTAAATTTGCGTTTTATACTTGAAACGGTAGTTTCTTTTTACAGTACCTTATGAGGGTATGACGATGTGTATATTTTTGTGTGCAAGTGTAGCTCCTTGTTTGTTTGTTTTTTTAAATATGATTTTTGCCTCGTTTTGGTCAGAAACCTAAACACAAAGTGCGTTGGTTATATTAAGGTGCAAGTCTAAATATAAAAGACCTTGTGGCTGTTTGTTTTGGAACGTAGAAGCCTATGTTCATATCTTAACTGAAAAACAGGAAATATCGATAACGATAAATGTCGACGCGTAATGAGTCAACGACTGGAGGACGACAGAAGGAAGAAGATATTAGTGAGGTGAATAATGTTTGTGTCAGAGAAAGATAACAGTAGGAGATAAAAAAAAAGGCAGCGAAAGAAAATAGCAAACTTACAGAGCAGAGTGCAAAGTGAGACATTATTGTATTTGTTTCATCAGGCAGTTAATAAAATACATTATTTTAAAACAATTTGTCAACGTGAATCGTAAACGGAAATGATGTGACAAAATACTTGCCTGTGTTGTCTGAATGTTCTCCTCTAGCATGTACTAAATACCTCTAGATCCTCCAGACAAGTGCCAGTGGAACAAGAGATAACAAGAACCAGACAACCACAACAGTCTTGTCTTACCACAAGGATATCTTGTACATCAGGCATCGGAAACTCGTCGATTGCGTTCTACCGGTAGATTCCTTGGAATCGTAGATTTCTGATGACGGCGAGAGAAACAGGAAAGACAATTTAAGCATAGTCCTCTACAGACGACACTTAAAAACAAAGTATCACCAGGATTACAGATCATTTTTCCGTTTTTCCAGTGACAACTCACGAGCTATTCCGTAAAATATTCATTAGTTTGAATTTTCCCACCACTCTGTCGATGGAATTACAGGACGAAGATCTACCGGCAGAGATAAACATTACATATAGTTTGCACTTGTTCACAATTCCAAAGACTTTGAAATCTAAAAGCACGTGAATTTCTTTTTTTAAAGTAGATTTTTAGCGAGCTCTTTTAAAAAAAAGTAGATCCCAACAGCTATTGGATTGCCTACCGTTGCTCTAGATCCTCCACAAAAGTCTTTTCCTAACACCTGGGAACCTGTAGGTTCTTTACAACATCTGAAATGTATCAAACCTCTAGGCTCTCTAGAACAAGGTTTTTTTTTTTTTTTTTTTTTTTTTGGAAATTCGATCCTACTGTGGAGTTCTTGATCCTTAATTGACCACATGCAATAAATAAATAAAATACGTACATGATTATAGAGGCACAAAAAATTATCATTACCTTTTTATTGAACTGGTAATACTTTGTTGGAGACTGGTGAGCCACCACGCTCGTCCAGGTTCAGTTTGTTCCTTTCCTTTCATAAAACTACATTTGCGTGGCTGAAGCTAGCTTCAGCCATATACGGGCTTGGAAATGTATGTAGAAACAGTTTAAGTGTTGTGGAAAGGTTAGGGTATTTCGCAGTAGTATTTCCAGATGTAAAATTGAGTCACAGTAGGCAAAGATTATGAGAATGAATGCGGGAAACGATAACAACATTGCACTTAAAGGATCACCACTACAAGATGTAGAATCATACATATACCTTGGTAGAACATAGACACAGTTGGAGGGACAGACAATGTTATCAAAATAAGAATACAAAATTGCTAGAGGAGTTTTCATTGCATTGGGGAATATATGGAGATCAAAAGAAATCAAGTTCAACACAAAAATAAAAATCTTCAACTCAAATGTGAAGTCAGTCCTATTGTATGGCTGTGAAACATGGAGAACAACAATCACAACAACCAAAAAGCTACAGACTTTTATAAATGAAGATCGATAGGACACACTTTGAAGAAATCTTGTGACAGAATTACCAGACAGTACTTAATCCGGAATCCTCATGGTAAGTGTGGTAGAGGGAGATAAGGGAACACATGGAAAATAGAACTGGAGACAGACACGAAGAAAACATGGAGAGAGGGAGAGAGCTTGAGCTGATGGCAAGGGACATAAGTTTGTTGAAGGCGTATGCTCCTTGGGGAGCTGAAGGGAGTGGATGATAATGAGCCATTCTTTAACACATCGACATTTCAAAGTCCTCAATTTTTCCCCTCTGAATTGCTTGCTCGTTGTTGACATTAAAATACCATGCAGAAATAAAGAGTATACATCACACTTGATGACTGTCATTTTTATTTGGATATTAATATATGTATCGTTGAATTTCCATTCAGTAAACACATTAAAGGTGAGCCACTGTGACGTATAATGGAAAAAAAGCCTACAGTAATCTGACAGTCTTTGTAATCTCGTTGCGCTCTATGATTTGCTAGCAAAACCATGCATTTTCTGCCTGTGTTTACTCACTGACTGACAGCTGTAAGGCCAATTGTTGATTTTTCGTCCCCCCTCTTTTCTTTGAACATAAGCAAACAAAGTGTTTACAAACTTTCGTGACCTGCCCGTCATAACAGGTAGCGAATCAGGGTTGTTTACCTCGTCTTCTCACGCGAGCTTATCTGTCAATTATACGATACCTGACAGACCGCACGTGAAAAACATAAAATCTTTTGAAGTCTACGAAGGGAAATCCAAAACTCCCCGAGTACGCTTTGATGTCGAGTCGCGGGCAGAACCCCGTTACACGTAATAAGTTTTTTGATGACGGTCGAAAACGCCGACGAAAAACTGGCCGTAAGCCTTTATCTTGTAACTCTGTTTCTGATTCTCCGTTACACACAGTAGCGCGAAAATTAACAACATCTATAGATCAGAGAAATATAATGATATATAAACTGTGTTTTCTTAAACCTGCTATCAGTTGTCACTCAGAATTTTTGAATACTCTAAGCACGCAGTTCTAGAACCATTATTGTGAAAAATGTGTTATTAGTATTCGTGGGGATTTTTCATTCTGATTTTCTGGTAATAGAAATTAGTGCTTACGTGCGTAAAAGTTTTAGCTTTTACCAATTAAAAGTGTTAGCTTTTACCTTTATAATTCACTTAGATTTTCTAGCTGTTAAAACTAGTGAAACAAAATAACGCGTAGCTATATCATACCAGATGTTCAGTTACAATGTTAATTTTCACCACACGCGTTCTCACAGAAGAAGAGACGGTTTTAGCTGACTGGTTTTATGCTAGGCGCGACTGATAGTGACAGAAAAGAATTCACGCTTTATTTCATTGTGCGTATTTAGTATAAGTGCCTATTATTTAATACCATACGATGACTAATAGACGCCGACAATTTAATAGCTAGTAACGACAGGCGATACTTTGTGTAAGTGCGCATATGGATAATTAAATAATAATTAACATTGTAGGCTGACTGCCGGCGCGAAAAAGGGGCGGGAGAGTTGCATAACTCCATCCAACCTAAAACTCAGCGCCAGCGAAGGCTGACCGTGTAGGCGTAAAGAAAAACACCGTGTGCCTTTTAAATTTAATCAGGACTGACGGAGTGGAGGAGAGATCGTTTTGTCCCCATCTGTGTGTGTAGATATCGGATTAGCATAATTTATATATATATTGTTTCTTGTATTCTTCGCAGACCTGATCACAATGGCGTCCAGCGGTCTTTTTTTTTCTTTTTTTACTGATTGGTTTAAGTTGTCTCTTTTTCTTGGCTTGTGCGTCACCAATTTCATTTGTGAGCGAGTATTAGCCAAAGATACATGAGAAACGTTTTAACTTATAAGTTACCAAACCCAGATATTTTTTCCAATTGTTACCAGCCCAATGGGGTGTACAAAATAACAGTAATGTTCCCGACTTCTGACAGTTGTATTCAAGCGGATGTATCCAGATTTTACGATGTGCAGAATCGGAGCTCTAACATAGAGTTGCCCGATAGAATTATCATCATCATCATTGGTAAATTTTTTTGCAACCAGATGTTTCCCAATAGTGGAAGTATTTTCCTCTCTTAACTGTGAACCCCAAGAGCACGTTCCTACATTAACTATTGGCGGTGACATTTTGTTCATCCAGAAAAAAACAAAACACCAGATTTGGCGTCCACCTCACTAGTCTTTATTTGTTAGAGGATGGACTGGGGCCAATTTGGGAAGTGAACCTGACATTATATATATTCAGAAATAATTGTATTTCCAAGGGATATCACCAAGAGTAGGTAAGAGTGATTGAGTGGCCACTGTATGAAAGCGTGCGTGAGTATTTTTATTTGTTTCAGGGAATTTATCAACATTGGATTTGCTTAAACTTGTTTACTTTACTGGGTAGCATATAGTAGGAACTTGTTTACTTTACTGTCTACTCTGTAACATTGTGCTAACCTTCGACCTTTGGGTTATTAACTTTTGGGTTCTTTTCTCCATACGGGGAGGGCACATCTATTGTTTTATTATTTCATACGTAAGTAAATCTGATTTGTTTGACCTTTCTTTAGATAATTGGTGTGACCGTGGGGTGTGTAGATTCTTTTATAAGGCATATATGTTCAAGTTTCTTGTGTGTTTGTTTATTGTATCACTCAAGTCAAGATACTGGTATACTGCCAGAGATAGTTATTCTTGATGATAATTGTACCCCAGACGATCCGTCAAGGCCTGAAATCCCATCCGCTGCAGACCCAAATAGAACAGTCCCAACTAAGATGGTTTGGCCATGTCTGCAGAATGGGAGAAGATCGGCTACCACGACAAGCATGGGAAACAAAGAGCCAGGGATCCAGACCTCCAGGACGACCCAGAGTCCGCTGGGAGGACAACATTAGACAATCTTTGAAGGACCGAGGACTAGAATGGAACCAGGCCAGGAAGAAGACAGCTTATAGAATGGTCTGGCGCTCTCTCTTCCAAACCTCTACACCTCACGGTAGAAGGGGAACGACTAAGTAAGTAAGTAAGATAATTGTACCCAAGTTCGTTCCAGAATTCCTCTGTGGTGTTTTAAAATGTTGTGACAATAATTAGCATACTTTATGTTCACTATTTACTGCAAAAACTTTCAACAGGAGGTAGTCAAGAAAATCTTCAGGATCTAGTAAAACAGTTTATTCTTATATATACAATCCAGAAAAAGTCACTTGCATGCATTTACAAATCTTCATAAAAAATGCGTCTTTGTGGTTATTTTTATTTTCTCCCTGTAGCCTATCCAAGTTGGGGTAAGTATGTTTGCTTAGTTCCTGTTCTATTGCTTCTTAGATTTATCCGATTCAGGGGTAAATGACAGTTGAGCTTCTACCTCTTTTATGATTTGCTCTAATTTGACATTAAAGAGCTCCATTTCATTTCTAGTAAGTTCAGCTCGTTCTCCCGACATTTAGGCATTTCTGGCCTAACTAGGTTTTATTCTGAAAAATGAAAAAGTCACACGAAGCTGTACTTACAGGTAATATGAATTCCCAACTTACAAAAACTATCTGCTTCACATAGAGTTGATATCTTGATAACTTCAAGACCAGCAGTTATATGGACTAGGGCTACGTCCGTACAAACTGGCTTCTGTGGATCAACTCATTTCGGATATCGAAATTTGCCTTCGCAGCGTGGTGCGCGCTTTTACCACCTTTCTGGTTGGTTAATCTAATAATTCTTTATTTATTTTATTGGGTCTCATATGCCTACCGATGGAGTGTCTCGGCT
Organism: Oreohelix idahoensis; assembly: GCA_024509875.1. Classification (NCBI taxonomy): domain Eukaryota; kingdom Metazoa; phylum Mollusca; class Gastropoda; order Stylommatophora; family Oreohelicidae; genus Oreohelix; species Oreohelix idahoensis. The sequence continues at coordinate 134,100 of JAMPIV010010228.1, read as the reverse complement.
ATTCCGATTTACGTCATCGGTTGCAAAGCAACTCCCGCCAAAAAATAGCGCTGAGTCGCTATTTAACCTAGTTTCGGTTTCAATCTGATACTAGGGTATCTCGAGTCTTTATTTCAATAAAACCTCGTAACTATTCTTCCTAATCTAACTGATAACTATTAGCACGAATGATGCTATGGTATCAGTAGTAGGCCTTCCGGTGACATTGGTGTTGTCAAGTTTAATGATAATAAACAACTGTGACGTACGTCTAGTTTGACAAGTGAATTCTCCCTGATATGATGGATGATTTAAAGGGACTTTTAGCTTTTCATAACATTAGAACCCCTGAACATTTGTTGTAACTTTTCGTTTGCCAGAACTCATTCCACCGGGACTCATTTGGTATGCGGCACGAGATCAAAGAGACAGACTGAGGGATTTCAGGGGAGACTATCGGCGTTATCAAAGACAGTAGTGGTCCCTGCTACGAGACGCAGTTGCTTGCCGCTATTTTCGCGTCTCGGTGTCAATCGCAGAACCGAGCGAACGGGGAAAGCGAAACGGGCAGCAGCGAGCGGATACGAAGACCAGGGGGCGGCTTCTTCTCTTGATTTGGCGGTCAGATCCCCACAAGTTCGTGAGATCAAATAAGCTGTCAAGTTTATCATGTCCCACTCAACTTACATTCCATTTTAGCTAAATAGACCATGAAGACTAGACACGTTATCACTCGCTGGCCAGACCTTTACAGAAGCACTAGCTTTATTGAAATCTTGTTATAGATTTTCCCCTGGATTTTATATATATATTTGCAGTGATTTCTATTCTGTGCAAAGCGGTAATATATATTGTGTAAAGTGATCAGTGGTCTAGTTCAGTCATTCTATTTCAATGGAGTTTGTGTTAATTTAAATCTATTAAATTAAACCATCTCAATAGTTCCAGTTGTAAATATAATGATCTATCTATTATATTATTTCAAAAGATAATAGATGCTTAAATTAACTTTTAAAGTCGCGAAGGAATTTATAATTAATAAATTCAGTTAAGTCCTAGTTTTATAGATGTGTGTTTTAACCACTAGAATTCGCGCAGTGTTTATTAAATACATAATTAAATACTCGAGTGTATTATAGGCTTAACAGGAAATTTATCGCGCTTGATTTTTCGGTATGTTACATGGTCTTTTTTCTTTCACACAGAGTGATCGTAACCTGCGGTCCCAGCTAAATAAAGAAAGAAATAAAGAAATCATCCTATAAACTTCCAGTCATATTGAAGAAACATTTCTTTTAAAATATAATCTTGTGGCGGTCTTTTTGCGACCTAGCTGTCAGAATTAAATGAAATAAAGCCCACCCAAGAACATTTTAAAGAATAATCATCAAATTACCCTTACAAACCTGTAAGATAAACTGGAAGGTAATCATCGCCAGTAGCGATATCATATTTACTGTTTACTGTGAGAGAGTACATATTTTCCTGACTGTGACTGAGCCTAGTTTTTTTCCTCAATTGGATTTAATAAAACTATCATCACGCATTGAAGGAATTTTACCATAGCGGAGGATTAAAAGAGACCACTTCATTTTCACCCCTGTGCCGAACTGTGTTAGTGCCATCCCATAGACTCCTTTTATATATATAATAAAAACACGAGAACTCTTAGTCTTCAAGTCTTGCGATAAGTGAGAATATTTGTTACCAACAAACCCTCGCAAACATCTGGGGCGGGACATCGAAGGACTAGACAGTTCATATGTCAAAAGAGTACTTGCTGTTTTATATACTTTTAGGGATCGTCTGAGGCTGCATTCGGTAAGTGTGTGAGTATATGAGTGTGGATCCTCACGCGTGTGCATGAATGACAGGAAATTTAATCGTTTTCTTTTGTAAACCTGTTGTTAACTTTCTTGCCTAGTAATATAATTTTTCTGTATTCCCTGCATTGTTCCTTTAAGGGGGAGTTGCTAATTGGTTAACTCTGTTTAAAAACCCCCTCCTGTCCATTTGCTTAGTAAAGGGAAGAACAGCTGGGAAGAACAGGTTTTTTCTATCACCTATACCTAACGTTGTAACCCCTCTTTCAGAGTAATTAACTTCACTGTTAGGTTTACGTACCTATGTTCCTGATATTATCTATCTCTGTACTGGGTTTATCTTTGTCTAATAAGCGGGAAGGGCTTAGTCGATACCAATCTTCTTCACCCCTCCCAAATTTGTTATTTGCATTTGTGTACTTATGATAATTTATGTAATACCTGATATTTGTTAGTGATTGATGTTTAAAGTGAATAAAATCACATAAACTCATTTAGTACGGTGTTGGACATACCCACAGCCCAACTTTTCCCTTATTCGTTTAATATAGTTTGTATCTACATCGTCTGTGTGTGTGAAAAACACCAAATCGGTGTGCGCGCAGAAGCGAGTCTGGAAAACTGGCAAATAATTGTTTGACCAGGAGAGCGGAAGAGAAGATTGAGAGAAGCGATTTGTCGTAAATAAGTCTGTCTTTACTCTCCTCCAGCACGCTGTGAAGCAACTATTTAATATCTACATTTTCTATCACTGAGCTTTCCATCATCATTTTCCACTCTAAACCGGACCACTATTTCTACGACTCTTTTCTCTCAAAATAAATTTACGACAACAACAAAGAAACTTAACTTTGTGTGTTGGACAGACCCATACCCAATTAACCGTAGTTTTTTCACGTTTGTGTGTCTTGTTGTCACATAGCTGTGTGTGTGTGTGTGTGTGTGTGTGTGTGTGTGTAGTTAAACTTATATGTATATGTATGAGGAGGGCAAGGTTGTCTTGTACTAAATTACAGTCGTATAGATAGGCTGGAATAGAGAAACTTACTCGTTCCAGAGACATATCTTTTGTTCCTTAAGCTACCACCCGTGAAATCTATTTCTCACACCTTTCTCACGTACCTATCACCATCCACTCTACTCAGACGGGCCAAAATAACATACAACCTATCAGTACGACAGCCACCTCTTCGTAATGAAGCTCAGTGTATGTGAATTTGTGTACGTTAAATTTTAACAAGATGCGCTCAAATAAAAACTACACATAATATATATATATATATATATATATATATATATATATATATATATATATATAGAGAGAGAGAGAGAGAGAGAGAGAGAGAGAGAGAGATGGTAAAGAGGGTACATGAGATAATACGTCCACGACTATTGTTTATTAACCAATCTGCCATTTTTATTTTGTATGTAAGAATAAGGAACTTTTTAACTTACTCTACAACCAAGTCGTTTGCACTCAAATAAGTCTAATTCTCCTTCTTCTTCTTCCACTCCCAGACGTCTACTTGAATATTTTCAAAGAAAGCAGTGGTCAGCTTGAGGCTATCTCCATAAAGTTTTTTCCAGGAATGGTACTAGTGACGGCTATATGTGTTTTCTATGTTGCTCATATGTTGGGCATTTTTGAAGCAGATGTTCTGCAGTTATTTTATCTGTGCCACAGTTACCATCATCGGTAGTTCCTATCTATAGCTTGTTGAATAGATGGTATCCCAATCTGTTGTGGCCCGTGCGTAAACTGAAGACTACCGCTTGTTCTGTTCTGAGCTGGTAATATGCATAATTTTGCGTGTGATCTGGATGCTCTGCATACAGTTTGTTCTTGTATGATAGTGATAAGACTCTTTGCTTCTTAGAAAGTAATTTTTGCATCAGGTTGAGGTAGCATTCCACCTTCCTTTGCCAGCCTCTTCATTGCCCCGGATGTTACAATGAGATGGGATCCATTGGATCACAACTCTTCTGAATCGTCGACATAGTTTGTGGAGCACTACTCTTAGGTCATCCAGGTCTGCATTACTCTGGCTCTTCGGCGTTGCAATTACTTACAATGCATCTATGTCGTAGATTTTCGATAGGGGGATTAAGACATAGTTTGGTCCCTTCTGAGTAGAACTAGATAGGTGGTGACTCGGTGAGAGATAAGATAAGAAATAGATTTTCACGAGTGAAAATGGTGGAAAAATAGGTAGAGTCTGTCCCTGGACTCGAGAAGATTCTCTCGTTCAGCCTATCTCTACAACAGAACTTTGTTAGTCAGACAGTATATATATATATATATATATATATATATATATATATATATATATATATATATATATATATATATATATATATATATATAACACTCACATACACACACATAAGTAACGACAGTTAGATGCACAGACGTGACAAATTATATTTATGGAATAGGGATATTTTGGGACGAGCTGACCAACACATGTAAATAAAGTTTTTATGTAAATTTTATTTACTATAAAGAATCTCTACAACAGCAATATTATGAATATCAATCAAATACAAATAAACATAGGTTAATGAAATTAATAAAGAAATAGACTCATAGGTGTAATCCTCCCTCCCTCTGTTGAGACAAGATCCCGTTAGAAGAAAGTTATTAACCCCCAAAGAGTCAAATATTTATACGCTATGGTCTAGGATTTCCCTCTACAGTAAAGAACAAAGTTTATACGTTAATCTATTCTGAAAGGGACAGTATTAGCAAAACTTACTAAAAGAAATAAACAACGTGAGTACATGGATTCTACAAGATATATATATATATATATATATATATATATATATATATATATATATATATATATATATATATATATATATATATATATATATATATATATATATATATATATATATATATATATATATATATATATATATATATATATATATATATATATACATATATATATATATATATATATATGGGAATTAGTCATTCATCCTTCCTCTCTTCTCAGACAACCGTGGCCACGTGCATTCGTTCTTACTTAATACTTGGTTTGCACCTTCTGGAACAATCTTTAGGACACACGCACACAGCAAATCCAGGGTTATTTTGGCAAAGAAAACCCCAGCTCCTCAAAGACAGATTAAATCCACTTCTCCGGGGAACGTTCACTTTGTTACTTTTATTTAGGATTACTGTTTATGTCACATTAATTAGACCAGGTAAGAAATTTAACAGTGCTCACAGTGTCAATAGCTTGAGATTTCCAGTACATAGGAATGTCAGGTCGGTAACCTCTCTCAGTATAAAAATGTCTTGTCACACCACAAATGGTCGATAGTCGGAAAATGTCACAAGTTTGATTATGTCAAATGTTTGATTTTGTTGCCACCACGGGCTGAATGTATATGAAAAATTGGGAAAAAGAAGTCTGGATCTATAGGCCCAGTTACAAAATTTATTCTTAATGTTCTTTGGATTGGTACTCTGTCTCTTTCTGGGTGTAAACACGAAGCCAGACAGGTTCACCTTTGAAGACCCATATACTAAGTAAAACTGTTCTTTTGTATGGTTATTCTCAGAGTTATATGGAAGCCGCTGGTAGATTTTGGGTTTGATCCAATACTGTGTAAAGGAGAAAAAAATACAAATACTTAACCATAATATAGTTTTCTCAATCCTATCTTTAACCCGCGTAAAATATAATATATTCATACACTCAGTTATTTAACTTTGAATAGAACTACACGTGTATCTCATATTGAATCGCTTAATAAAAGTCTCCGTATAATAAGCGCTAGTCATTTATATTTTTAATCATCATGAATTAGAAATAAATATATATTTCGTCAGTACTCATAATGAATAGTGCATTTACTAGACGATTAAAATAACTCTTACTGGTTAATATCAGTTAGTTAGATTTACGCTACAGCCGGAACAATTTAGCTATAGATTATATAAATTCGCTAGTCACTTTGCATAAAACTCCTAGTGAAACAAAAATGACGGACTTAACAATTAAATCACTCTACACAGAAAAATCTTAGTGAATAAAATAATTACAGCGAACACAGCATTAGAACTACTCCAAATCGAAAATACTAAGACATCCACTATAACAGTGGTCTAGAAAATCGAAGCTAGTTCTCTGAAATTCTGTCGGTACTGGATAAATTGAGTTTAAAGGCAGATATATATATATATATATATATATATATATATATATATATATATATATATATATATATATATATATATATATATATATATATATATATTATATATATATATATATATATATATATATATATATATATATATATATATATATATATATATATATATATATATATATATATATATATATATATATATATATATATATATTATATATATATATATATATATATATATATATATATATATATATATATATATATATATATATATATATATATATATATATATATATATATATATATATATATATATATATATATATATATATATATATAATATGTATATATGTATATGTATATATATATATATATATATATATATATATATATATATATATATATATAATATATATATATATATATATTATATATATATATATATATATATATATATATATATATATATATATATATATATATATATATATATATATATATATATATATATATATATATATATATATATATACACACACACACACACACGAGGGGCGTTCAGAAAGTAATGCACCACATCGTTTTTCTCAGGAGCTGTTTATTCAAAAAGCATGAAATTTATACACAATATACATGGATATGTCATGTAAACATCGGTATCATTCAACATAATCCCCATCAACTTGTACGACTTTATGCCAGCGCGAAACAAGTGCATGTATTCCTACCCCGTACCAGATTTTGTCTTGATCATGTGGCCATTTCTTCACTGCATGAATCCCTCCTTCATCATCTTCAAACCTTGTCCCACGGAGTGCATCTTTAAGTGGACCAAATAGATAAAAATCAGAGGGTGCCAAATCGGGACTATAGGGTGGATGGGGTAGTACAGTCCAACCCAATTTGGTGATTGCTTCCCTTGTTGCCAGACTTGTGTGAGGGCGTGCATTGTCGTGAAGGAGAAGCAGGTCTGCTGGATTCTTGTGCGGCCGAACTCTGCGAAAACGTTGATTGAGTTTTTTCAATGTCTTAATGTAAGCTTGCGAAGTGATTGTCTCTCCTCTTGGCATAACGTCCACAAGAATCACACCTTCAATGTCCCAAAAGACAGTGATCATGACCTTTCCAGCTGAAGGAATTGTCTTGAATTTCTTTCTTCTTGGTGATTGCGACGATGCCACTCCATTGACTGTCTTTTTGTCTCAGGTTCAAAATGATGTGCCCAGGTTTCGTCACCTGTAACGATCTTAGCAAAAAATTTCTCTCCATCAGCATTGAAACGCTCCAACAATTCAGAAGAAATTGCTTTCCTTTGCAATCGGTGGTCATTTGTGAGACTTCGAGGAACCCATCTTGCGCAAACTTTAGAAAATCTGAGAGTTTTTATAACTGCATTTGCACTACCAATGCTGACTGACAGCTGTAAGGCCAATTGTTGATTAGTGATTCGCCTATCAGTAAGAATAATGCCCTCAGCGCATTTCAACATGTCTGCGTTGGTGGCTGTGGCAGGACGTCCACAGCGCGGCCGATCAAGCAGCTCCGTATCTCCACTTCCTGATTCTTTGATTCTCTGAACCCAGCGACTGACTGTACTCCTGTAGACTGCAAAACTTCCATACACATCACATAGACGCTTGTGAATATTCACAACAGTTTCCTTCTCTGCAACGAGAAATTCTATCACAATTCGCTGTTTATAACGCAAGTTGCTAACACGCTCCATTTCAACGGTTTAGAGCAGCCGTATTATTTGGCCGGTTGCGGTGCAATTTGGTACACACAATTGGCCCATGCCATATTTGAAGTGTGCAAAATTTCATGCTTCTATCTTCATTATTAGCTGAGAAAAACGATGTGGTGCATTACTTTCTAAACGCCCCTCGTATATATATATATATATATATATATATATATATAGAAAATTTGCAGAACTTCGCTCAGACTTGTTACTTTTGACGCCTTCGCTCAGATTTCGGGCTTTTCCTCCGTCGATCTGCGAATAAGAGGGAAAATTCACGCTTTTACCGCTTGCGGACTCTGGCATTCGAGCGAAGCCCGTCCTTTGATCTGGCGATTCTCTTACTTACTTAGTCGTTCCCCTTCTACCGGGAGGTGTAGAGGTTTGGAAAGAGAGTGCCAGACTATCCTATCGGCTGTCTTCCTCCTGGCCTGGTTCCATTCTTGTCCTCGATCCTTCAAAGATTGTCTAATGTTGTCCTCCCAGCGGACTCTGTGTCGTCCTCGGGGTCTTGATCCTTGGCTCTTTGTTTCCCATGCTTGTCGTGGTATCCGATCTTCTCCCATTCTGCAGACATGGCCAAACCATCTTAATTGGGACTGTTCTACTTGGGTCTGCAGGGGGTAGGATTTAATGCCTTGCGTACCATGTCTCTTCTTGTTACTTCAACCACCTTCCTCAGATACCTCATTTCTGAGGTTTGGATCTGGCTTTTATGGGTTGTAGTCATTGCCCATGACTCGCATCCGTATGTCAAGACTGGGACATAGGTGGAGCGGTATACAGCCGTCTTCGTTTTCTTACCAACCTCTCTCTTGCTGAGGAGTCCTCGATTTATGGCCTGAAAAAATCTCCCAGCTGCTGCTTTTCAAATGGCCAACTCTTCTTTGATGCCTCCCTTTCGGTCTATAATAGCTCCGAGGCATTTAAAGTGGTCGACCTGCTCCAGGACCTGTTCTCCCAGCTTAATCTGATGTTTTCTTTCTTCTCGTGATATCACCATGGATTTTGTTTTAGAGCTGCTTATGACCATCCCTCTCTTCTCCAGCTCTTCCTTCCAGACTTGCAGGTTGGATTGGAGATGTGCCTCTGATTTACAATCAGGGCAACATCATCAGCAAATGCCAGCTCTGAAATATAGACCTGTCTCATCTTCCAGTACCCCACTGAATACTTTCTTGTTCTCTCCTTACATGCCTTGATGACATCGTCCAAAAGGAGTATGAAGAGGTAAGGCGATTCTCACCGTGTTTAATTACCTTCCAAACGAACGGATTCAGGGGGAGTAACTGTGATTATCTGCCCTTGGTTCCAAATTATCTACTCCTTCTACTCAAATTATTTCCCCTGATCACTGATTAACGAAAAATACGTTACAACTACATTAGCTTATCTTCCCCTGAGCCAAAATTACGACTCTTTTGAAATAGTCGCTCCTTTCTACGCGTTTCGTCTCTCCCTGTTTGATCCTATTACGACGATTTCCACTCGCTGGCTTTATAATTACAAGTAACCGGCTCAACGTTAGCTAAATAGGTCTGTTGGTAAACATTCCTAAGGAAATAGAGAACAGAAAATAACATAGGCGTGCTAAATTAGAAAAAGAGACAGAATCTGAGTGTAGGAGGGTTTTATGTTAACAAAACGTGTGTAGGTGAAAGCCAGGTGAAAGAAAAATGTAGATAATGAAATAGATATATGAAAGCTATTATCATAATATGTCACAATCTATAAAGAAAGCAACATGTCTCTCAGTGTTTTCCTCTGTCATTAGAAACTCTGCTGCAGTTTTCAAGGCCTCTGCTCTGAAATTACTTGTGAATTTTTATGTTGCCACTTACAGCCTTTTTTGTGTACCAAAAAATGTACTTCTAAGTATGCACATCTTTTCTCAACAAACGCCAACGCAATATTTACAAGTCTATGTCTTAGCTGAGGAAATTCCCAGTCTTGAAAAAAGATCATTCAGTACTTATTGTGCACCGTCTTTAAACATCATTAGTGGTGCGTTTCCGGAAAGACTAAAACACTTCTTCATTGATCCAACATGGAATTTGTTGTTGATATCTTATTTCCAGTAAAAGTATTGTTAAGAAAGTAAAAAGCAATGAAAATTAATGTGAAGTTCCACAGAAAGTAGTAAGTTTGAAAAGTTAACACTCCTGTTAATAAACTTATAAATAAAGGGCTGCTATAAAACTGGTAAGGGAAGTAATATATTATTTTTTAAAAATGGTATAGAGTCAGTTTTACGAATGGACAATGCACTGGTGCAGGGTTTGTTAACTATTTTGTGTCATAGACCCCTTTGATTATCCGACTAAGGCTATGGACCCATATGATCGTCCGACGAAAGCAATGGATTCCTTCTTGGAAAAAAAGTGTACGTAAAAGCATAATTAAAAATTTTACATTTTGAATGTTATGTTATTGTAATTGTTATTGTTGAACATAATGGACGTCATTGCACCCCGGGCAAACCCATAGGTGCTCAGTCTCCCTCAGTATATGTCAAAGAGTGTGAATGTTAACTGTTCCTGTATACACGACGGATGCATCTTCTTGTACGTCCATCTCTGCTAGCCTTACGTTTGATGCCTAATTCCAACAGTCTTAATCTTGATGATTCATCTATTGCAGTATCATTCTCTAACAGGCGATCAATAATTGTTCTCAGCCTCTCTCCTTTATCTATATCCATTGTTACAAAATTGGGTGCTCTTGATGATAGTTTGTTAGTTCTCTCATTACCGCGTACCCATGCATGACCAGGGCAGTAGATCCACACCAGTTCCTGCAGATTCGAAGCTTCTATGAATATTTTCCATTCATGCCTCAGCCAACCATTTTGAACCTTTCGGAGCATGGACTGAGAGTCTGAAACAATGACTGCCTTTGTTAATGACGTTTCAGTTAGCCATCATAAGGCTGCAGTAGCTGCCTGCACCTCCATTCTCATGCTGCAAGTTGTTATCTTGTAAGCCCCGCTATGTTCGGCGACGATTCTGGCATTTACCCTAGCAGAGAAGCTCCAATCTGCTTTCTCACTATGGATTACAGACCCCATCAGTGTACACAATAGCATCGTTAACCCCGGCATGATCATGTATCAGTTCATTAATATTAGGTTATGTACGCGGATCCCCTAGAGTCCATTCACTGACCTCACCCCCCCTCCCCCCCCTACCGGGATCCATGAACCACTGCCTAAGAAACCATTAATAAAACCGGCTACATAATAGTTTTTTTCTTCGTTTAAATAATACATTAATAACCATCATTGTTATCATCATCAAACTGTCGAACAAGTGTTAAAAGTAGACTGACCTGGAGAACTGCACAATTATAGTCAAACAGTATTTAACGAGGAAAACAAAAATTAAAATACAATGATTAGTGGGTGGGGGGGATGGGTGTGTGTGTGGGAGGGGGGTTATTGCGCGGGGAAGCGAAGGTCTGGTAAGGTTGTCGTAATGCACATTTCTAATGACAAAAAACGAGTAAATTATATGTCAACGTAATATTTTTGTTAAACACCCAAAGAATATGACAAGACATTTTCGGATACAGGTAAGAAAATGCACGCACACGCGCACGAATGCACACACACACTCACATATACATTTACAAATCTGGAAATGTTTATTTATTCTATTTACAATCTGGAAATGTTTTTTATTCTATTTACAATCTGGAAATGTTTATTTATTCTATTTACAATCTGGAAATGTTTATTTATTCTATTTACAATCTGGAAATGTTTATTTATTCTATTTACAATCTGGAAATGTTTATTTATTCTATTTACAATGTGGAAATGTTTATTTATTCTATTTACAATCTGGAAATGTTTATTTATTCTATTTACAATCTGGAAATGTTTATTTATTCTATTTACAATGTGGAAATGTTTATTTATTATATTAACATTCTGGAAATGTTTATTTATTCTATTTACAATCTGGAAATGTTTATTTATTCTATTTACAATCTGGAAATGTTTATTTATTCTATTTACAATCTGGAAATGTTTATTTATTCTATTTACAATCTGGAAATGTTTATTTATTCTATTTACAATCTGGAAATGTTTATTTATTCTATTTACAATGTGGAAATGTTTATTTATTCTATTTACAATCTGGCAATGTTTATTTATTCTATTTACAATCTGGAAATGTTTATTTATTCTATTTACAATCTGGAAATGTTTATTTATTCTATTTACAATGTGGAAATGTTTATTTATTCTATTTACAATGTGGAAATGTTTATTTATTATATTTACAATCTGGAAATGTTTATTTATTCTATTTACAATCTGGAAATGTTTATTTATTCTATTTACAATGTGGAAATGTTTATTTATTCTATTTACAATCTAGAAATGTTTATTTATTCTATTTACAATCTGGAAATGTTTATTTATTCTATTTACAATCTGGAAATGTTTATTTGTTCTATTTACAATCTGGAAATGTTTATTTATTCTATTTACAATGTGGAAATGTTTATTTATTCTATTTACAATCTGGAAATGTTTATTTATTCTATTTACAATCTGGAAATGTTTATTTATTCTATTTACAATCTGGAAATGTTTATTTATTCTATTTACAATCTTGAAATGTTTATTTATTCTATTTACAATGTGGAAATGTTTCTTTATTCTATTTACAATCTGGAAATGTTTATTTATTCTATTTACAATCTGGAAATGTTTATTTATTCTATTTACAATCTGGAAATGTTTATTTATTCTATTTACAATCTGGAAATGTTTATTTATTCTATTTACAATGTGGAAATGTTTATTTATTCTATTTACAATCTGGAAATGTTTATTTATTCTATTTACAATCTGGAAATGTTTATTTCTATTTATTCTATTTACAATCTGGAAATGTTTATTTATTCTATTTACAATGTGGAAATGTTTATTTATTCTATTTACAATGTGGAAATGTTTATTTATTCTATTTACAATCTGGAAATGTTTATTTATTCTATTTACAATCTGGAAATGTTTATTTATTCTATTTACAATCTGGAAATGTTTATTTATTCTATTTACAATGTGGAAATGTTTATTTATTCTATTTACAATCTGGAAATGTTTATTTATTCTATTTACAATCTGGAAATGTTTATTTATTCTATTTACAATCTGGAAATGTTTATTTATTCTATTTACAATCTGGAAATGTTTATTTATTCTATTTACAATGTGGAAATGTTTATTTATTCTATTTACAATCTGGAAATGTTTATTTATTCTATTTACAATCTGGAAATGTTTATTTATTCTATTTACAATCTTTAAATGTTTATTTATTCTATTTACAATCTGGAAATGTTTATTTATTCTATTTACAATCTGGAAATGTTTATTTATTCTATTTACAATCTGGAAATGTTTATTTATTCTATTTACAATCTGGAAATGTTTATTTATTCTATTGACAATTATAGGCCTGTAAGGATAATGCCACTAGGGGCAGACTGAGCTTTTGGTATCTCGGAACTGCCCGTGGGCCTACAGCAGTGGATGAGTTCACGCTGCCCCCCCCCCCCCTAACCTCATACTCCAGCCTAATAGCCAAATCCATATGGGATGGCTAATCAGGGGCCAATGACCCTATTAATTCTCAGGGCCCCGATCAAAGTCATTCCGCCACTGGATGTTTACTAGTAGTTGAACTCGTTATCTGAAATCGGAGACACTATATATTTTAATTTTAACCCACCATAAATTCAGAGGGATTATTATAGTTATTGTTAATCAGAATCGATCTCACAGCGCTCCGGGCAAACCCATAGGTGCTTAGTCTCCCTCAGCAAATGTCGTAGAGTATGAATGCTAATTGTACCTGTAGCACGCTGGTTGTACATACGACAGATGCATCCTCTCTCGTGTTCATTTCTGCTATTCGCACATTTGATGCCAAACTTCAACAGTCTCAGCTTTGTTGATTCAGCCAATGCAGTGTCATTATCCAGCAGGCGATCATTAATTGCCCTTAGTATCTCTCCCTTATCCATGTCCAGTGTCCCCACTATGGGTGCTCTTGAGGCCAGTCTGTCAGCTCTCTCATTGCCACGTACCCCTGCATGACCAGGACAGTAGATCCATACCAGTTCTTGAAGACTTGAGGATTCTATTGATGTTTTCCATTCCTGCCGCAGCCATCCGTTTTGAACTTTCCGAAGCATGGCTTGAGAGAGGTAAAAGTTAAAGGATCCCGTTACACGCTGTAGTGGATTTTGATGGTATTGTATGATGTCACCTAGTGTGATGTATGAGGTCAGCTGTGAAGGCTCCTGAGATAAATGTAGATGTGAATTACAGAAGGCCCTTCTTACTACCACTTACGACCTCACACATATCTTTTTTACTAATGAATGTGGCTACGTTAAAAATCTAGGGTACTGATATGTAATGTGTAGTGGTAATTTACACACACACACACACACACACAGAGATTTAAGAAGTCTAATAATATTAATAAAATTTATAACACACTGAACTAACTCAGGCTATTTTAGTTTTTTTACAATTAAATCTTTTGATAAATTTATTTTGTTCTGAACCAAATGTTTAGTTGGTCAGAACATAAGAAATATTATGGAGTCATAAATGGAATGCAAAATCATATGACATAATAAAATGGAAAATGTGTAATTAATTATTTCAAATGACTGGTTAATAGTAATTATATTAAGATAGTCACAGGAGAACTTATAACTAGATATGCTGTTGGGATGGTGTAATCACTCCCAGTCTATGACTGCCAAACATTGTCCGTTGACTTTAGGAATAAATATATATAGTTTAATTTCCCCAATGTCATGGCTTTATTTACTGGTAAATTAGGGATAATTTAGTTGAAAATGTCGTTGGTGAAAGTCCAGCAGGCCAGATATAACTTATCTCGCCTGCGTCGATCCTGTACAAAAGTCTTGTGGCCCCACCTCTCCGTGCTGGGGGCAATATACGGCTGCTCTGACACAATGATAGACTGCTCTGGTCCACACTTGTATATATTACTACAGCATTTGACACCGCTTTGGTGCCAAACAGAAACTCACAGTTCTGAAACAAAAGTATTGGTCATGTGTCAGAACTCTACTTCCTGAACCACTTCTGCACACAACACTACACACAACAACACCACATAGACTGGGTCAGATCTCTCTGACCACACAGCACATCTTACCAAGTTGGTTTCACATAGTATTAGTTCCCCAAGACTACATTACATCTGAGATATGTTCAATAGCTTCCTGCTATTAAATAAGATAGGTGATATGTTCCACTGATCTCAACACTAGATCCTTTTTCATAGTTTCATTTAGGCGTTCCTATATATTTTCTTTGTATGTATGTCTCTAGACCCTGAACTAGGGTTGGGGATCTAGAGCGAACACTTACTTGTCGTAATCATTTTTATGATATGGCAGTATCAATCACTCGAATTATTTTTTTTTTTTTTTTTTTTTTTTTTTTTTTTTTTTTTTTTTTTTTTTTTTTTGCTTACGCCCGCTAATACTCGAGGCGAAATCTCAGGTTATTATTTTTTTTTTTAACCTGACATTGATTTTACGTGAGTATCCCTTTATTTCTTGTACAGAGACAGGTGTCCCTCGCCATTCAGGCAAATACTCGCCGATTTCGGAGGTACCCATTGCAGCTGGGTCGGCTCAGGAGCCGCCAGTCCCTGGTCGACGACACTCCTTCAAATGTCTCGCCAGGTCTCGAGTTAATCCAGTCCAAATCCCGGTCGACGAAAAATCCTCAAATGCCGTCGCCCGGGTTTGATCCTGTATCACCCGGTCGCCAGAGCGGTGTTGTAACCACTACGCTAGCGCGGCTCCCACTCGAATTATTAAAATATACAGAATAAATATTGTTCATTCTTACCAGAATTCAGAATTGAGAACACAGATAAAGTTTGCTAGCAAAACTCAGCTGAGCTGCTGGCCGTATGATGGCGTCCCACTATATAGTTATATTCGTATGGAATCAACACCATCATGGATTCAAACTGCGTCTCTGAACAGACTTATGTCGAATGGCAAACTTTCACCTCTCTATCCCGCTACTATAAAATGCGTTGACCAATCGCCGACTTCCCCCCTTGCTTTCAAATCTTCAACCAAAAGTCACTTCAGTCAAATCTCAGTCAAGTATGTATTACGGTCTGTTAGTCCGTCTGTCTCTACTTGTTTTTTCATAAAAAACACACTTGGTTTTACATGCATTTCCTACACGAATCTGCTGCCTAAGTTATTTTTAGCTACAATTCTCCACCACATTACCTCTCTTTAATTACAGCTCGATTTTTACGTTTGCAGACTCAAGGCCAAGATTTTGGAAGCTTTTAGTGACATGGGTTAACAGTGCAGTCGCTTGTATGATATGAACAATACAGTCTTTTGTCAATATCTTCTTGATTATCTATCCGTCTGTATAAATGAAAGCATATTATTTCTCTGCTCAAGATGGGCTATCAAACTAGCTAGGTTTTATTTTCATAACTCTAGTATTAAGAAAAAACATATTTTTTCTCAAGTTTAAATTTTGAAATTTGTTCGAGAACCTTCCCTCATGTGTTTTGCCGCGGCATTCAAATAAAGACCAAGTATCGAAACACGCCCAAGAAATGACTGTCTCGATCAAGAGCTAATGTCCGTTTCTTGTCCATTTCCTTACTTTATGTCAACTCGGGGACGTGAATTTTTTTCCTTTCACCCCCACTTGCGTCTTTTTGCCGTTCGAACTTCAAACACGTGATCAGTCATATTTTTCCTTTTTTGTGTCCTCCGTTCTCTCCCGTCTACAAAGGGTAAACGTTTCGTCTGCACTTCTAACTTGTTAGTTTTAAATGGCGGTGGGAAAGACTGGCATGGGCGAGCATGTCTCCTAGTATCTTACGCATTATTATTAACCCTACATTTCATCGTTAATTTTGGAGATATTTTAACGTTGTATCATGGTGACATCATCACACATGTCCCCACCTGAGAACATGCACTACGGCAAGTTCCAAAACCAGTGATACACATAGATAAAATCTCTCCTCACGCCTACCACTATCTAATCTTGATCACAGGGGTGCCGACTGAGGAAATCTGCACAGACATTCAATGACCCTGGGATGTATTGGATAATAATCTGATAAGGTTGCAGTAATGAAGACCACCTCAACAGTCTTGCGTTTTCATGCTTAGCCTGAGATAAGAATACGAGGGGCTGATGATCCGTCTGGACCACAAAAGTCCTACCATACAGATAGATTTGAAACTTCTTTATTGCCCAGATTAACGCTAAACATTCCTTTTCGCTTGTGGAATATCCTTGTTCTGCTTTATTCAATTTGCGGCTTGCATAAGCGACTGGGTTCAGTTCCCCATCAGGTGAAGATGACCTCTGCAACAAAGCCGCCCCGAGGCCTACATTACTTGCATCTGTTCTCACCACAAAGTCCTGTGTCAAATCAGGCAATTTAAGAATAGGTTTGCTAGTGAGTTTTTCCTTTAATTCTTGGAAAGCTAATTCACATTGCGCAGTCCAAATAATTTTATCTGGAAGTCCCTTGCGAGTCAGATCAGTCAGAGGAGCACAAATAGAGTTAAAATTTTTGATATATTTTTGATAAAATCCGCATAACGACACAAATGATCGCACGTCCTTTTTTATTTGTGGTCTAGGTGCTCTCTGCAATTTTTCCAAGTTCTTGGGATCAGGGGTCATGTTACCCTGATATACAATGTGTCCCAAGAATTCCAACTCTTTGCATCCAATACAACATTTGGTTGGCCTAGCAGTTAAGTTCGCCTCCCTAAGCCTATCAAATAACATTTTTAAAGCGTCAATGTGTTCTTCAAATGTCTCTGTGGCGACGAGAATATCATCCATGAAATTCGTGATACATGGGTTATTCAGGGGATCCAACAATTTGCGCATCATCCTTGAAAATACACTCGGAGCATTTTTCAATCCGAATGGTAGCATGTTGAATTCATAATGTCCTTCCGATGTGCTAAACGCTAAATAAGGTCTCACTTCAGGCTTCACTGGAATCTGGTAATAATCTTTACTAAGATCCACCTTTGAAAAGTATTTTGCCTTGTTTAATCTGGCAAATAACTGTTTTTTGTCTGGTAATGGATCCACTTGTCCTTCTGTGACAGCATTCAGTTTCCTGTAATCTATGCACAGTCTGTGTTCCCCAGACGGTTTCCTCAACAAAACGATACTGGAGCTAAAAGATGATTCACTGTGTGAAATAATCCCCTCCTTCAACAAATACTCTATTTCTTCCTTCAATGCCTTCTCCTTCGCGAACGGAATAGAATAGGATCTCATACAGATTGGGTTTGAGTCTACCAGTTTCATGTCATACTGTAGCAAATTTGTATGTCCTGGTTTATCTGTTAATACATCTGTATGTTCCTCCAGAACCTGTTGAACTCTCTCCCTCTGATTTTTAGTCAGGTGCTTACTGACTTTTACTTGTGCCGCTGTTTCACAAGGATGTAATGGGTATTCATGCGAGGTGAGTGGTTCCTTTTGCATTTGAGTTGCGATAGCCAAGGTCAGTAAGGGGGTGCTTTCCTGGAGTGGTCTGTCCAGATACTTCTTTAAAAGGTTTACATGATAAACTTTCTCCTTCCCCTTTTTGTCAATTTTATAGTTTGTTCTAGACACCTTCTCTAGAACCGTATATGGACCTTGCCATCCAATTTGTAATTTATTCTGGCTGCCGGGTAGTAGAATAAGCACCTTCTCTCCCACAGCTAGTTCTCTGTCCTTTGCCTTCCTATTAAAATATGCTGCATGTTTCTTCCTGGCTTGTCTCAAATTATCATTTGCCAGTTTCCATCCAGCTTTCAGACGAGTGGTCAGTTCGTTCACGTATTGATAAGATGAGGTAACAGTCTCTTCTGCCTTCTCATCTGTCCAGGTCCTTAATAGTGCTACATCTGGACCTTTAAATTTTTATCCTTATTTTTCATGGAACCCGTCTGGTCCCGTCCATTAGAAGCTTTATAATGAGGACTTTTCTTCCTAGAATCATCACTCACAAATCGACCACTACCAATTTTTTTCTTGGGTTTATCTCCCCACTTTAGATTGCTTATGAGAGATCTTCGCTCTCTTTTAGTTTCATCCAGTTTATATAATCCTGACCGAGGGATTGTCAGTTTATTCTGGGTTAAATTTCTTCTTTGTACTCGTCGCATAGTGGCCATGTTAATCCATTCAAGTGAAGACTGGGTGTGAAAAGGGGGCTCCCATTCCACTTTGTCTACCTGAGTATAATAATTTTTCCTTCCAGGCCTAAGAGTGCCCCGTGGCGTTTCTAGGTCCTGCACATATTTTCCCTTTGTGGGTGTTCCCTCATGAAATACGCCACATGCTTCCACAAAGTTTTCAATATCGACATTTACGTCGGGCCAATAGTATTTTCGAGCAACTTTTTGGCAGATGGTACCGACTTTCTCATGGTCACCATCTTTTCCAACATGTAAGCTCCTTATTAAATTTGCCCTATATACCTTGGGAAGAACCAACTGTCCGTGACCAGTGGATCTAGTTCCTGTCTTCCTATATAGCAATCTGTCCTTCATAAAATATTCTCCCTTGCTTGGAGGTGTGTGGCATTTGGGCAATTTTTTAAAACATGGCTTGAGTGTCCTATCCTCAGCCTGCGCCTTCCTCATCTCCTCTGGATGAGCATTTATAGGTTCACCTTCTTCCTCCTTTTTCTGTGACCTGGTCTGCACTGTCGCCATGATCACAGGTCTCTCGGGATTCCCCAAGAAGACGTATCTACACCCCAATATCAGAGGGTAGATTGGTTCATCTATCACTGCTGCTCTGATTTCTCCTTCCACATAGCGAGTTTTCACCGTTATCCTTGCGATGGGAAGTGTCATGAGTGGTATGTCCTTAGTCGCCCCTTGTATTTCCACTGTTTCTGTGGTATACTGACTTGGGTCCACTAGGCTAGACTTCACAACTGAATCATAATCCAAACCTGTATCATAAAAGCACCTTATGGTGACCCCATTACAAATAACATCCTCACAAACTGGGGGGTGATAAGGTTCCTGCTGTCCATTAGGATTAACCTTTAATCTTTGAGTCCCCGACTTCATTGCAGCAATGTTTGAAGGTTTCCTTCTACAAAATTCGGTGTTATGGTTATCTTTCTTGCACCATTTGCACCATCTTTTCCCTTGGTTAAACGGTTTTCTTTCATTGTATTTTTGGTCATTGAACTGTGAGTTTCTGTCTCGATAGTCATTTCTTGGCCGTTCAAAGTTTGTCCTGCCCTTATTACCCTGTTATCTATTTTCAAATTTATTAAATGGCTGTGGAGCTTTAAAAGTTTCTATGTGCTTCTTTTTAGAGCCACTTACCTCTGCCTGGGCTGCCTGATACCTCTCAGCGACATTTAAAATCTCCCCCAACTTCTCTGCACCTTGTTCCATGAGAAATGTCCTCATGTCTGGAGCCATGGACTCTCTCAATTGCTCTATCATGATCATCTCTTTAAGATCTTGGGTCTTCCCCAGAGCAGTCCATTTCTCCAAATAGGTTTCCAGTCTGGCAGAGAATTGGTGGTATGTCTCCCCAGACAACAGTTTGGCATTTCTAAATTTCTTACGATAAAATTCACCATTTTTTTTCGTACCTCAATAACAAAGCCTGCTTTAACATGTCATAATTGTCTTGGTCTTCTCTGTTCATTTTTGCGAAGACTTCATAAGAAGTACTTCTCAGTCCCTGTGATAACTTTAAACTCCACCTCTCTCTCTCTCTCTAACCCATATGTAGTAGCTAATAATTCAAAACGACTGAGGTACCCCTCGATGTCATCGTCTTTTTCAACAAAATGGTCTAAATGAAACCCCATAGCTGAGTTTGAGGCACCCTGACTAGCTGCAGCATCTGAGGCAAAAGGGCTGGCACCATTTTCAGAAGCCTGGCCTTGTAATTCCAGCTCCCTTAGTCGTAATTCGTGCTCCCTTTGCAACCTTCTATCTTCTGCCTCCCTTTCGGCAGTCAATCTTTTATCTTCTGCTTCCCTTTGCTGTCGTTTTTCTTCTGCCTCAATCTGCAGCCTCTTAAGTTCTCTATCAGCCTCAATTTGTAACCTCTTCTCTTCAGCTAACCTCATATCTTCCCTTTCAATATACTTGTCACATTCAGCAGTTACATACTGAATTAAAACCTGACCATCCATTCCCATATCCTTCGCCGTTAGCACAGCAGCTGATCTGAACTTTGCTAGCTCAGCCATCACACAAAATAACAATGATCAGGGTAAAAATCCAACCAATAAATAACTAAAGTAATTCTAATTAATTATTGTCTAAGGTAATTCTAATTAGCCAGTTAACTAATTAATTACCACTGGCTGTGAAGATTCACCAACTTTTATTCTCACTTTCAATTTTAAGGGACACTTTTAATTTTTACAATTTGTTCCCCTAATTTAATTCTCCCACCAGGAGATCCTAATATTACTGATAAGCTAATTATCCCTGGACAAGACCCCAATATATGTAGTGGATTTTGATGGTATTGTATGGTTGATGTCACCTAGTGTGATGTATGAGGTCAGCTGTGAAGGCTCCTGAGATAAATGTAGATGTGAATTACAGAAGGCCCTTCTTACTACCACTTACGACCTCACACATATCTTTTTTACTAATGAATGTGGCTACGTTAAAAATCTAGGGTACTGATATGTAATGTGTAGTGGTAATTTACACACACACACACACACACAGAGATTTAAGAAGTCTAATAATATTAATAAAATTTATAACACACTGAACTAACTCAGGCTATTTTAGTTTTTTACAGTTAAATCTTTTGATAAATTTATTTTGTTCTGAACCAAATGTTTAGTTGGTCAGAACATAAGAAATATTATGGAGTCATAAATGGAATGCAAAATCATATGACATAATAAAATGGAAAATGTGTAATTAATTATTTCAAATGACTGGTTAATAGTAATTATATTAAGATAGTCACAGGAGAACTTATAACTAGATATGCTGTTGGGATGGTGTAATCACTCCCAGTCTATGACTGCCAAACATTGTCCGTTGACTTTAGGAATAAATATATATAGTTTAATTTCCCCAATGTCATGGCTTTATTTACTGGTAAATTAGGGATAATTTAGTTGAAAATGTCGTTGGTGAAAGTCCAGCAGGCCAGATATAACTTATCTCGCCTGCGTCGATCCTGTACAAAAGTCTTGTGGCCCCACCTCTCCGTGCTGGGGGCAATATACGGCTGCTCTGACACAATGATAGACTGCTCTGGTCCACACTTGTATATATTACTACAGCATTTGACACCGCTTTGGTGCCAAACAGAAACTCACAGTTCTGAAACAAAAGTATTGGTCATGTGTCAGAACTCTACTTCCTGAACCACTTCTGCACACAACACTACACACAACAACACCACATAGACTGGGTCAGATCTCTCTGACCACACAGCACATCTTACCAAGTTGGTTTCACATAGTATTAGTTCCCCAAGACTACATTACATCTGAGATATGTTCAATAGCTTCCTGCTATTAAATAAGATAGGTGATATGTTCCACTGATCTCAACACTAGATCCTTTTTCATAGTTTCAGTTAGGCGTGCCTATATGTTTTCTTTGTATGTATGTCTCTAGACCCTGAACTAGGGCTGGGGATCTAGAGCGAACACTTACTTGTCGTAATCATTTTTATGATATGGCAGTATCAATCACTCGAATTATTAAAATATACAGAATAAATATTGTTCATTCTTACCAGAATTCAGAATTGAGAACACAGTTAAAGTTTGCTAGCAAAACGCAGCTGAGCTGCTGGCCGTATGATGGCGTCCCACTATATAGTTATATTCGTATGGAATCAACACCATCATGGATTCAAACTGCGTCTCTGAACAGACTTATGTCGAATGGCAAACTTTCACCTCTCTATCCCGCTACTATAGGCATATCCAGAGAGTATCAGGAAATCGCGGAGACGGCCGGATATAGTGCTTCATTCTTCTTCAACGCTTCAGGTCATACTGATTGAACTGACCGTGCCATTTGAATCCAGATTAGACGAGCAACATTCGTTCAAAGCGGCCAAATATAGTGATCTGGCCGCGGATCTGAGACACGAGGGGTTCACTACAAGGGTCATGGCTGTTGAAGTGGGCGCAAGAGGGCTTGTGGCTGCATCAATGTATGATCTATTGAAACTGTTGGGGTTGAAGGGACAGGCGAGAACAAGGGCACTGAAGAGGCTTAGTGAAACTGCCGAAAAGGCATCAGGCTGGCTGTGGAACAACCGCAATGGGCAATGGAAATCGTGACAATAAACGCTGCGGTACAGAAAACACCAGGAATTTTTCTAAGTCCACAAAACTCAGCGTTTTTCCAAACTCTGGTGTACTATGAGCGGGCTGTGACTGAGGGGCAACAGGCGATGTATATTATAGGAGGTGTCAGTGTCAGAATTTCAGTGGCTAGGCTCGGCGGCTTCGCGATGGTGTCTCAGTGTGTGCGACGGAACGAACGGAATAATTTGTCTTCTCTTTGTTACTTTCACAATTGCCTCCACGGCTGGCGGAGTTGTGGATTAAAGTTGCTACCATAAGTGAAATGGGTTCATTTTCGATACAAGACAACAGGAGGCTGAGACGCTTGGGAGTCATGACCCAAGTGGGCCCGCCCCCCTTAGAGTGTAAAGGAGTATACTGGGCCGAAACACTTGTCTGATGGGGGGACTTCTTCTGATGATCAGATTGCCTCCTGTTGTATCGCTCTGTAAAGAGTTTCCTATCATTGCGTTGACCAATCGCCGACTTCCCCCCTTGCTTTCAAATCTTCAACCAAAAGTCACTTCAGTCAAATCTCAGTCAAGTATGTATTACTGTCTGTTAGTCCGTCTGTCTCTACTTGTTTTTTCATAAAAACACACTTGGTTTTACATGCATTTCCTACACGAATCTGCTGCCTAAGTTATTTTTAGCTACAATTCTCCACCACATTACCTCTCTTTAATTACAGCTCGATTTTTACGTTTGCAGACTCAAGGCCAAGATTTTGGAAGCTTTTAGTGACATGGGTTAACAGTGCAGTCGCTTGTATGATATGAACAATACAGTCTTTTGTCAATATCTTCTTGATTATCTATCCGTCTGTATAAATGAAAGCATATTATTTCTCTGCTCAAGATGGGCTATCAAACTAGCTAGGTTTTATTTTCATAACTCTAGTATTAAGAAAAAACATATTTTTTCTCAAGTTTAAATTTTGAAATTTGTTCGAGAACCTTCCCTCATGTGTTTTGCCGCGGCATTCAAATAAAGACCAAGTATCGAAACACGCCCAAGAAATGACTGTCTCGATCAAGCGCTAATGTCCGTTTCTTGTCCATTTCCTTACTTTATGTCAACTCGGGGACGTGAATTTTTTTCCTTTCACCCCCACTTGCGTCTTTTTGCCGTTCGAACTTCAAACACGTGTTCAGTCATATTTTTCCTTTTTTGTGTCCTCCGTTCTCTCCCGTCTACAAAGGGTAAACGTTTCGTCTGCACTTCTAACTTGTTAGTTTTAAATGGCGGTGGGAAAGACTGGCATGGGCGAGCATGTCTCCTAGTATCTTACGCATTATTTTTAACCCTACATTTCATCGTTAATTTTGGAGATATTTTAACGTTGTATCATGGTGACATCATCACACACGCCCATTGAGGCATATTGGGAATATGGTGTTAGGCCCATATTTTCTTGACCATCGGCACACTAGGGGCGATGTGGTTAGCACCACGCTGGCCGCCTTAACGTTCTCAAAGTTGTTCTGGTACACAATTCACGATGCTGGGTCGACCTCGGAGCCGTTTGCGGTCTAAAAATTTCCACCTCAACTGGGGATCGAACCATAGACCACTGAGCTAGGAAGCCAGTGCACTAACCACTGAGCTACCGTGGCTCCCATGGCTTGAGACTCTGACAATATAAACTGCCCTGGTTGATGGAGTTTCAGACAGCCACCTCAGTGCTGCAGTAACTGCCTCTACCTCCATTCTCATGCTTGAGGTTGTTGTCATGTAGGTTCCACTCTGTTCAGCGTCGTCGTCGCCCCAGAGGGATATTTGTTTAACAAAAAAAGTATCACTATTTTCTCAAGTTGTGTTATAATTCAGTGAAGTTTTTTATTTGGTCCTTCCATCTGTCTTGATGGTTCTGATTTTATTCTTTGCCCACCTCCCCTATTATTTATTATTTCTATTTCTATCTCTGTCATTATCGCTATATCTTCGTTTTTTTTCTTCCAGGTCTGCTAACGTAGCAACATTCAGAGCTATTGTGTTGTTGAATGTTTTGTCATTGTCATCAATATCTCTTATGCAATCAGTTTAGTGTCTTCTGTTATTTGTGTTTGGGTTTTTCCTACTTTTTTTGAGGTGTTTCTGAGGAGTTGGATGGATTGAAAGGAAAGAAATTAAAATAACAAAAGTTATCATCATCATCACCATCGTCGATGTTGTCGTCATTATCATCATATCATCATGGCCTTTATCTCCGCAAGAAGCGCAGGCCGTAACGAAACTCATGCCACGTTGTCATGACGACTGCCATTAGTTCCATGTCTTTCTATGTCGTCTTCAT
Source organism: Oreohelix idahoensis (assembly GCA_024509875.1). Lineage (NCBI taxonomy): Eukaryota > Metazoa > Mollusca > Gastropoda > Stylommatophora > Oreohelicidae > Oreohelix > Oreohelix idahoensis. The sequence continues at coordinate 108,687 of JAMPIV010010228.1, read as the reverse complement.
CCATTTTTCTTCCTCCAGTTCTTTTCAGCACGTGTTTTTGGATCTCCCTCTGCCCCCCTCTGATCCTGTTGACCAAGAACTGCCTAGTAGTGCTATCAACAACTTTCCTCTGTGTGTATAAAATCCATTGCCAGCACCTTCTAAAATTCCAGGATTATGATTAAAGCACACTATATACCCAAACTAGACCCCCCATTCGGTTAAACCCGGTATTCCACGCACAAGGGTACCATAATGCCTATCCTGGGCAACCCCAAAAAAAAAAAAATCGTACAAAATTCTGGCAGGTAACATTGCTGCTATTATTTGCTCCCCCTGTCTGGCCCAGGTAACACAAGGGGTGGCAGATGTCCTTAACGTATCCCAAACATTATACCAGAGGTTCCAAAATCTTTTCAGTCCCCCCATATCCTGGGTTATAAGTAATCCTTCCCGTGGTTAGTTTGAAGGAAAATTAATTGTAACGTTTACAATTCATGTGCATGTAAGAAAAAAGTAAACATTCATTTGTATTTAATAAAGAAAACTTTATTTGGTACTAAAAAAAAGTGTTTAAAAAAAATGAACATAGAGAAGTTACATGTATTAGATTACCCTTTATTCGATTTCTGGTCAGCCAACAGTTTTATTTTCGGTGCAGTGTTGTAAAGTAACACCGAGATATCATTTTCAGCCTTCAGTTTTTGTCGCTTTGGATTTGAATAATAGCAAGATTGAGAATCCTGCTAATGTTTCAATAGGATAATATAAAGAGGCACCATGCTAAGTGATTGAGAGATCTATAAACTCACTTGAAAGCCTGGCCAAATGCTTCAACAAGGTCAAAATCCAATGGATACCAGCCTGTTGCAATATTCCAGGTAACGAGGAGGCAGACAAACTTGATAAGGAAGCAGGAGCGCTATAACAAAATGACACAGGCACAACTTATGGAATGGCAGAAGCAACTATAAAAGCCGCGTTCAAGTCCAAAAGAGGAAGAGAACAACTAGATCATATAAAAAGTGAAGCCTGTCATCAGCTATCTAGACGACACCAGGTCATCATTTTCCGGCTACGCACTGGACACAACAGACTGAGATACCATCTGTACCACAAGTACAACACTGGACACAACAGACTGAGATACCATCTGTACCACAAGTACAACACTGGACACAACAGACTGAGATACCATCTGTACCACA
>JAMPIV010010228.1:0-102500 GCA_024509875.1 Oreohelix idahoensis | reverse complement strand
TAGGTGTACATCCATACATGTATGTACATACATACCCCTACATACTTACATGTACATACATACAATGTATGTACTGTTAACACGAATGGTATGTACAGATTACCATACATACAACAGTAACATACATACATACTTATACATACATGTATACATACATAGTTATGTACATACATGTACTGTATAATACATACAGTACATACATTAACATACATGTACCATACATGATGTATACATACATACATACATACATACAAGTATGCCCAGAGTATACATACAGTATGTACAACTGTACATGTACATGACATACATACCTATCGACATCTATACATACAGTATGACAATGTATGACATACATGTATGTACATATCTGTACAGAACATACATATAAGTCTACAACATACATATACAATGTATGTACATATGTATACTATACATACATACATACATACATACATACATACATACATACATACATACATACATACATACATACATACATACATACATACATACATACATACATACATACATACATACATACATGTTTATGTATGGTATACAACATGTATTATACCTATGTATATTATATTAATACTGTATGTTGTACTCTGTATGTATGTATTATGACATATTTAGATACAACATACAGTACATACAGTACATATGACATATGTTACATTTATACATGTGTACATGTATACATACCATGTACATACATGACATACAGTACCATACATACATACATACCATTGACGCTGACATACATACCACATACAAAATCACCTAAACACCCAATCCATACCGTACGCATGTATGTACCCTTATGTATGACTGTCCACGCTACCGTACCATACCAATCGACCATCAAAAATTGGACGTAAATTTGGGTCATGTGCCCACACAGTCTACACTCAATTGTGCTCCTCTGTATACTATACCATACGACTATTGTATTTGATGCTATATTTAATATCTCACGCCACTAGCTGTCAAAGTTTTTTTATGGCAAACAAAATTCTGATAAAACCTCCATGTAAAAACAACCATATTGCTCTACTTGAATGGTATTCCTCACACATTTCGTAAATTTCAATAATTCTCATTTTTGGCAGGGTATACCATATCATTATATGCCAATGTCTTTTAGAAAGCTTAAAATTTTTTATGTATGTGTAACACAAAGGTTCGATGTAAAAACACCCACATATAACTACTTGAGACGTCTTCAACACTTTATGTAAATTCTAATGATTCTCCTATTTGCCATGTTGTATCTATTATATCATGTCTGTACATATTAATGTATTTTATGGAGAATAAAGATTCTGTATGTATGTATGTATGTATGTATGTATGTATGTATGTATGTATGTATGTATGTATGTATGTATGTATGTATGTATGTATGTATGTATGTATGTATGTATGTATGTATGTATGTATGTATGTATGTATGTATGTATGTATGTATGTATGTATGTATGTATGTATGTATGTATGTATGTATGTATGTATGTTTGTATGTATGTATGTATGTATGTATGTATGTATGTATGTATGTATGTGTGTGTATGTGTGTGTGTGTGCGTGTGGGTGTGTGGGTGTGGGTGGGTGTGGGTGTGTGGGGTTACAGCCCTCATTAACGGGGTATTTATGTAAATTTACTTTATGTAGATTCTAACGATTCTCCTATATGCCGTGTTGTATTTTATTATATCATGTCAGTACATATCAATGTATTTTCTGGAGAATAAAGATTCTGATATGTATATATGTAATGTATGTGTAATGTCTGTATGTATGTATGTAGGCAGGTAGGTAGGTAGGTAGGCAGGCAGGTACGCAAGCACACACGTATGTATGTATGTAAGTATGTATAGGAGTGGTTTAATGAAAAATTCCCGCCGTGTTTTCTCGAGATGTAGACATCAGTATTCCATTATTCTTTAAGAAAGTTAATATTTGAAGTAAAATATACGCATAGTTAAAGACTGACAGCTTTATAGACACTGTTGGAGCGACAGACAACGATATAAAATGAAAATACAGAAGGCCTAGATGAACTATCATTGCATTGGGAAATATATGAAGATACAAAGAAATCAGGTTCAACACAAAGACTAGAATATTCAATTCAGATTTTAAGTCAGGCCTATTGCATGGTAGCCGCGGTAGCATAGTGGTTAGTGCACTGGCTTCCTAGCTCAGTGGTCTATGGTTCGATCCCCAGATGAGGTGGGATTTTTTTAGGCCGCAAACGGCTCCTGGGTCGACCCAGCCCCAACTGGGTACCAGAGCAACTCTGGGAAGGTTAAGGCGGCCGGCGTGATGTTGACCACGTCACCCCTAGTGTGCCGATGGTCAAGAAAATATGGGCCTAACACCATATTCCCAATATGCCTCAATGGGCGTATAACGGAATCCTTTACCCTTTACCTATTGCATGGTTCTCAAACATGGAGAAGAACAAAAACAACAACCAAAAAAGCTACAGACTTTGATAAATGGATGGTTACGTATAATAGAAGGATTGAAGTTGTGTGACAAGATCACTAATGTGTAACTGATGACAAGATCACTAATGTGTAACTGATGACAAGAACCAGACAAGTGCCAGTGGAAGAAGAGATTAGTAGATTAGTTTCTACTGGAGATGGATAGGGCACACAATGAGGAAACCTGTTGATAGCATTACCAGGCAGTCCTTGTTCTGGAATCCCCAGGGTAAGAGAGGTAGAGAGAGAGACCAAGGAACACATTGTCGTGGTTGAGTTAGAGTGTAGAGTATTTGTCGAGTTGGACAATAGTAGTGAAACCGACAAGGGATAGTGGACTGACAGAGTTATAGATTACACACACAGAAAGGTGTAAATAGGAGATGGACTTGAGACAACCTGGAAGAAGATTTACCAAAATGATCTCTCTCCCCAAGCCTCAACTCACTTTTACTGTCTAAGCATCTCCTGCTCTCAACTCTTTTCTCTTATCATACATAGAGATTATAGTAAAGAGCTAAAAATACAAATATGGATGGAAAGGTCGTGAACAGCGCATTAATAAATGTGTAAAATTTATTAAAGAAGAAAAAGCATGGAATTAATGCATATCATCACAACAACATAAAATTACATCAATACTCAAAATATTCATCAATAATCATATACGCCAAAAACCACACACACAGATCACCATTCATAAAACCTGTAGAACACAGAGAGATGAAATAACTGAGTTTCAGTCCGTCCGTTTTCGGGACCATATGAAATAGCTCCAGTAAGTGGTTTTTTCGTATATATCCTCCATCGGTGATGGAATTAACCTGAATAAAATCACTGTATAGGCGCTATCATTGGTGATTCCTCCCTACTGGCGCGAGGTGGGCTGGAAGACTCTAGTTACCTTCTGTTTACCAAAATGAATAAACTGCGTTTCAGTCCGTCCGCTTTCGGGACCAGATGAAATAGTCCGGACAGTGTGTTACTTGTAGATCCTTCGTGAGGGACTATGCCTACAAAACTGTCCTTGTTGGTACTATCATTGGTGACTCCCCAGAGAACTACTACTGCATTTGGTGATTCCAGATTTAGCGTTGGCTCCGTTGCACTGCGTGAGCTTAACTTGGCGTTGACAAAAGGGGTTTTGATTCAGGAACGGGGTGTGACACTCGTGGAGCTAGATATCCTCAGAATCCCTCTAGACGAAGAGACGGTGACATTCTTCGTCTGACTGGAAACTAGACTAGCAATTCGGTATCCCCCTGAAACCCGAGAAAATGCCAAGAAATAGGCCAAAAACATTTAGTTCTGTGTTAATGTTTGCCTTATTTCCATAATGGTCTATCTCGGGCCAGGAATCTTCTACGAGTGTGTTTGACGTAGTAAAATTTCAAATCTTATAGCTTACAAAGGACGCTCCCCCCGGACACCTGCCTAACCTGATTCTACAGATGTATTGGCGTAATGCGTAATAGAGTAAGACAAAAGAAATCGTGCGAAAGTTCCCCAGGCCTCAAAGGGTCCCAGCCGCTCGTCATCAAACGTTTTAAAGCGACCAGAGAAATTCCCCTGTTGGGACCACAGAGGGTACCCGCCGCTAACGAACCGTTTCTTTCACAGAAACCGTCTTGGCTCGTTCTAACACTTAAAGCGGACCCGAGAAATGTTTCTCTGGTCGAAACAGGTGCGTTTAGATAACATTACGTCTAGCGTTAGCTGACCGCAGCTGGCCAGCGTAAACAACCTCGGGTGGGGTTTGAGAGGGTGAGAAAGTTTGGCCACAAAGGTAGAAAAGGAAAGAAAAAGAAAATACAAAATGTCTCGGAAAACAGAACATTTAAAGGAGTAATCAAATTATGGACAAGATGGTAAAATAAATTATCTTTCACGTGACAAGTGCCCCCTTTTTTAAAGTGCGTGAAACACGAACTAAATGACAGTAATTTATCTTTTCCATCAATGTCCATTACATGTCCTAGAACATCCTATAATCATAATACAAATTTGTTTCCAACTTCTGTCAGTACTTAGCTATTGGGAGGATTGGTTACTATCATTCAAATGAACACCCTCCCTTGGTACAAATGCAAGCTAGTAACTGACTGTCTGTAGCTTCTTATCTCAGATTAAAGAGCTACTCCTGAAAAAAATTAACCCTTAAAAAAAAATTTTCTGACTTTTACAACAATAGTCGTCAGATTTGTCAACCAAAAACTCAGCAGTGGTACCATCAACCTTTACCAGCTGTCTCACGTGTAGCATGAACAATAAATGTAACTAAAAATTTATGAATGCTGTGGATAAAAAAACGCTGTTCCGACTTCCTCCAAAAGAAATAGTTCGATATGTCTAGGGGAAAGAAATTCCTATAATCTGCCGAACACTAAACTCTAAGAATCAGAATAGAATCTTGTGAGAGATTCATCCTCGGATTGAGCACATATTAAATGTCGTACTAGATGTGTTCTAGAATCCAGCACCGGCCCACATTAATGTGTGCATCAAATGTAGCTCAAAATATCCCGGCGAGCCCGTCATTTGTCGTGGTTGAGTTAGAGTGTAGAGTATTTGTCGAGTTGGACAATAGTAGTGAAACCGACAAGGGATAGTGGACTGACAGAGTTATAGATTACACACACAGAAAGGTGTAAATAGGAGATGGACTTGAGACAACCTGGAAGAAGATTTACCAAAATGATCTCTCTCCATAAGCCTCAACTCACTTTTACTGTCTAAGCATCTCCTGCTCTCAACTCTTTTCTCTTATCATACATAGAGATTATAGTAAAGAGCTAAAAATACAAATATGGATGGAAAGGTCGTGAACAGCGCATTAATAAATGTGTAAAATTTATTAAAGAAGAAAAAGCATGGAATTAATGCATATCATCACAACAACATAAAATTACATCAATACTCAAAATATTCATCAATAATCATATACGCCAAAAACCACACACACAGATCACCATTCATAAAACCTGTAGAACACAGAGAGATGAAATAACTGAGTTTCAGTCCGTCCGTTTTCGGGACCATATGAAATAGCTCCAGTAAGTGGTTTTTTCGTATATATCCTCCATCGGTGATGGAATTAACCTGAATAAAATCACTGTATAGGCGCTATCATTGGTGATTCCTCCCTACTGGCGCGAGGTGGGCTGGAAGAATCTAGTTACCTTCTGTTTACCAAAATGAATAAACTGCGTTTCAGTCCGTCCGCTTTCGGGACCAGATGAAATAGTCCGGACAGTGTGTTACTTGTAGATCCTTCGTGAGGGACTATGCCTACAAAACTGTCCTTGTTGGTACTATCATTGGTGACTCCCCCCTACTGGCGCGAGGTGGGCTGGGGGACGCTGTTTATCTCCTGCAGACCAACTGAATGAACTTAGCGACAGCCTGTCCGCTTTCGGGGACCAAGGGAAAAGCTCCAGTAAGTGGTTTTTTCGTATATATCCTCCATCGGTGATGGAATTAACCTGAATAAAATCACTGTATAGGCGCTATCGTTGGTGACTCCCCCCTACTGGCGCGAGTGGGGCTGGAACTCTGTCCATAGATGGCTGCTCATACGTGCGAAGTTCTACATAGACCCAGAAATAAACCATGGGACGAAGTCACTTGAGGACAATTTATCCCAAGGCGTGCTTATCCGGCGCTAGAATTGGCTTTAAATCCGGTTTTGGCTGGTTGACTGTGGCTTGGCTGAGTGCCCCGTTTAGGCACAAAAAAGGCGGGTGATATGGAATTCTGCTATAGGCATGCTGGGCGGTTTTGATATTCTGGAAGCCGCAATGCTCTGGCTGGTAATCCAAGAGGCGAGTAGAGAACTACTACTGCATTTGGTGATTCCAGATTTAGCGTTGGCTCCGTTGCACTGCGTGAGCTTAACTTGGCGTTGACAAAAGGGGTTTTGATTCAGGAACGGGGTGTGACACTCGTGGGGCTAGATATCCTCAGAATCCCTCTAGACGAAGAGACGGTGACATTCTTCGTCTGACTGGAAACTAGACTAGCAATTCGGTATCCCCCTGAAACCCGAGAAAATGCCAAGAAATAGGCCAAAAACATTTAGTTCTGTGTTAATGTTTGCCTTATTTCCATAATGGTCTATCTCGGGCCAGGAATCTTCTACGAGTGTGTTTGACGTAGTAAAATTTCAAATCTTATAGCTTACAAAGGACGCTCCCCCCGGACACCTGCCTAACCTGATTCTACAGATGTATTGGCGTAATGCGTAATAGAGTAAGACAAAAGAAATCGTGCGAAAGTTCCCCAGGCCTCAAAGGGTCCCAGCCGCTCGTCATCAAACGTTTTAAAGCGACCAGAGAAATTCCCCTGTTGGGACCACAGAGGGTACCCGCCGCTAACGAACCGTTTCTTTCACAGAAACCGTCTTGGCTCGTTCTAACACTTAAAGCGGACCCGAGAAATGTTTCTCTGGTCGAACAGGTGCGTTTAGATAACATTACGTCTAGCGTTAGCTGACCGCAGCTGGCCAGCGTAAACAACCTCGGGTGGGGTTTGAGAGGGTGAGAAAGTTTGGCCACAAAGGTAGAAAAGGAAAGAAAAAGAAAATACAAAATGTCTCGGAAAACAGAACATTTAAAGGAGTAATCAAATTATGGACAAGATGGTAAAATAAATTATCTTTCACGTGACACACATGGAGAAGAGAACTGGGGACAAACATGAAGTTCATGAAGGACATGGAAAGGCTTTGAGCTGATGGCACTGGACAGGAATGAGTGGCATCAGTTTGTTGAAGGCCAGTTCTCCATGGAGAGCTAAAGGATGGCGATGAGGATGATGATGATAAAAAATGACAGAGAATTAATTTGAAATTTGTTTGATATTTTATTACAACAGTTAGAACACATGAACATTGTTTGATATTTTATTACAAAAGTTAGAATGCATGAACACTGTTTGATATTTTATTACAAAAGTTAGAATGCATGAACATTGTTTGATATTTTATTACAAAAGTTAGAACGCATGAACATTGTTTGATATTTTATTACAAAAGTTAGAATACATGAAATTGGTTTGATATTTTATTACAAAAGTTAGAACACATGAAAATTGTTTGATATTTTATTACAAAAGTTAGAATACATGAAATTGGTTTGATATTTTATTACAAAAGTTAGAACACATGAAAATTGTTTGATATTTTATTACAAAAGTTAGAATACATGAAATTGGTTTGATATTTTATTACAAAAGTTAGGATACATGAAATTGGTTTGATATTTTATTACAAAAGTTAGAATACATGAAATTGGTTTGATATTTTATTACAAAAGTTAGAATACATGAAATTGGTTTGATATTTTATTACAAAAGTTAGAACACATGAAAATTGTTTGATATTTTATTACAAAAGTTAGAATACATGAAATTGGTTTGATATTTTATAACAAAAGTTAGAATACATGAAAATTGTTTGATATTTTATACCAATGTTAGAATGCATAAAAATTGTTTTATATGTTTTAACAAATGTTAGAGTGCACGAAAATTGTTTTATATTTTATAACAAATGTTAGAATATATGAAAATTATTGTTTTTTTTTTTAAAACAAATGTTAGAACACATGAAACTTGTTTTATATTTTAAAACAAATGTTAGAACACATGAAAATTGTTTGGTATGTTATAACAAACGTTAGAAAGCATACAAATTGATTGATATTTTATAACAAAAGTTAGAATGCATGAAAATTGCTTTTTATTTTATAACAAATGTAAGAATGCATGAAAATTGTTTTATATTTTATAACAAATGTTACAATATATATAAAAATTGTTATATATTTTATAACAAATGTTAGAATATACGAAAATTGTTTTATATTTTATAACAAATGTTAGAACACATGAAAATTGTTTTATATTTTGTAACAAATATTAGAATGCATGAACATTGTTTGATATTTTATAACAAATGTTAGAACACATGAAAATTGTTTTATAGTTTGTAACAAATGTTAGAATACATGAAAATTGTTTTATATTTTGTAACAAATATTAGAATACATGAAAATTGTTTTATATTTTGTAACAAATGTTAGAATACATGAAAATTGTTTTATATTTTGTAACAAATGTTAGAATACATGAAAATTGTTTTACATTTTATAACAAATGTTAGAATACATAAAAATTGTTTTATGTTATAACAAATGTTACAATACATGAAAAGATTGTTTTATATGTTATAACAAATGTTAGAATGCATGAAAATTGTTTTATATATTATAACAAATGTTAGAATACATGAAAATTGTTTGATATTTTATACCAATGTTAGAATGCATAAAAACTGTTTTATATGTTTTAACAAATGTTAGAGTGCATGATAAGTGTTTTATATTTTATAACAAATGTTACAATATATATATATATATATATAAATTGTTATATATTTTACACAAATGTTAGAATATATGAAAATTGTTTTATATTTTATAACAAATGTTAGAATGCAGGAAAATTGTTTTATATTTTATAACAAAAGTTAGAATGCAGGAAAATTGAGCACTTTATACTTTCTTGCTTACTAAGTCGTTCCTCCTCTACCGCGGGATGTAGAGTTTGGAAGAGAGCGCGCCATACTATCCTATCGCCTGTCGTCCTCCGTGCCTGGTTCCATTCTAGTAGTCCTCGGTCCTTCAAAGATTGTCTAATGTTGCCCTCCCAGCGGACTCTGGGCCATCCTGGAGGTATGGATCCATGGCTCTTAGTTTCCCATGCTTGTCGTGGTAGCCGATCTTCTCCCATTCTTTAGACATGGTCAAACCATCTTAGTTGGGACTTCTACTTGGGTCTGTAGGTGTTGGGTTTTTAGGCCTTGATGGTTGCAGACCATGTCTCTTCTTGTTACTTCAACCACCTTCCTCAGATACCTCCTTTCTGAGGTTTGGATCTGGTTTTCTGGGTTGTAGTCATTGCCCATGACTCATATCCATACGCCAACACTGGGGCATATGTGGAGCGGTATACAGCCATCTTTGTCTTCTAACCAACTTCTCTTTTGCTGAGGAATCCTCGATTTATGGCCTGAAAAAGTCTACCAGCTGCTGATCGTCGGGTAGCCAAATCTTCTTTGATGCGTCCCTCCGGTCTATAAACGTTATATATGATAGTAATTATTAGTTTACTAAATTAATTAACCTTCAGTTGCTGATACGTTTCAATTATGCTTGAGAAAATATTATTTTAAGAAATATGACTTCAATTCTGCAGTTAATTCATGTTTGCACTGTTCTTTTTTGTAGAAATACATTTGAGTTTTGTATATTATATTGCGCTTATGATTATTTGCTTTTCTAAATTATCAGAAAAGTCTAAAAAACTCAATGGTGTGGTCGCGCACCGCCATGGGACGAACAGACCCTGGTTAAGAAGAGCTGAACTAAAACATTAGACAATTGCTACTGTTATGAACAGTTCAGATTTATAAAGCGACAAGTTCTGAGTGTTTAACTAATTCTCGACACCTAAAGGTCTTTTATATTTGGACATGCGCCCTAATATAACCGGCTAGGTTGAACAAGACGCGCCCCGCAAAAAGGAGGCAAAATTTATTTAAAAAAAAAAATACAAAAAGTTCTGAGTGTGCAGGCATGAAGGCACTGGAAATAAATCCAGCAGCTTAAGGAGGATGAAACTGCCGAACGCACCAAGTGACGATGCTCACCACGGCGCCACCTCAGATTGAGCGATAAGAGCTCTCACAACAAACAGAAAAGAAAAGAATACGCCGAAAGACCAAATACACACAAGACCAAAAAAACCAAAACAAAAAAAAAAAATCCAAAAAAACAAACAAACAAAACAAAACAAACAAAGTGCTGACGGGTATGACCTCATGGGTGCATTCCCATAGTCAATTTTGAGTGAAGGGAACTACTATATATATATATATATATATATATATATATATATAAATATATGGATATGATTATATATATAGCTATATATATATATATATATATATATATATATATATGGGTTTCAAAATTACTTGGTAAAGTCTGGGAAAAGGAAGAGATACCAGCAAAATGGAAGGAAGGATATCTGGTTAAGTTGCCTAAGAAAGGAAATTTACAAGAGTGCACAAATTATAGAGGAATAATGTTACTATCAGTGCCAGGAAAAGTATTAAATAGGATTATCCTTGAGAGATTAAAGGAGTCCATAGACAAGAAACAGAGAGATGAACAAGCAGGTTTTCGACAAAACAGATGCTGTACAGACCAGATAGCCACTTTGAGAATAAAAGTTGAACAAAGTCTGGAATGGAATTCACCACTATACATTGGATTTGTGGACTTCGAAAAGGCATTTGACAGTGTAGACAGAGAATCACTTTGGAAATTATGGAGGCATTATGGAGTTCCCCTGAAGATCATTAATTTAATAAAGAAAACATATGAAGACATTACATGCAGAGTTCTTCATGAAGGACAGCTTACAGAACCATTTGGAATAAGAACAGGAGTGTGACAGGGATGCCTCTTGTCTCCATTTCTTTTCTTATTAGCAATAGACTGGGTTATGAGAACATCAACAACTTCTTCTTCTTCTTCTTCCGTCCTTAGCCACCGACCGTCAAAGCAGTCAGTGGCCATTACGCCTAGTGGCGTCTTAGGGCAACAGCAGATAGGTTTTCTTTGCCACTGTTTCCCATCACGCCTATTGGCGTCTTTAGGGCAACGGTAAATCAATCCATTTGCTGTTGTTTTCGTAATCGAAGTGACTGGCAAACGGGTGATCAGCCCGTTGGTACATCAACAACACACAACTGAAATGGAATCCAGTGGACTCTGACTAAGCAGTTGGATGATCTGGATTTTGCTGATGACTTGGCTCTTTTGTCCCATAACCGTAATCAGATGCAGGACAAATTGAAAACACTCGATGAGAAGTCACAGCAATTGGGTCTGAAAATACACAGGGAAAAGACAAAGATAATGAGAATAAATGCAAGAAATGATAACAAGATTGAGCTTGAAGAAACACCACTAAAGGATGTAGAATCGTACACATATCTTGGCAGTAATATAGACAAAGTTGGAGGGACAGACAGTGATATCAAAATAAGAATACAAAAAGCAAGGGGAGCTTTCATTGCATTGGGAAATATATGGAGATCAAGAGAAATCGGATCAAAGACGAAAATAAGAATCTTCAACTCAAATGTGAAGTCAGTCCTATTGTATGGCTCTGAGACATGGAGAACAACAAAGACAACAACCAAAAAGCTACAGACTTTCATAAATGGGTGTTTGCGTAGACTAGAGGGATTAAAATGGTATGACAAGGTTACCAATGTGGAACTGATGACAAGAACTAGACAAGTGCCAGTGGAACAAGAGATGAGAAGAAGACGATGCCGATGACACACACTGAGGAAACCTGTTGATAACATTACAAGTCAGCCCTTGTTCTGGAACCACCAGGGCAAGAGAGGCAGAAGTAGACCAAGAAGCACATGGAGAAGAGAGCTGGAAACAGAGGTGAAAATGATGAGGAGAACGTGGAAAGAACTTGAGATGATGGCACGTGACAGGAGGACTTGGCATGTGTTTGTTGAAGGCCTATGCTCCTTTGGGAGTGGAGGGTTATGAATGAATGAATGAAAATTATGTATATACACTGAAAAAATGTTTATGTCATAAATAACGTACATAATTTTAATTTTCTGTATCACTTTTTAATACTAAGAGAGAGAATATATATATATATATATATATATATATATATATATATATATATATATATATATATATATATATATATATATATATATATATATATATATATATATATATATATATATTGCCTGGTAATATATTAGAGCGTCCGATTGACAGAGTTGTTAGAGCGCTGGTCTCTCACGGCAAAGGTGCCGGGTTCAAATCACGGTGCGATCCCGCTCCAGTCTACCCAGCTGTAAATGGGTACCTGACTCTGAGTTAGGGAAGGAAAAGGCAGCGAGGAAGGGAACTGGTCACACCCCACCTCTCGATGCTGGACCTAGTATGGGACTACCTTTACCTTATATATATATATAATGGTTGACCTTGGCATAATTTAGGCCCAGCCAAAATCAATAAATGGGTCAAAGAGATCCACGATTGGATCGCAAGTCCTATAGTCTTAGATTTGAGAGTCCCTGGTCTGTATAAATCCTGATCTGTGTAAATCCCGATCTGTGTAAATCCTGATCTGTGTAAATCCTGATCTGTGTAAATCCTGATCTGTGTAAATCCTGGTCTGTGTAAATGCTGATCTGTGTAAATGCTCGTATAATTAATTATATAACCCTGCTTTCATTATTACAGCTTCTGGTTCTCCTGCTTCACCGAATACGGTCAGTACAGGGAATTGTCTACGTCTTCAACCTGTCATGCGCCAACTTCATGTTTTGTGCGGTGATACTCTTTGTTGGAGTTAGCTCTAAGGTAACAGCAGATAATCATCATCATGTTCCTTTGCGCTCCTTACAGACCATGGAGCCGCCCACTGTAGCTAGCCCCGCTTTCAGGAAGCCGGCAACCAAGCGGGCACGTGCCCCAAGAGCGGTTGGGGTTCTAAGGCGATTTAATTTTACATGGTGAGGTTGCCAACCGCATTTTAGTCGCCTTTTACGACATGCTAAACCAGATAATGGTTTAAAACAAAAACCCATTGGCAGAGTTTAACATTTAATAAGGTTGACAAATATTTTATAATAGGAAAAATTAAAGATAGTTATCAGACACTTCACTATACTAGATCCGGCTTCATGAGATGGAGCTACCAGTTCTTCTCCTCGCTGCCTTTGCAGTCTGTATAACACAAGAGCATATTCAGGTACTAATTTATAGCTCGGTAAACTGAAGCGTGACTCTACGACGTCCTGCACACAGAACTCGGTAGTATCCCAGTATAAATCTTCGTGGGCTTTAGCGATGTTAGAGAACTTTTAAAATAATTACAATAAACCAGATATATGCTTTGTCCTTACACTTATTTGTTCCCAGTGGTGAAACTATTCTCTTCAGTGTAGAGTAAACTAGAAGGGACGTGAGAAGTCTTGAAGGCCAAAATAGGAGGTCCCAAATTTAATTTACTTTTATATAAACTTTTTATCTCCCCCTCCTCCCTAAATAACGCGATGCGTATAACCCGAGCTAAGACTAATTTTAATAGCACGCTTAATCATGGCGGTTATCTGCTCATATTTATATTATTAAAAGACAATGATACCGGTTGATCCACAGCAGATACAGCCGTAGAGGAGTGAAATATAACAGACCCACCACAGCAGATACAGCCGTAGAGGAGTGAAGTATAACAGACCCACCACAGCAGATACAGCCGTAGAGGAGTGAAATATAACAGACCCACCACAGCAGATACAGCCGTAGAGGAGTGAAATATAACAGACCCACCACAGCAGATACAGCCGTAGAGGAGTGAAATATAACAGACCCACCACAGCAGATACAGCCGTAGAGGAGTGAAATATAAGAGACCTACCACAGCAGATACAGCCGTAGAGGAGTGAAATATAACAGACCCACGACAGCAGATACAGCCGTAGAGGAGTGAAATATAACAGACCCACCACAACAGATACAGCCGTAGAGGAGTGAAATATAAGAGACCCACCACAGCAGATACAGCCGTAGAGGAGTGAAATATAACAGACCCACCACAGCAGATACAGCCGGAGAGGAGTGAAATATAACAGACCCACCACAGCAGATACAGCCGTAGAGGAGTGAAATATAAGAGACCTACCACAGCAGATACAGCCGTAGAGGAGTGAAATATAACAGACCCACGACAGCAGATACAGCCGTAGAGGAGTGAAATATAACAGACCCACCACAGCAGATACAGCCGTAGAGGAGTGAAATATAAGAGACCCACCACAGCAGATACAGCTGTAGAGGAGTGAAATATAAGAGACCCACCACAGCAGATACAGCCGTAGAGGAGTGAAATATAACAGACCCACCACAGCAGATACAGCCGTAGAGGAGTGAAAAATAAGAGACCTACCACAGCAGATACAGCCGTAGAGGAGTGAAATATAACAGACCCACCACAGCAGGTTCAGCTTTATGATGTGGGATGACCAGTTTCATCATTCGCCTTTTTGCTGTCCCTAACTCAAGAGTAGAGTCAGGTGCCCATTTACAGCTTGATTTGGAGCATTACGATACAAGATTTCGAACCCTGTACCTTTGGCTGGAGAAACATGTGCTATAATCACTCTGCCACTCGACAGTCCTCAGTGTGGTTTTACAGCTTCAACTTTTATTTGTAAATTCATTAAAACATACGCTTTTCATACTCGATTGGGAGCATTTCTTGCACTAACACTTCCAGGTCATTTACTAGCTGTAGCAAAAATATTTATCACTGTTTCGTTATTTTACAGCACCAACGAAATATTGCAATGGAAGCACAACATCCATGCACAGATGAAAAATATTTTGATTTGGTTTCAGATTTGAGACAAGAGGGTTCACAACAAAGGAAAAGTACTTTGATTTGGTTACATATTTGAGACGGGTTCACAGCAAGGGAAAAGTACTTTGATTTGGTTACTCATTTGAGACAAGAGGTTTCACAACAAAGGAAAAATAGTTTGATTTGGTTGCACCTTTGAGACAAGAGGGTTCACAGCAAAGGAAAAATACTTTGGTATTAAAACCAATAAAACGGTATATGATCAGTTTTACAAATAACGGTTCACAAGAAACAAGGGACGTTTCGGGTTTTACCCTTCGTCAGCCACAAACAGGCGACAAAGACAAGAATACATATAGGTACTAAACAACTATACGGTGATGAGAAATATACAAAAAATGGGCGATACAAGCAGATGGAAAAAGTAAACAACAACAGTGATGAGAGAAAAAGAACAATAATAATACAAGAAAATCGTAAAATCTAACAGAAATACCGAAACAAGAAAGTAAATAATCAACGAAACGAAAAAAAGAGAATTAACAAAACTGATGAACTAATAAAAGTTATCTCAGCTCAATCCAAAGAATCTGTGAAAGAAAGCAGCAGTACTCCGTCACAGAAATCGCAAGGAAGTGACGTACGATAGCGACAAAACCAAAGATATAAAAAGATACGAAACGAAATATTTTTCTATATTTCTCATCACCGTATAGTTGTTTAGTACCTATATGTATTCTTGTCTTTGTCACCTGTTTGTGGCTGACGAAGGGTAAAACCCGAAACGTCCCTTGTTTCTTGTGAACCGTTATTTGTAAAACTGATCATGTACCGTTTTATTGGTTTTAATACTTATATACCTTACCAGTTTTACAGCAGCCCCTTAATTTATTTACTTACACGAAAAATACTTTGATTTGGTTGCACCTTTGAGACAAGAGGGTTCACAGCAGTGAAAAATACTTTGATTTGGTTACAAATTTAAGGCAAGAGGGTTCACAGCAAAGGAAAAATACTTTGATTTGGTTATACCTTTCAGACAAGAGGGTTCAAAGCAAGGGAAAAAAAACTTTGAATTGGTTACACATTTGAGAAAACAGGGTTCTCAGCAACAGAAAAATAAATTGATTTGGCTACACATTTTAGATAAGAGGATTCACAGCAAGTGAAAAATACTTTGATTTGGTTACACATTTGAGACAAGAGGGTTCAGAGCAAGCAAAGGAAATATGCTTTGATTTGTTTACACATTTGAGACAAGAGAGTTCACAAAAAAGGAAAAATACTTTGATTTGGTTACGCATTTGAGACAAGAGGGGTTCACAGCAAAGGAAAAGTACTTTGATTTGGTTACACGTTTGAGATAAGAGGGGTTCACAGCAAAGGAAAATACTTTGATTTAGTTACAGATTTGAGACGGGTTCACAGCAAGAGAAAAATACTTTGATTTGGTTACACATTTGAGATAAGAGGGGTTCACAGCAAAGGACAAGTACTTTGATTTGGTTACAGATTTGAGACAAGAGGGCTCACAGCAAGGGGAAAATACTTTGATTTGGTTACACATTTGAGGCAAGAGGGTTCACAGCAAGGGTAAAATACTTTGATTTGGTTACTCATTTGAGACAAGGTGGTTCTCAGCAAAGGAAAAATACTTTGATTTGGTTACACATTTGAGACAAGAGGGTTCACAACATAGGAAAAATAGATTGATTTGGTTGCACCTTTGAGACAAAAGGGCTCACAGCAAAGGAAAAATATTTTGATTTGGTTGCACCTTTGAGACAAGAAGGTTCACAGCAAGTTAAAAATACTTTGATTTTGTTACACATTTGAGATAAGCAGGTTCACAGCAAAGTAAAAATACTTTGATTTGGTTACACATTTGAGGCAAGAGGGTTCACAGCAAAATAAAAATGCTTTGATTTGGTTACAGATTTGAGACAAGAGCGTTCCCCACGGTTTTAAACCTGTTCCTATTGCTTGAAACCTGTTTCTCAAAGTCATTTTTAGCGTATTCCTTGAAGAAACTAAATTGCACGCCTGTTGAAACAACGCACAGTTTGTTCGCATTATGTTTCAATGCGCCGTATGTTTATTGTTTTTTTTTGTTAATGTTTATAGAAAGTTCCTGTCTCCATTGCTTTTCGTGATAGAACTTATGAAATTATCCGCCATTGATATAATGCAGTTCGGGTAAGTACGAATTTAAGACGAAGTTTCTATGCTTTCGTCATTGTTGCCGTACGTCTGAAGCAAAATTAGGAAAGGGAAATATATTGCCATCATCAGGGCATGTAGCAAAAAGAGCACAACATATTTATTATCCCACGACATATTTTGCCGGGTGATGTGACGTATAATAAAAATATAGCCTACAGTATCCGACAGCCTTTCGTTACCTCGTGGCGTTCTATGATACGTTCGCAAAGTCAAGCATTTGACAGCCTGCCTTACTCATATTTAATCCACGCCTCTTTTCTTTGAGATGTAAACAAACAGACATATTACCAACATGATGGCCGGCCCAGAGGACCTTTCATCGGGGAAACGTAGTTTCAGCTTTCTCTGCTAGGAAACAGAGTGTGAAAATTAACATCCTCTAGAGATCATAATAACATCATGGTATATAAACTGCGTCTTTCCAAAATCAGTTATCCGTGTCGCTCAGAATTTTTCGAAGAATCTAAACACGCTATCTAGAACCATTGGGAATAGATGGGTTAATAGTTTCGTGGGGATTTCTTTCTGGATTTTTGGTAATATAAATTTGTGCTTAGCGTATTAAAGTGGTAAAGGTTTATCATCTTAAATTCACTGTGATTTTCTAGGTGTTAGAATCAGTGGAAAATAACGCGTAGCTAGTTGTGTAGCAGTTGTTCAGTAATGATAATTTTTCCACCCACTATCACACAGAAAGAGACGGTTTAGTTGACTAATTAATACACTAGGCGCGACGGATAATTGACGGAATAGAATTTTCGTTTATTTCATTTTGTGTAATTTAGTAAGGGACTGTTGTTTAAATATCATGCGACTTAACAAACCGACGCCGACAATCTAATAGTTATTAATGACAGGCGATATTTGTTAAAATGCGCGTATGGATAATTAAATAATAACTGACCAGATAGGAATAGGCTAGAGACACCGTGTGCTTATATGTAGATATTTTATTAGTAGTAAATTTTTCCTAATGTTTCTCCATCCTTAGGCAAGACCTGATCAACGGCGACCAGCGGTCTTATCTGGGTCTATTTTGGCTTTATTTTGGTCTATGTTGGGCCTTTTCTCCATTTTACTGATTAAAGTTGTCTTCTTTTGGGTTACGCGTCTCCAAGTTCAGTTGTAAACAGGACCGGCCACAGAGACACATAAACATTTAATAGTAAATTTTAACTGGACTTACAAATACCCAGATATATTTTTTTTTGCAATTTTATCAGCCCACTGGGGTGTGAAAGATATAAAAGTTCTCCCGACTTTTGACAGTCGTAACAGCGGATTTATTCAGCAAGTACGCTGTTTCAAAATCTGCACTCACCACAGAGATAGCCGATAGGATTTACCACCATCATCAATTGACAATAATTAACAGTTTTTAGCAATCAGATGTTTTCCTACTGTTTACTGTGAACACCAGATCTCAGAAAGTTTCTGCATTAACTATTCGAGGTGAAATTTGTTTATTCAGAAAGCAACCACCAAATTAGGCGTTCCCCTTATACAATTTAATTATTGAAAGGAGGGACTGGGGTCAAATTTGGTAGATCAAAACACTGAAACAAATATATATATATATATATATATATATATATATATATATATATATATATATATATATATATATATATATATATATATATATATATATATATATATATATATATCCATGGATTAGAGGTCCAAGAGATTTTCTTCACCAAGAATAGGGTAAGAAGCGTGATTGTGTGGCCACGTATGACAGAGAGAGAGTAAAATATTTTCTTTGTTAATTACCCATGACTCGTAATGTCACTGAATGACAGACATCTTCATGGATTCAACATTTAAATATTCTTATTTTTTTTTTTTTCAGTTTGAGACTGTGTTCTCCACGAAGCAACGTTGCAACATTCTCACCGGTACGACAACATTCTTCTGCATTGCTGCTTCGTTTTCTCGGTGTGCCGTTGCACTAGACAGGTATACAGACTTTTAATGGTTAGATATGAAGACTTTAAGTGGACAGGTATAAACAATTTTAGTGGACAGGTATATACAATTTTAGTGGACAGGTATAAAGACTTTATTCTATAATAAGGTAATGAAAAACAATAAAGTAATGAACGAAATAAGTGTGGCGAGATGGATGTTAGATAGTTAAATAGTTTCCAGAAATATAGAAGAGAACTGGTGAACTAAAGGTAGTGATGGCACATGACAAATCATGTAGATAACTACATAGTTCTAGATGGTAGCTATAGAAGAGAGCTGTGAAGTAAGTCACCTTTTTCGCTAGACCTATCCTATGCTCCAAGGGTGTCTCTATTAATAGTTGATGTGAATGCAGCTCGTTAATTATTCCCTACCGATTTTAACATTAAGTATTCTTTTATAATCCACACACACAGAACAAAAAAATTAGAAATTATAACTGGAATTATATCAATAACTGCAGTGTATAAAATGAATCAATACACTTTAATAATTAATGTATGTGTAGTTAATAATTGCAGATGGATATATACATTTTTTAGACGAATTCAGAAAATTAAAAAAAAAGAAGTGTCACCTTTATGTCGTTTTCATCAGGTAAAACTGGCTGTTGTGACTTTTGGGTTTTATTTTCTTGATACCATAATACACTTATTTTCTTCAGTTATGTCTCTAAAGTCACTTCTGTAGCTGGATAGACTGCGTAAACTTCCCGAGGAACTTTATGCACCTGGACAGGTAGTCACTACGCTACTGCCAGTCATACAGTGTTGGTCATTATCTCATACGCTACAGTATGTTCATTCACAAATAGCAGGGCATCGGAGAGTAGCCTGGAGCTGGAGCTCGGAGCAGTGGCGCAACAGGCCTTTACCTGGAGCTGGAGCTCGGAGCAGTGGCGCAACAGGCCTTTACCTGGAGCTGGAGCTCGGAGCAGTGGCGCAACAGGCCTTTACCTGGTGCTGGAGCGGAGCCGGTGCACATACAATTTTAATTGCTCCGCTGCTCTAGCTTAAAAATAAAATTTTTTTATAGATTGCAAGGTTAATACAAATTGGAAAAAATCTAAATTTTTAGTGGAAAAAAAACTCCCTAAAATTGTACACCAATATGATGACAGAACAGCTTGCTTCTTTACTCAAAATAAGAACACATTTGTAATATTGAAATGTTGGCAGCAGTGAAATTATTTTAATTGGAAATGTCATTTTGTTTAAAAAAAATATCAGATTTATTTAAAAAGAAATAAGTTCTGTTCTATCAAGCATCATGTTATATTATGTTATTAATTTTTTAAAAAGTAATTAATCAGTCTTAAGGCTTAAGTGGTAAGTCGTAACTGATTATACTACTATATCGCAAGCAGGTACATTATTATATTTAAAAAATTCAAAAATAATACACAACAGACCAAACCAAAAGATCTTTTCTTATTTGAACAGGCGCCATTATGTAACCGACGGACTCTGCGTTCAGATTGAACGGAATGCGCCTCGTTAAAACGAGGCAAAAATGTTTTTAAAAGAACAGAAACAAATGTCATACTTTATTTTGTATATTACTTTAGAATGGCCATAACAAAAGTCTGGTTCCAAAGGTTGTCATAACCGTGAGTGGTAGTGGGGATAAGCTCACACTGTAGATACATGCTTCTACAGCAAGCGCCTCAAATAGCCTCTGGCAACCAGGCCCATATCGTTGCCTCAATTTGAGCCTGACGGAACTGTTTCCACTGACAGGAGAAGGGGCGAAGCCGAGCCACTGGCGACTTAAAACCTGCAGCTTCGGGCAGATAGAGCTCATGGTGGCTTATCTAGGAGAAAGTAAATATCTGATTTCAAACCTCCGCTGCCCTGCGGGAATATTCGTTGATCACTAAGCATATCGGCTGACAAAAGCAAGTCAACTTGGCTTCTTCTCAGCTATATACTGTGGCTTGTGGCTTCTTAAGTATGGGTTAGTCCGCTTGACGTCTTCTCCGCTATAAAATCTTGAAGTGAATTAGGGAAGTGTAGAATTGTGTCTGAAACGGGTTTATATACCCTTTATTCCAGTCGTTTTGTCAATGCTGGCCACGATTTATTGTTTTTTACCAATCATGTCCAAGTAGATTTTCTATTATTTACTTTTGCTGCTTGAAACTCCCGTGCGAAATGAAATTCCATTGTGTAAAATCGCAGACAAAATCGTAATTTCCCATTAAATCTCAAAGATAATTCTCTTCCACAGTTAAAAATACACGAGAAAGGTAATTACAGTCCAAATCGCAAAGGTAATTATTCTTTATGGTGTAATGACCTTAGTGGTTTTTACTGTTTTGCAACAGTAAGCAAACCACAAATTCTAATGTAAATTGACATCTCAAACAGCAGTCAATAGGAAATGACAAGACGTTTTCGAATACATCACAAAATTGAAAATAAAATTACAATAAATCTCCTAATTATAACCAACAATTTGGTTGAACAGGGTTGTACAAGATGGTGGATGAGCAGAGGCAAATGAAGATCATCTGAAGCTTGTCTGCTCTCCACCCATTTCGTTAAAGAAACTAACTAAAATGTAAAGACTTTTGCTGGACAGGTATAAAAACGTTTACTGGGCAGGTATGAAGACTTTTATAATAATAATAATGTAGTAAGATCCCTGTTACCCCGATCAAATAGATAAAATATTATCGATTATAAATCCAAATACTATAGAGATCAAATATGGAGTTGTGCTCAACGTCTTCGCCATCGCCCGCAGTCGCGCAGGTTTTGAGAAGCCTTAACGCAAAGTGAATGGTACCCTCTCTCAATATTACAAGCTTTTTCATACTCCGTCCTTAAATTTAACTAACATTTTGACAGCCAAGGCGTGTTTCGTTCCAAGAAAGAGTGAGATAGAAACGTAGGAGTGACGGAGAAAGAGGAAGTATTAATAGAACAACATGCGACCGTGGTTCTAGGCATCACTTACTGTAACGAAAGTGCGTGACTTTGCTACTAGCAGAATTTGAAAAAAGCGGTGCAAATCCACTACAAACCTCCTGCCCACCCCTTTCACTAGTAGCGCAGTTTGAATGTATAAACACTTAGATTGGGAGACGGTAGTAAAAACACACAGACAAGCTCGCATTTCCTGTATAGTTGTATTTTCTGATGAAATCCAAACGCGTTGCCTCATTTTGAAAAAGAACGAGAGAAGGAGGGAAAACGGTGGTGGATTTAAAGAAAAGAAAAAAATTACGGCTAACTTGGAAATTTGAAAATACCCACTAATGTGTAGGGCTAGAGATGGCGAAAGTGAAACTTAGAAGGATAGATAACGGGTGGCCCAAGGAACATCGATGCAGAATAAAATAAACGAAAAGACAGTGACAATAAAATGATAATACTTGTTTATTAGAATATCATATTCCACATTATGATATATTATCCTACCGTAGAGAGAAAAGTATGTTATTTGAAGAACTGAAGAGGGAAAAATACAAAGATGAAAAGTATGATAAAGAGAGAAATAAAAATATAACGACTATATGACAGACAGTCGTCTGATCAATAATTGCCTTTTCTCATTAAAAACGCTTAGATAGTAACATAAATATTGTAAAAAAAAAGACAGAGAGACAGACGCATTGATGTCCTCACTCAACTTTGCCAGTCTTGGGAGAGGGGGGGGGGGGCGTTACATTTTTTGAAAGTGTAATTTATTTTGAAAAAAAGGCAAGTGGGCATAACATAATTCGATTGGCTGTGGTAGAATAGACTAATGGTAGTAATAAAAACGATTTGAAGCCAGCATTAGTTGCCATTTGAAGATAGAGATTTAAAAAGTAGTGTTATCCTCAGACGCAAGGCATTCATGACCATTGCCTTCGCTGTTCTGCACCAGTGGCGATCTTAGTGTGACCATTGATCGCCGGTTAACCTACAAATTGTGCATTATTTCATTGATGCGGTAAGATAAACATTTATATAAACATTATTATTGAGATGTATCTGTATTATTGAATGTGTATGCAGTATTGACGTGTAGAGGCAAAACCAGAAAGGTGTTATGCCACAAGTGATATTAGGGAAGATTACCATTTCTTTTAAAAGCCAGGCAGGCTTACTTAAACTTTGGGAGAGAATGAAAAGACATAGTTGGAAATAAAATATGACATTATTATGATTGGAAGGCCAGAAAACCACTGGCCGTCTTCAGCAAGTCACCGTGTTTTCACATGACTTCATAAAATTAACTATAATTTTCCCATGAAAGGAATGTATCCAACTAATGATTGAAATTTACCTGAGTATGAAACTGTCAACCCAATCAGATAGGAACGATAGCTATTTATGTAGCCATAGAAACTGATCTTGAAACTGTTGATAATGCTTAGTTGGTTAGGGAAGGAGAGATATGTTTGAAATAATAATAATAATAATAATAATAATAATAATAATAATAATAATAATAATAGCCCCTTCAGTCATAACTGACTATGGGAATGCGCCCCTGAGGTGACAGCCCTCAGCTGCTTATTTTCCTGGTGCTCTTTTCGACGTTTTCTCCTCACCTCTGCTTCTTGTGTGAGCCTCTCTTCGCCCAATCTGAGGTGGCGCCGTAAATAGCATCGCCACTTAGTGCGATCGGCAGCATCATCCTCCCATGTTGCTGGATCCATGTCCAGTGCCCTCATATCTCTCTTGCACACATCTTTGAACCTCAGCTGTGGTCGCCCAACTGTTCTCTTGCCATCTGCTAATTGTCCGTAGAAGATATCTTTTGGGATGCGACCATCTTCCATGCGGCGAACATGGCCAAGCCAGCGAAGTCTGCGCTGTCTAAGAAGCGTATACATACTTTGAAGGCCAGCACGTGACAACACCTCGACATTTGTCACTTTATCTTTCCACGAGATGCCGAGGATGCGGCGTAGACACCGCAAATGGAAGGTATTGAGCCTTCTTTCTTGCTTAGCATAGGTCGTCCAGGTCTCGCTGCCATATAGGAGTGTGCTGGTGACGCAGGCATTATATCCGCAGCTTTGGTCTTCATTGTGAGTTTAGAGTTTCCCCAAACACGCGATGTGAGGCGGGCAAAGGTAGCTGCAGGTTTGCCAATGCGGCTGTCGATTTCTGTATCCAGTGAGAGTTTGTCATTGATGGTAGACCCTAGGTATGTGAAGTGGTGCACCACTGCCAATTCATAGTTATCGATAGTGATAACTGGTGCAGCACCCACATCCTGACTCAGCACATTCGTTTTCTTTAGACTTATTGTGAGGCCAAAGTCCTTGCATGGTTTAGTGAAGCGATTCATCAAGCTCTGAAGCTCCTGTTGGCTTTGAGTGACGACTGCAGCATCATCAGCGAACAACAAGTCTCTTATAGTGACCCTTCTGATTTTTGTTTTTGCCTTCAGCCTTGATAGATTAAACAGACGGCCATCTGACCTAGTGTGAAGGCATATTCCTTCAGTTGCATCTCTGAATGCATGTTTCAAGAGTAAGGCAAAGAAGATTCCGAAGAGGGTCGGAGCCAGAACACAGCCTTGTTTAAAC
Organism: Oreohelix idahoensis; assembly: GCA_024509875.1. Taxonomy (NCBI): domain Eukaryota; kingdom Metazoa; phylum Mollusca; class Gastropoda; order Stylommatophora; family Oreohelicidae; genus Oreohelix; species Oreohelix idahoensis. The sequence goes on along the minus strand of JAMPIV010010228.1, from coordinate 77,795 downwards.
GCCACTTCGTATATCAAAGGGCTGTGACGTGCTTCCAGCATATTGGACTGTTCCCTTCATGCCGTCATGGAATGACTTTATCATTTCCAGCATTTTAGAAGGGCAGCCTATTTTCAGGAGGATTTTAAAGAGTCCATCCCTACTAACCAGGTCGAATGCTTTTGTGAGGTCTATAAAGGCGATATATAATGGTCTTTTCTGCTCTCTTGATTTTTCCTGAAGCTGGCGGAGAGAGAAGATCATGTCTGTTGTTGATCTGCCAGCTCGGAATCCACACTGTGACTCTGGATATATGCGCTCAGCTAACTTGTGTAGTCGCATTAAGATGACTTTGGCAAAAACCTTACCAACAATACTAAGAAGAGAGATGCCTCTGTAGTTATTGCAATTACTTCTGTCTCCTTTATTTTTATACAGTGTTACAATCTTGGCATCTCGCATGTCTTGAGGAATAGTTGTCTCTTCCCAGCACTGGCACAGCATCCTATGCAGGGGATGTAATAGCGTGCTCTTACAGCATTTGATTAAATCAGGAGGAATCCCATCACTGCCTGGTGCTTTGCCAGAGGCCAAGCTATCAATGGCCTTGCTGAGTTCCTCTAATGTTGGTTCGGCATCCAGCTCCTCCATAGTTGGCAGACTGTTGACACCATCAAGGGCTGCAGGCGTAACGGTATTGTCTCTAGCGTAAAGCTCAGAGTAGTGCTCAACCCACCTCTCCATCTGCTTACCCTTATCGGTTAGCTTCTCTCCGCTGATGGTTTTTAGCGGTGCCGTCTTACTTTTATGGGGGCCAAGTGCTTTCTTTATACCGTCATACATTTGTCTAATGTTGCCTGTTTGCGCTGCGATCTGGGTGCTCTCACTGAGCTGGAGCCAGTAGTCATTTGCACAGCGTCGAGCAGTTTGTTGAACTTTGCTTCTCGTAGCCCTCAGGTTCTGTAGGGTTCTGGCACTCGGTGAACGTTTGTATTGATTCATAGCACTGCGCTTAGCTTCAATGACAGGTGCCATCACATCTGATGAAGCATCAAACCAGTCATTTGACTTTGCTGTTTTCTTACCAAAGGTGGCAAGTGCAGTCTTTGAATGGTGTTCCGTAGATGCTCCCAGTTCTCTGTAATAGTATCACCATGCTGAGGGCTACTGAGCACTTTCTCGAAGGTCGCAGTGAATTGAGCGATCATGACAGGGTCTGACATCTTGCTGGTATCAATGCGTGGTTTCCCTTCATGTCTGACACGATAGAGTTTTCTTGGTTGTGCTCTAATTTTGCAGCAAACCAAGGAGTGATCTGTATCACAGTCTGCACTATGGTACGAGCGCGTGGAGAGCACAGACCTGAGGAGTGGCCTTTTGACGAGAATCAGGTCAAGTTGGTGCCAGTGCTTGGATCGTGGGTGTCTCCATGACACCTTATGCTGGGGTTTTGTCTGAAAATAGGTGTTGGTCACGCAGAGGTCATGGTGGACGCACAACTCTAAGAGCCGTTGTCCATTTTCATTCATCTTGCCAATACCAAACCTGCCCAGACATGAAGGCCATGAAACATTATCGGCACCCACTCTAACGTTAAAGTCACCAAGGAGAACAAGCTGTTCTTGCCTAGGTATGCTTTTGATAATTGCTGTTAGATTCTCGTAGAACTCATCTTTAGCTTCTGAGGCAGAGTATAGAGTAGGAGCATACACACTGACAAGGGTGATGGGACCTGTGCTAGTTTGCAGGCGGAGCGTTAACAGGCGTTCTGATCCATTCTCGCCTGGTTCAACCATTTTAGTTAGCGATTTTTTGACCGCAAAACCTACTCCGTGTTCTCTAGCTTTATTAAGATCTTTCCCTTGCCAATAAGATGTGTAGTCCTTCTCTCTCACCGTTCCAGAGCCCGCCAGGCGCGTTTCCTGAAGTGCAGCTATATCCACCTGAAGTCGTTTAAGCTCATCATTAATTATGGCTGTCTTCCTTACATCGTTTACATCCTGTAGGTTTTCGGATAGTCCAGTCAACATAGTCCGGACGTTCCAGCATCCCAATCTAAGAGTTTGCTTATTTCTATTTTTTCGATAATTGCTTGGTGCAAAATTTTCTGTCCACAGTTCGGGTTTGACCCTAATCCCCATGCACCCAATGGGGAAAGCAGACAGTGGCGGGACAACACCTTATTGACTGGGGGCTGCCCAGCTTGAAGCGGGCGGTAGCTGTCCAGTGAGATCCTAGAACCTCTCCCACTGTCGGAAGTAGCCCCTGGCGCCATGCCCTACGCCAATTGGGCAAAATGCTTATAACCGGTAACTGCTACTTCCCGTGTTTTGCCGACACCTATAGGGTGAAGCTGGAGTGTCCTCTCCAGGGCGCGAGCTTGGGCACCGTTATATGGAGATCAAGCTGTTGCCCATGCAGCATGTTCCCCCTCTCCACACAGCCGGTAGATCCAAAGGAACGACAGTAGCCGATACAGTTTGGTACCAGCCATGTCGCAGGAGTTGCCAGAATAATGTCGAATCGACATTAGACTGCCTTAGGGACTCCGACTCCGGATTTATCCTCAGGGTTTACTCCCGAAGCCAATTCCATAAATTGATATTGAAATAATGTGGAGACCTTAATCCTCTTATTTTCAGGGTTCCATGTTGAAACATTCAGTGAGCCATACAAGAATTATTGAATCTGCACGTTCGAGGCAATAAGTATCTGATTGCCCAAAACTCTGAAGAGTGCTGTAGCAGTGTCTATACTTTGCAGTCGTGAAGACTATCGTTGTGGAAGAAAGACCACAGTGCTCCAGGACTTGAAGATAAGAACCATCAAACGGTTCATGATTTTTCACTTGACATAATCTCTCCAGTATTAAATCAACAAAGCGTTCTTGAGGTGATGAACATAATCGTTCCTCATAAGAGTGACCCTTTATAAAATTTAGTGCTTTACCAGGACATTCCAAGTCATAGACATTTTCATAATATAACTAGACAAGTTGTCTTTTTTAATTCACATTACTGTAAATACATTTTCATTCTATTTTGAGTTTTAAACATTCCTGTACCAAAGAAATTGAGGTACAGGAAATTAAAATTGTAAAACAATTGTTACTCAAACTTTAACCATTGATTTGTTTAATCATTTTCATTGAGTTACATTAGTGGTTGTTGTCATTCTCACTACATCACATAGCACATTACCCTAGACATCTAACCAGATAACAACCAGACACCTTTACATAATAGTAGGCTCAAAATATATCGCAGATTGAGGTCGTAGGGTGGTAGCAGTCAGGTTCCCTGAGAACAAGCATCATCAACTATTAGACTCAGGGACTTGCATAGCTGACCTCCCTCTGTAGACAAGTAATATTTTACTCAATAACATCCAAACCCACCACATATATTGGGACGCTCGTTCCGGGATTTCCAAATTTGTAATATTAAGCTGTGTGGAGAGTTAAGTGAAATATCATTGCCCATTATTATTTAATTAATAAGAAATATTTGTTGGCTATTTTGATTAGTTAATCATATTTAGTACTAGCAATAGGATGGCGGACTTGGCAAAATTCAGATCGGCTGCTGTGCAGTCGGCGAAGGAAATGGGAATGGAGGGGCAAAGTCTGATTGCATATGTAACAGCAGAGTGTGATAAATTTATTGAACGAGAATATAGAAGATTAGCAGAGGAGAAAAGATTTCTATTAGAAGATGCTAGGGAAGCTAAGAAATTAGAAGCTGATAGGGAGGCTGAAATAAAAAAGGTTGCAGTTGGAGGAAAAACGATTACAGATGGAGGCTGAAAAGGAAGAAAAGAGATTGGAGGCAGAAAAGGAAGAAAAGAGATTGGAGGCAGAAAAGGAGGAAAAACGATTACAGATGGAGGCTGAAAGAGAAGAAAAGTGATTCGATGCTGAAAGGGAAGACAAAAGATTACAACGGGAACATGAGCTACGACTAAGGGAGTTAGAGTTGCAAGGCCATGCTCCAGAAAATGGTAACAGCCCATCCACCTCCGATTCTGCTGCAAGCCAGGTGGCCTCCAACTCAGCCATGGGTTTTCATTTAGACCCATTTGTCGAAAAAGATGATGACATAGAGTCCTTTTTAAGAAGATTTGAGAGACTAGCTACAACATATGGGTTGGAAAAAGAAAAGTGGAGTCTGAAAATATCCCAAGGGCTTAGGGGACCCTCGTATGAGGTATTTTCAAAGTTGAGTAAGGGAGATCAGGAAGACTATGACATTCTAAAGTAGGCTCTCCTGGTTAGGTATGAGAAGAATAGTGAATTTTATCGAAAGAAATTTAGAAATGCTAAACTACTTACTGGGGAGACTTACCACCAGTTCTCTGCACGCCTGGAGACGTACTTGGAGAAATGAACTGCTCTGGAGAAAACCCAAGATTTAAAGGAAATGATTATGATGGAGCAGTTAAGAGAGTCCATGGCTCCAGACTTGAGAAAATTTCTCACGGAACAGGGTGCTGAGAGACTGGAGGAGATCCTAAATGTGGCTGAACGATATAAGGCAGCCCAGTCTGAGATAGCAGGAATGAAGAAGAAGCAATTAGAACATAATAAAGGCCCTAAAAAACCAAAACCAAAATAAATTTGATAGTAGGGACAAGTACAACAAAGGTAAACCCAACTATGATAGGCCAAGGTATGACCAACGAGATAGGAACCCGCAATTCAATGAAAGAAAACCTTTCAACCAAGAAAGGAAATGGTGTAAATGGTGTAAGAGGGACAATCATGACACCAAAGACTGTAAAAAGAAAACTCCTTACTTCGCTGCAATGAAAACGGGGAACAAGGGATTAAAGGACAAACCTACTGGACAGCAGGAACCTTATCACCCCCCAGTTTGTGAAGATGTTGTATGCAACGGGGCCACTATTAGGTGCCTTTATGATACAGGATTGGATTTTGACTCAGTCGTGAGCTCTCACCTGGTGCACCCAGATCAATAAACCACGGAAACAGTGGAGATCCAAGGGGCAACCAAAGACGTAGCAGCCATGACACTTCCCATTGCCAGAATAAGTATAAAAACTCGCTATGTGGAAGGAGTGATTAGAGCAGCAGTGATAAACGAACCAATCTACCCGCTGATATTGGGATGTAGGTACGTCTTCTTGGAAAATCCAAAAAGACCTTTGGTCATGGCAACAGTACAGACCAGGTCACAGTCAAGGAAGGAGGAAGAAAATCCAATAAATACTCATCCAGAGGAGATGAGGAAGGCACAGGCTGAGGATAAGACCCTCAAGCCTTGTTTTAAGAAATAGCCCAAATGTCATACACCTCCAGACAAGGGAGATTTCTATATGAAAAACTAATTGATTTACAGGAAGGCTGGAACTGGATCCAATGGTCACGGACAGCTGGTCCTTCCCATTTCATATAGGACTAAAGTGTTGGAACTAGGGCATGCGATTCCCTTCAGTGGTCATATGGGGATCAGCTCCACAGGACAGCGTATAGCATGTCATTACTTCTGGCCAGGGATAACGGAAGATATAAAAAGATATGTCAAATCCTTTCCAGAATGCAAAAGGGTAGCTCCAAAACATTGGACTGCTCCGGCAACCTTAGGGGAGATGCCCATAGTGGGGACCCCTTTCGAAAGGGTTGCAATGGATATTGTGGGACCTCTCACACGTACCAAGAGGAGAAACAGTTACATTCTTACTCTGGTGGACACTTGTTCTATGTGGGGAGAGGCGCTAGCCTTGCCATCAATCGACTCGAAGCATGTGGCAGAGGCATTACTCACGATATTCACAAGGTTAGAATTTCCCCACCAAATCTTGACTGATAACGGCTCACAGTTCAAGGGGAGACTAACGGAAGAAGTTTTCAGGATATTCCCAGCCAAGCACTTTCACTGTAGTCCGTATCACCCCCAAGGGAACGGCCAGGTAGAAAGGTTCAACGGGACACTCATTTCTATCCTGCGAAAGCTGGCCCATGAAAAACCTGATACGTGAGATCAATACTTACCTGCTGCGTTGTTTGCTTATCGGGAAGTTCCACATAATTCGACCGGAATGGCACCGGCAAAACTGCTATTTGGCAGACCAATCAAAGGTCCATTGAAAGCCTTATTGAGGACGTGGACAGATGAGAAGGCAGAAGAGACTGTTACCTCATCATATCAGTATGTGAACGAGCTGGCCACTCGTCTGAAAACTGGCTGGAAACTCGCAAATGATAATCTAAGACAAGCCAGGAAGAAACATGCTGCATACTATAATAAGAAAGCGATGGATAGGGAGCTAGCTGTGGGGGAGAAGGTGCTTCTTCTACTACCCGGCAGCAGCAACAAATTGCAAATTGGATGGCAAGGTCCATACACGGTTCTAGAAAAGGTGTCTAGAACTAATTATAAGATAGATAAGAAAGGAAAGAGAAAATCTATCATGTGAACCTCCTAAGGAAGTATCTGGATAGACAAAACCAGGAAGGGACACATCTAATGACCTTGGCCATCGCAACTGAAATGAAAAACGAACCCGTCACCTCTAACGAATACCCCTTGAAACCCTGTGAAACGCCTGCACAGGTAAAAGTCAGTAAACACTTGACGAAAGGGCCAAGGGAGCGGATTCAAAAGGTTCTGGAAAATCATACGGACGTGTTAACGGACAAACCGGGGCACACCAACTTGTTGGAATATGACATGAAACTATTAGACCCAACACCCATCTGTATGAGAGCCTATACTATCCCATTCGCAAAAGAAAAAGCTTTGAAAGAGGATATAGATTACCTGTTAAAAGAAGGGATTATTTCTCACAGTGAATCTCCGTAAAGCTCTTGTGTGGTTTTGTTGAGGAAACCATCTGGGGAACATAGACTTTGCATAGATTACAGGAAACTGAATGCTGTCACAGAAAGTCAGGTGGATCCATTACCTGATACTAATCAACTGTTTGCCAGGCTGAACAAGGCGAAATATTTTTCTAAGGTTGATCTTAGCAAAGGCTATTATCAGATTCCAGTAAAGCCTGAGATTCGACCTTACCTAGCCTTTAGCACCTCGGAAGGTCATTATGAGTTCAACATGTTGCCGTTTGGGTTGAAAAATGCCCCGAGTGTGTTTTCTAGGATGATGCGAAACTTGTTGGATCCACTGAAAAATCAATGCATTACGAACTTCATCGCTACTGAAATATTTGAAGAACACGTTAACTCTTTGAATATGCTATTCGATAGACTCAGAGAGGCAAACTTGACTGCTAGACCAACAAAATGTTGTATTGGATGCAAGGAGTTGGAATTCTTGGGACATACGGTGCATCAGGGTAGCATGACCCCTGACCCCAAGAACTTGGAGAAATTGCAGAGAGCACCGAGACCTCAGACTAAGAAGGATGTGCGATCCTTTGTGTCACTGTGTGGTTTTTACCAAAAGTACATTAAAAATTTTAACTCTATATGTGCTCTTCTGACGGATTTAACGCGTAAGGGACAACCTTATAAAATCAATTGGTCGGCACAGTGCGAATTGGCATACAATGAGTTAAAGGAAAAAACTCACCAGCAAACCTATATTGAAATAACCTGATTTGAGTCAGGAATTTGTGGTAAGAACGGACGCAAGTAACGTGGGATTAGGGGCCACATTGTTACAAAGGTCCACTTCACCCGATGGGGAATTGAACCCAGTTGCTTATGCCAGCCGCAAATTAAACAAAGCGGAACAAAACAATTCAACAAGTGAAAATGAATGTTTGGCTTTAGTCTGGGCTATAAAGAAGTTCCAGATCTATCTTTATGGTAGAACATTCGTGGTACAAACAGATCACTAGCCTTTAGTATTTTTGGCACAAGCCAAACATGAAAATGCTCGTTTATTAAGGTGGTCGTTGCTCATCCAACCTTATTCGTTTACTATTGAATACATTCCTGGTTCGCAAAATGTGGGGGCAGATTTCTTAAGTAGGCACCCTTTTGAAGAAAATCAGGATATTCAACAAAGCCTAGTGAGCTAATTTCATCTATTTGTATCACGGATTATAAACTTGCATCAGAATGCATGTTCTTAAGTGGGGAGATATGTAGTAAGATCCCTGTTACCCCGATCAAATAGATAAAATATTATCGATTATAAATCCAAATACTATAGAGATCAAATAGGGAGTTGTGCTCAACATCTTCGCCATGCCCGCAGTCGCGCAGGTTTTGAGAAGCCTTAACGCAAAGTGAATGGTACCCTCTCTCAATATTACAAGCTTTTTCATACTCCGTCCTTGAAATTAACTATAACATTTTGACAGCCAAGGCATGTTTCGTTCCAAAAAAGAGTGAGAGAGAAACGTAGGAGTGACGGAGAGAGAGGAAGTATTAATAGAACGACATGCGACCGTGGTTCTAGGCATCATTACTGTAACGGAAGTGCGTGATTTTGCTACTAGCAGAATTTGAAAAAAAGCGGTGCAAATCCACTACAAACCTCCTGCCCACCCCGTTCACTAGTAGCGCAGTTTGAATGTATAAACACTTAGATTGGGAGACGGTAGTAAAAACACACAGACAAGCTCGCATTTCCTGTATAGTTGTATTTTCTGATGAAATCCAAACGCGTTGCTTCATTTTGAAAAAGAACGAGAGAGGGAGGGAAAACGGTGGTGGATTTAAAGAAAAGAAAAAAATTACGGCTAACTTGGAAATTTGAAGATACCCACTAATGTGTAGGGCTGGAGATGGCGAAAGTGAAACTTAGAAGGATAGATAACGGGTGGCCCAAGGAACATCGATGCAGAATAAAATAAACGAAAGGACAGTGACAATAAAATGATAATACTTGTTTATTAGAATATCATATTCCACATTATGATATATTATCCTACCGTAGAGAGAAAAATATGTTATTTGAAGAACTGAAGAGGAACAAATACAAAGATGAAAAGTATGATAAAGAGAGAAATAAAAATATAACAACTATATGACAGACAGTCGTCTGATCAATAATTGCCTTTTCTCATTAAAAACGCTTAGATAGTAACAGAAATATTGTAAAGAAAAGACAGAGAGACAGACGCATTGATGTCCTCACTCAACTTTGCCAGTCTTGGGAGAGGGAGGAAGTTACATTTTTTGAAAGTGTAATTTATTTTGAAAAAAAAGGCAAGTGGGCATAACATAATTCGATTGGCTGTGGTAGAATAGACAAATGGTAGTAATAAAAACGATTTGAAGCCATCATTAGTTGCCACTTGAAGATAGAGATTGCAAAAGTAGTGTTATCCTCAGACGCAAGGCATTCATGACCATTGCCTTCGCTGTTCTGCACCAGTGGCGATCTTAGTGTGACCATTGATCGCCGATTAACCTACAAATTGTGCATTATTTCATTGATGCGGTAAGATAAACATTTATATAAACATTATTATTGAGATGTATCTGTATTATTGAATGTGTATGCAGTATTGACGAGTAGAGGCAAAACCAGAAAGGCGCCAAACTCAACACTTTGTGTTATGCCACAAGTGATATTAGGGAAGATTACCATTTCTTTTAAAAGCCAGGCAGGCTTACTTAAACTTTGGGAGAGAATGAAAAGACATAGTTTGAAATAAAAAAGGACATTATTATGATTGGAAGGTCAGAAAACCACTGGCCGTCTTCAGCAAGTCACCGTGTTTTCACATGACTTCATAAAATTAACTATAATTTTCCTATGAAAGGAATGTATCCAACTGATGATTGAAATTTTCTCTGAGTATGAAGCTGTCGGCGTCTGTGGCCTAATGGATATGAACGCAGTTTCATAATCCAGATATACCAGGTTCGAAACCTGCTGCAGGCGGTTTGGTAGCAGATCGCTTTGTGTGGATTTTTAACAATGGTATAAGCGCCGTACCGTTCAGAAAACAATGGCAAACTACTGAATGAAAAAATTGCCTAGAAAAATCACAAACAGCCAATAAAAGCTGGGGTTGATTGCCACGTCCTGTAAAGGATAAGCAACTAACTTTTTATGAAGCTGTCACCCCATCAGATAGGAACGATAGCTATTTATGTAGCCATAGAAACTGATCTTGAAACTGTTGATAATGCTTAGTTGGTTAGGGAAGGAGAGATATGTTTGAAATACTGAGGAGGCCTTAATCCTCTTATTTTCAGGGTTCCATGTTGAAACATTCAGTGAGCCATACAAGAATTATTGAATCTGCACGTTCGAGGCAATAAGTATCTGATTGCCCAAAACTCTGAAGAGTGCTGTAGCAGTGTCTATACTTTGCAGTCGTGAAGACTATCGTTGTGGAAGAAAGACCACAGTGCTCCAGGACTTGAAGATAAGAACCATCAAACGGTTCATGATTTTTCACTTGACATAATCTCTCCAGTATTAAATCAACACAGCGTTCTTGAGGTGATGAACATAATCGTTCCTCATAAGAGTGACCCTTTATAAAATTTAGTGCTTTACCAGGACATTCCAAGTCATAGACATTTTCATAATATAACTAGACAAGTTGTCTTTTTTAATTCACATTACTGTAAATACATTTCCATTCTATTTTGAGTTTTAAACATTCCTGTACCGAAGAAATTGAGGTACAGGAAATTAAAATTGTAAAAAAATTGTTACTCAAACTTTAACCATTGATTTGTTTAATCATTTTCATTGAGTTACATTAGTGGTTGTTGTCATTCTCACTACATCACATAGCACATTACCCTAGACATCTAACCAGATAACAACCAGACACCTTTACATAAAAGTAGGCTCAAAATATATCGCAGATTGAGGTCGTAGGGTGGTAGCAGTCAGGTTCCCTGAGAACAAGCATCATCAACTATTAGACTCAGGGACTTGCATAGCTGACCTCACTCTGTAGACAAGTAATATTTTACTCAATAACATCCAAACCCACCACAAATAATAATAATAATAATAATAGCCCCTTCAGTCATAACTGACCATGGGTATGCGCCCCTGAAGCGTGTCGTAGATTTTATCAGATAGGTAATAGATATTTATCACCCGTGTGTTACCGGTGCCCGAAAGGGAGCAAAGAATAGTAACACTGTTCCCTTCCATGCATGTCGTAGAAAGCGACTAAGGAGGGTTGGGCATGGGGCTGGTTACCCCATCCTGTAAAAAATTTAAACCAAACAAAACTTCAACAAATATGGACAAGTCAATTATGGAAAATAAAACACAGCCATCCAAGACAGGGGAAGGTCCTCTCGCAGGGAGGCTTATGATGCAACACAGAGAAAGCCGAAAGGAATCTGTGTTGCTGACTAACCTTCTTTCTTCTAGGAGAACTTCCAGATTTGGCACCTGGAATGTTCGGACATTAAACGAACAAGGGAAAATGGCACAAGTAGCAGCAGAAATGAGGGAATATAAAATCGAGGTTCTGGGAATGTGTGAAACAAAGTGGAAGGGGGTAGACAAGAAGAAACTCATCACATGTAAATTGGTGCTGTCCTCAGGACATGAAGACGAAAGTTCATACCGCAGTGAAGGGGTAGCTCTTATGTTATCTAATGAAGCACAGAAAGCACTCATTGAATGGGAAGCTGGTGGACCCAGAATAATAACAGCTACTTTTAAAACAGCTAAAAAGAAAATAAATGTAAATGTCATCCAATGTTATGCACCAACTAATGACAAAGAAGAGTCTGTGAAAGAAGCATTTTATACTAGACTACAGGAAATTATGGAAAAGGAAAAAAGAAGAGACATCACAATTTTGATGGGTGACATGAATGCAAAGATAGGTACAGTCAACACCGGATTTGAAGAAGTCATGGGACAACATGGGCTAGGAATAATGAATGAAAATATGGAACTGTTCTCAAACTTCTGTGCTTCAAATAGACTGGCTACAGGAGGAAGCATGTTTCCACATAAGAGAATACACAAGGCAACATGGATATTACCAGACCATAGAACAGAAAATCAGATTGACCATATATGCATAAACAAGAAGTTTAGATCATCATTGCAGCATGTAAAGGTATATAGAGGAGCAGATGTGGCATCAGATCACCACCTTCTGATACTCAAAGTAAAGATGAAACTCAAGAGATATGCAACAGTGCAAAATTATAGACAACAATTTAATGTAGGACATCTAAGAAATCAAGAAACAAGAGACAAATTTGCGGTCACAATATCCAACAAATTCCAAGTGCTCCAACAGCTGGAAGATGTAGAGAATACAGAAGACTATTGGCAGCAAATAAAAACTGTATGGAAAGAGACATGTGAAGAAATACTAGGGAAAAGGGAACGACAACAAAAAGCATGGATAACAAGAGAAACCATCAATAAGATAAAAGACAGAAAAAACAAGAAAGCAGTTTTAAATACAAGCAAAACCAGAAGTTCCAAAGCCAAGGCTCAAGAAGTGTAAACAGAAGCAAACAAAGAAGTAAAAAGAAGTATCAAAAGAGACAAGAGGAAGTATATTGAGGAGTTGGCAAGAGAGGCAGAAGATGCTGCAGCCAAAGGAAATATGAGAGAACTGTATAACAGCACAAAGAAGCTAACAGGGAAATACAAGCAAACAAGTTGCCTCATAAAAGACAAGAATGGAAAACTGCTCAGCAATATACAAGAGCAAATGAAGAGGTGGACATAATATTTTGAGAACCTTCTCAATAGACCAGCTCCACAAAACCCCCCGGACATCCAGCCAGCAGAAGAAGAGCTACAAATTAACGGTGAAAGACCAACGAAGGAAGAAATAAAGAAAGCCATAAAGCTTCTAAGAGATGGAAAAGCGTCTGGACCTGATGGCATTCCAGGAGAGGCCATCAAAGCAGATATCGACACGGCTACAGAGATGTTATATAAATTACTTGGTAAAGTCTGGGAAAAGGAAGAGATACCAGCAGAATGGAAGGAAGGATATCTGGTTAAGTTGCTTAAGAAAGAAAATTTACAAGAGTGCACAAATTATAGAGGAATAATGTTACTATCAGTGCCTGGAAAAGTATTAAACAGGATTATCCTTGAGAAATTAAAAAAGTCCATAGACAAGAAACTGAGAGATGAACAAGCAGGTTTTCGACAAAACAGATCATGTACAGACCAGATAGCCACTTTGAGAATAATAGTTGAACAAAGTCTGGAATGGAATTCACCACTATACATCGGATTTGTGGACTACGAAAAGGCATTTGACAGTGTAGATAGAGAATCACTTTGGAAATTGATGAGGCATTATGGAGTTCCTCTAAAGATCATTAATTTAATAAAGAAAACATATGAAGACATGACATGCAGAATTCGTCATGAAGGACAGCTTACAGAACCGTTTGGGATAAGAACAGGAGTGTGACAGGGATGCCTCTTATCTCCATTTCTTTTCTTACTAGCAATAGACTGGGTTTTGAGATCATCGACAACACACAACAGAAATGGAATCCAGTGGACTCTGACTAAGCAGTTGGATGATCTGGATTTTGCTGATGACTTGGCTCTTCTGTCCAATAACCATAACCAGATGCAGGACAAATTGAAAACACTCGATGAGAGGTCACATCAATTGGGTCTGAAAATACACAGGGAAAAGACAAAAATAATGAGAATAAATGCAGGTAATGATAACAGGGTTGAACTTGAAGAAACACCAATACAAGATGTAGAATCGTACACATATCTTGGCAGCAATATGGACAAAATTGGAGGGACAGACAGTGATATCAAACTAAGAATACAAAAAGCAAGAGGAGCTTTCATTGCATTGGGAAATATATGGAGATCAAGAGAACTCGGATCCAACACGAAAATAAGAATCTTCAACTCAAATGTGAAGTTAGTCCTATTGTATGGCATTTTCGACATGGAGAACAACAAAGACAACAACCAAAAAGCTACAGACTTTCATAAATGGGTGCTTGCGTAGAATAGAGGGATTAAAATGGTATGACAAGGTTACCAACGTGGAACTGAGGACAAAAACTAGACAAGTGCAAGTGAAACAAGAGATGAGAAGAAGACGATGGCGATGGATAGGACACACACTGAGGAAACCTGTTGATAGCATTACAAGACAGTCCTTGTTCTGGAACCCCCAGGGCAAGAGAGGCAGAGGTAGACCAAGAAGCACACGGAGAAGAGAGCTAGAAACAGAAGTGAAAATGATGAGGAGAACGTGGAAAGAACTTGAGATGATGGCACGTGACAGGAGGATTTGGACTGTGTTTGTTGAAGGCCTATGCTCCTTTGGTAGGGGAGGGTTATGAATGAATTATGAATAGATGTTTATAGTCCTGTCTGAGCAAAGGTGATAGTGATAACTATGTGAGAGTAAGGTGTAAGAAATAGTTTTTCTCACGAGGTGATAGTGTAAGAGAAAGAACAGTCTCTGGATTGAATAATTTCTGTAATCCAGCCTATCTGTACGACTATATTTAAAATCAGACGCACTTTCTCTCCTTATACAAAATACAAGTTACACTGCACCCACATGCACACAATTCTGTGACAAATACGCACAAACGTGAAAACAACTATGGATAACAGATAGGGTAGGGGTTGACCAACACAATAACATAAGGTTTATTAAGTTTTTTATCACTAGAACTTTACAACATAAATCATATACATCAATAGATCATGGTTTACAGACAAAGAATGAAAAATTAATCAAATAGGATCTCCCCTCTGGTAAAGGAAAAGAGAAGAAGATCCGAACAGAGGTTAATTCACCCAAAAGATCAAAAGGTAACAATAAGTGTATGGAATAGTCAGTAAAGAAAACAAAGGACAAGTCCCTAATTAATCTATCCCGTAAATACTCAGGTTAATGAGAACAAAAAAAAAAAAAAAATAGAAGATTTGTAAGATAATGGTAACAACAGAAAATTATGTTACTCTCCTACAGTTCATTCAATCCTTCATACTGTGGCCACATTCATATTTGCTTACCCAGTAGTTGTCGCAGGCATTCCGTGGAAATAAACACTAATAAGTAATAAGACTATTCAGTGTCATATTAATTTTTGCCAAATCCAGCCCCAGACTAGCCGTAGTTGCTGACTGCAAATTTCACGGTAGTCGTTGGAGTTTGTGATTTAATTGTTTTCATGGATAAATACTGTATCTCTGCCTTCAGTTGGTTGGAGTAAGGTTCATACGTGGTGATCGCCGACATAGAAGGAATAATACATATATATTTCCTGTGTTGTCTAGCCTCTGGTTGCTGAGACACTATGTTAAATTACACAAATGTTGCTGACAATATATTTTACCACAGCTGGCTGATGAGATTTATATAGGTGAAATCTGGTATAGTTCTGGTCCAGTTAACATTTACAATTATTGTTCTAGTTTAGTCTCTCTAAAAAAAAAATGAAGAAAATGGACCACACAGGTCATAGCCCGAAGACTCAACAATGTTATAAAGTTTCTGGTTGCTTATACACTTATAAGACCAATGGACCATACGACCATAGTTCATAAGACATAAGTTCTTATGATCATAATTTTATATGACCCTAAGACCGCTAGTTCGCTGGGTTTTTTTGATCAGCCTAGATTTAGGAAAGAAATATAAACATTTAACCAAAATATCAATATTATACCTAACACGTGTTAAGGTAAGACCTCTTTAACCACAACGTTATTAAATTAGATTATAAACCACAAATGTCTAGCTAATCGTATCACTTTTAACGCGTGATATGAACACTATTCATTTATAAAATTACACAAAATGGATATAAGTAAATAATATATACCGTCAGTAGCCAGTTATTTAATGTATGTACTAGTCAAGTATAGCATCTCTTTCTGTGGAATAGCGAATAATTAAATTTACTTTACAGCTGGAGAAATTTAGCTATATGTTATTTAATACGCTATTCAATTTAACATAGAAAATCCCAGTGAAATATAATAAAAAACTTTTAACACACCAAATCACTTAACGGCTAGTATATAAATTACCGCAAACAGAGAAAGATGGAAACAACTCCACGAATCTAAGCATTCACTTTGTACGAAAAACTCTTAGGAAATCGAGCTAGTTATTTCAGAGCAACTGATAATGGCTTTTGGGGAGACGGGTATATATCCATAGATGCCGTTCTTTCGCTCCTTAATGCGAAAGTCGCACCTACGGCCAGGGCCGGGCACATCTACGGTTCGATTCCTGAATGAAAGGTTTTTTTCTTCACCTCTGCCGACCGACAACCTCTGGCTTGTCTTTCATTCTCCCCGCCTGCTGCATATCAGCTACGTAAGTTAATTCCCCTGAAAATGTAACAATGCAAGGTCGTCTCAGACTTATCGCCCTTGATTCTTCAAAGAAACTGTTAACGTCTGGCCTCTGCCCGCATGTTTCCCTGATCAAAGAACGATTACGCCGTGCTGCGCACTTCGCTCTGTTCCACCGTGCTGAATTGCCAGACGGCTCGAGTGTTAAATGCGATAGTGAATTAGGCGTTAATTTAGCAAAAAAAAATATAACCCTAGATCCTAGATATGGGGGGGGGGCGGGGGGGGGGGGCAAAAGTGGACGGTCACTGCTGCACTATTTACATATGTGACAAAGTGACAGCCTTCAGCTGCTTATTTTCCTGGTGCTCTTTTCGACGTTTTCTCCTCTCTTCTGCTTGTTGTGTGAGCTTCTTTTCGCCCAATCTGAGGTGTCGCAGTAAATAGCATCGCCACTTGGTGCGTTCCGCAGCTTCATCCTCCCACTTTGCTGGATTTATGTCCAGTTCCCTCATATCTCTCTTGCACACATCTTTGAACCTGAGCTGCGGTCGCCCAACTGTTCTTTTGCCATCTGCTAGTTGTCCATAGAAGATATCTTTCGGGATGCGACCATCTTTCATGCCGCGGACATGGCCAAACCTGCGTAGTCTGCGTTGTCTAAGCAGTGTATACATGCTTTGAAGGCCAGCACGTGACAACACCTCGACTTTTACTTGGCAGGTATTAACAACTGTTATTTGACACGCATAAGTATCTTTAATTGACAGGTGTAAATGTCTTTAATTGACAGGCATAAGTATCTTTAATTGACAGGTATAAATATCTTTAATTGACAGGTATAAATATCTTTAATTGACAGGTATAAATATCTTTAATTGACAGGTATAAATATCTTTAATTGACAGGTATAAATATCTTTAATTGACAGGCATAAGTATCTTTAATTGACAGGTATAAATATTTTTAATTGACAGGTATAAGTATCTTTAATTGACAGGTATAAATATCTTTAATTGACAGGCATAAGTATCTTTAATTGACAGGTATAAATATCTTTAATTAACAGGCATAAGTATATTTAATTGACAGGTATAAATATCTTTAATTGACAGGTATAAATATCTTTAATTGACAGGTATAAATATCTTTAATTGACAGGTATAAATATCTTTAATTGACAGGTATAAATATCTTTAATTGACAGGAATAAATATCTTTAATTGACAGGTATAAATATCTTTAATTGACAGGTATAAATATCTTTAATCGACAGGTATAAGTATCTTTAATTGACAGGTATAAATATCTTTAATTGACAGGAATAAATATCTTTAATTGACAGGTATAAATATCTTTAATTGACAGGAATAAATATCTTTAATTGACAGGTATAAGTATCTTTAATTGACAGGTATAAATATCTTTAATTGACAGGAATAAATATCTTTAATTGACAGGTATAAGTATCTTTAATTGACAGGTATAAATATCTTTAATTGACAGGAATAAATATCTTTAATTGACAGGAATAAATATCTTTAATTGACAGGTATAAATATCTTTAATTGACAGGTATAAATATCTTTAATTGACAGGAATAAATATCTTTAATTGACAGGTATAAGTATCTTTAATTGACAGGTATAAATATCTTTAATTGACAGGAATAAATATCTTTAATTGACAGGAATAAATATCTTTAATTGACAGGAATAAATATCTTTAATTGACAGGTATAAATATCTTTAATTGACAGGTATAAAGACGTTTTCTTGACAGTTAGAGGAAGAGCAATAGCAGAATGAAGGGGAGAGTATAATGATAGAGGCACCATTAACCAATTATGAAGTGGAGTGGCTAGTTCTCTTCCTTGCTGCTTTTGTCTTCCTTAACTTACGAGCAGAGTCAGGTACTTAAAGCTGGGCAGACTTGAGCGTGTTTCTACGAGGTTTTGAACCCGGAAACGTTGTCAGGAGAGGCAGGCTCTCAAACCGCTCTCCTTATCGGGCACTCCCTATACAGCTATACAGACGTTTATTCTTCTTATATACATTTTTATTTCCAGTATCTACAAATATCTACAGTAGTGTATTCAGTATCTACAGATATCTACATTAGTGTATTCAGTATCTACATATATCTACAGTAATGTATTCAGTATTTACATACATCTACAGTAGTGTATTTAGTATCTACAGATATCTACAGTAGTGTATTCAGTATCTACATATATCTACAGTAGTGTATTCAGTATCTACAAATGTCTACAGTAGTGTATTCGGCATCTACAAATATCTACAGTAGTGTATTCAGTACTTAAAGATGTCTACAGTTGTGTATTCATTATCTACAGATATCTACAGTAATGTATTCAGTATCTACAAATATCTACAGTAGTGTATTCAGTATCTACAAATACATACAGCGTTTTTTCTACAATTATGTACATTAGTGTATTTAGCATTTACAAATATCTACAGTAGTTTATTCAGTATCTACAAATATCTACAGTAGTGTATTCAGCATCTACACATATCTACAGTAGTTTATTCAGCATCTACAAATATCTACAGTAGTGTATTCAGCATCTACAGAAATACTTACCGTTTCGTTCCCAGTACCCACAAGTGTCAACATTTTTGTTGTTCAGTATCTACAAATACTAAGGTGTTTTTTCAATATCTACAAATATTAATGTGTTTTTCAGTATCTACAAATACTAAGGTGTTTTTTTTCAGTATCTACAAATACCTACACGTTTGCTGCTGTAATTGACGCTGCCTTTTCTGTACACAGGTATGTCTACATTTCAGACCCGCTCCACTATTATATCCGGTCGACGCAAGGCGCGGTTGGTTGTCTTATTTTTAGCATCTGGGTCGCTGCTGCGTTCTTGTGCCTCACACCATACGTAACAGATGTGGTAATGCGTATAGATGCTTCGGTAAGACATTTTTTTTTCTCAAGGAGACCAGGTGCAGGGCTGGCTCTGTGCTCCATAAGGGAGCGACAAGGAAAATGATTATGATGATGTACGTAAAGGATCGAGAAGAAATGAGAGGAGAAGAACAAGTGAAAACCGATAAAAAAAAACATAAAGGAGGGGGTGAGAAAAACGAGAGATTTAACGTCATCTGTGCAGGCCCCTCACTGGTCCTAGAATCTATGAAGAGTTGATTGGCGTCAAGTGAAACTACAGCAGGATTACAATATAATGTAAAAAAAAAAAAAATCAAGTTTAACAACCACGAACTAGCAGATGATATGTACCCCATTGTGGGGAGCCGCGTTGGTGTAATGGTTACAACATTGCGCTGGCGACCAGGTATTCAAGGTTCAAGCCCGGGCGTCAGCATTTGAAGGAGTGTCAACGACTGGGATTTTGACTGAATAATCTGAACGGCTCCTGAGATAAACCCTCTGTGGATGGGAAGGAGCGAAGCTCCTGACCGGGTTGGAAGGAAAGCCCACAGGCTCCCCAGCCTTGCAATGACATGTCATTGGGCCGAAGGGCTAAAAGCCCAAGTAAGAACTGAAGATAATATATCTACTTTTTCATCTTTTTCGTACACTCTCAGACGTCAACCTGAATATGTTCAACGACAGCAGCGGTCAGCTCAAGGTTATTTTGTATATCCACAGACTTTTCCCGGGAAGCATCGGTAGTTCATTATTTTAGCTTGTTAAATAGAAGGTATCCCAATCTGCTGTGACCTGTGCGGAGTCTGAAAGATTATCACGTGTTCTCTCCTACTGAGCTGATAATCTGCATACTTTATTGTTTGATGGCCTGGATGTTCTGATAAAACTCTGCCTCTTCGAAAGTTATGTTTGTACCAGGTTGAGGTAGCTTTCCACCTTTCTTTGCCAATCAGTCAGCCTCTTCATTGCCGAGGATGTTGCAATGTGAAGGGATCTATGGTACGACAACGCTCTTCAATCACTGACATATTTTGTGGAGTATTACTCTTAAGTCATCCAGGTATGCATTATTCTTGCTCTTTAGCGTTGCAATTACTGAAATTGTTTTTGTCAAGAAAGCAACTTGTCTTTCGGTGCTTTCCTCTGGCATTAAAGCCTGTGTTGCAATTTTCAAAGCCTCTGCCTCTGCTTTGAAGTTACTTGCGAATTTTCATGTTGCCATTGACAGCCTATTTTGCGTATATGTGCGTAAGCTAAAAAAAAGACTCCCCCACCTCCCAATGCTATTGCATTTGTTGCTGATCCATCAGTGAATGCACGGATCCAGGTGTTGTTTGGGTAATGTTTCTCTATCAATTTTGTAGTTATGGCTCTTCTCTCTGGTACAGCCTGACTCTTCTTTCTCTCAATACCAGAAATGTTTTCTATCATTTCAGGGAAGCGATGTTGTTTCCAAGCTGGGAGCTTGTGTGCAGTGTAGATGGGTCTAGCTGTTGATATCGCATTTATCAGATCTGCTCTCATCTTTGTTTTGGTTGATTCTATCTACAAAGTTGCTTTGCTTGAATCTTCCCTTCCAAGACCATTTATTCTATTGTACATTCGGTAGTCTGTTAGTTTCCTGTATTTCTCTGCTTGTTGCTGGGCCCTGCTGTCTCTACCTTCCTCCATTGGTTGGAGGTATGTAATCTTTTCGAGTTCTTAAATAGGTGTCATTCATCATGCCTTCAGTTATATGAATCGCAATACTTGGTTTTGTCTACTTTATGAACAAGGCTTATATATATATATATATATATACTGAAGCACATTAAAAATGCACCACTATTATATATATTGATGCCGAGAAGCTGGCAAAAAAAAGTGTGGGAATGGATTTTCCCCGTGTTTGCCATGAGGTAGAGAGCGAATGGCTGCTGGAATGGAAAGTGCAAGATTCAACCCATGGGTGTGTGTACAGACTACATGAAAACCATGAAAGTTACACGTGCAACACGATTCTCAACAGCTATGACCCTGAAAATGTGTACGCGTTGTGGCAGTATACTCGGCATAAAAAGGCCGTTGAGACAAAACACCCAGTACATGTGCTTGAAATGCCACGACTATCTGAAAACGACCGCCAACGAGCCATTGGTATGTTGGAGACCGGAATGAGCTCGCGGGCCATTGCCAGAAGGATGAATTGCCACCACAGCACTATTGTACGTCTCAATGAACGTTACGGAACCACTGGCAGTGCCCGGGATAGACTTCGGAGTGGCCAACCACGAGTTACTACCCCTGCGCAAGATCGTCATATTGTGCTGAGTCACCTAAGGAATTGACTCTCCCGGCAAGTCAAACAGCCAGAGCAATAGTGGGTAGACATGGGCAAGTCTCTCGAATGACAGTTATACGACGACTCAGAGATACAGGCCTTACTGCAAGACGACCTTATGTTGGGCCAAACTTGACTCACAGACATCGTTAGCAGCGCCTGCAATGGGCAGAGCAACATATCAGATGGACTAGACTGCAGTGGAATGCTGTCCTATTCATAGACGAGAACAGATTCAACATATCCTTTGCAGATGGACGTATGCGGATTTAGCGACGGTGTGAAGAGCGCTTTGCAGATTGCTGTGTCAACCGATTTGGAGGTGGCAGTATTCACATTTGGGGAGGATTCAGTTTTCACCATCGCTTGCCTCTTCACGTCTTCCGTGGAAATGTTAATGCTGTGACATATCGAGATGAGGTTCTGGATGCACTGGTTGCTCCTGCGTTCACAATTTATCCAGACTTGCAGCTTCTCCAGCAGGATAACGCACGTGCATTTTTTTGTATTTTTGGTTTTCTCCCTTGCCTGCACAGAATGCAATGAATTTCATAACAATCAAATGTACAAATTAATGACCAGCATGGATTCATAGGAAAATGAATAAAGATACCAAATATGTAAACTTGTACACACTTATACTTACATTTCACACTCTGTTCCTGGATTATACAGGTGGTGCGTTTTTAATGTGCTTCAGTATATATATATATATATATATATATTTCCCAGAAAGTTATCGATGATCGATTTGAATGCCATCCATGCGCGAAGTTCACTACCATGTAACAAGTTCTCGAATTGTTTGTCTGCAATAACTTTCCTAATCTGAGGTCCTACAAAGATACCTTCCTTTATCTTTGCATCGCTAACTTGCGGAAACTTTTCTCGAAGATAAGTGAAAGCTTTGCTCGTTTTATCTAACGCTTTTACGAAATTCTTCATGAGCCCCAACTTTATATGTAACGGTGGTAAAATGATGCTGTCTTTGTTAACTAATGGCTCATGTATTACATTTTTATGCCCGAGCTGTATACGATCCCTGATAGGCCACACCTTTCTTGCATAATGTTCCTGTCTGTTGCGGCTGTCCCATTCACATAGGAAGCAACAAAATTTAGTATACCCAGTCTGCATGCCCGTGAGAATTGCAATGACCTTTAGGTCTCCACAAATCCGCCATTGGTAGTCATTGTACTTTATTTTGGGGAAAAGTATAGCCATATTGTCATAAGTTTCTTTCATATGAACAGAGTAGGCGACTGGAATTGATGAAAATAAATTTCCGTTATGCAATAACACGGCTTTTAGACTAGTCTTGGAAGAGTCGATGAAAAGTCGCCATTCGTTGACTATGTGCTCATGACCGAGGTGCACCATTAGACCGTTTACATCTTTGCAATAGCAAATGCCATCATCCATCTCAAAGTATTGAACAAGTTCTCTGTGTCTACGACGAAATTTAGATATCTGAGTATTGGGCGCTAAAAGATTTCATTCTTTGAGTCGCGAACCGAGTAATTCCGCTTGTCCTTTGGTAAGAGCGAGATCACGTATTAGATCTGACAGTTCTGAATGGTTAATTAAGTGAACACCATCATTCACCGGTATATAATCCGAGTCAGAATTAGTTTCTAAAGCAGATAAACTATCACTTTCTGATGGTTCATTCACGTCCAACGGATATTGTTCTGGTGGAAATGGGATTGGACATGTGATTGGATCATGAGGCACTGGTTTCGAAACCAATTCAATATTTGGATAAACCACAGACTTTCTAGTTTTAAAAGTGAAACCATGGATATTTGTCAAGCAGAAGTAACAATCAGTAGCGTGATTTGTCGGTTCACGCCATATTACTGGCACTCCAAAAGGCATCGACTTATGCTTCGGCGATTTTCGTAACCAACCTGCCAATGTATTTGCACAAGTCGAACAAACTGCATTTGGCTTCCAAGATTTATTTGCATCATCAACTTTCGAATCGAAATAACGTTCATATGCTTTCTTTAGTAATGGTGTAAAGTTTTTCTGGTGAACACGATCGGTAAAATATCCGCACACGTAACAGAACAGATCAGCCGAATTTCTACAACTTCTAGAAGCCATATTTCGCTCAGAATTATTTCAAAATACAGTAACTATTTGAAAAATAGCGTAACATATGTCATGCATCTTTTAGCAGTATAAAAAAGTAGAATTATTTTGCATTTTATTAATTTTTAATAAGTTATATAGTAAAAATGAAACGGAGCAAATAACGGTTTCCCAAAAATATATTTATTCCCAAATATCTTAAGAACCCGACGTGATAGAGATAAACGGATTTCAGATTTGAAATCAGCGCAAGAAACTGACCTAAGAACACTTATTCTTATATAAGAAAGAAAAATGTTGTTTGTCAGTGTTATCATTGTACTTTTTCCATCTGCTTGTATCGCTCATTTTGTATTGTTTCTTATCACCGTATGTTTTATTTCAGTACCTAGGCCTATATGTAATTCTTGTCTTTGTCACCTGTTTGTGGCCGACGAAGGGTAAAACCCGAAACGTCCCTTGTTTCATGTGAACTGTTATTTGTAAAACTGATTCAATACCGTTTTATTAGTTTATATACTTATATTCCTTACCAGTTTTACAGCAGCCCCTTAATTTATTTACTTATACTACATTTCTGTTTCATGCCACTGATTGTTGTTTTCAGAATCGGCATCATTGCACTCCGGGCAAACCCGTAGGTGCTAAGTCTCCCTCATCAAATGGTGAAAGTTCTGAATGCTGATTGTTCTGGTAGCGCCCTTGTTGTAAACACGCTTGACTCACCATCTCATACGCCAATCTCTGCTAGTTTTACGCTTGATCCTAGAATCTAGCCGCCTGAGTCGTGTTGATTCATCGATTGCAGTATCTTAATTGTTTTTATTTTCTCTCCCTCATCCAATTTCCACACTATGTTTACTATCAAGGCTAGTCTGTCAGCTCTCTCATTGCTGAGTACTCCTGCATGACCAGGAAAGTAGATCTACACCAGTTCTTAAAGGGTTGAGGCCTTTATGTTATGTGTCTCAAGATACAAAATTTACTAATAGCTGTATGTCTCTGAAACATGAAGAAAAACAAGAACAAGAACCGAGGAGTTACATACTTTCATAAGTGGGTGCTTGAGTAGAATACTTATTTACTTACCTATTCGTTCCTCTTGGAATGTAGAGGTTAGCCACAGAGAGCACTGTACTATCCTATCAGCTGTCTCTCTTTTGGTCTGGTTCCATTTCAGTCTTCGGTTATTCAGGGATAGTTTGGTGTTGTCCTCCCGGCGTACTATGGGTCGTTCATGAGGTAGCTTAGTTACCCTGGCTCTTAGTTTTCCATCTTTGTCGTGGTAGCCGATCTTCTCCCATTCTTCAGTCATGGCCAAGCCATCCCAACAGGGACTGTTCCACCCTCTCGGTAGGGGCTGGATTTCGAGATTATGACGTAACGTCTGGTTGTGGACGATATCCTTTCTTGTGACTTCTCCACCTTCCTTAGCTCAGCTGTTTTTTTTTAAAACCCAGTGTTCCTTTCGGCGTGTTCTTTTCTCTTGTCCTTGTTCTCAGAGCTTCTTTTCATCCAATTTAAGGTGGCGCGGTTGGGAGCATCGCCACTTGATGCAATCGGCAGCTTCATCCTCCCAGGTTGCTGGATGTATGTCCAGTGCCTCCGTGTCTCTCTTGGACACATCTTTGGATCTCAGCTGCAGTTGCCCGGACTGTTCTTTGCCATCTGCCAACTGTCTGCAGAAAATATCTTTGGGGATGCGACCATCTTCCATGCCGCGGACATGGCTACGCCAGCGCGGTCTGTGGCTGTCTAAGCAGTGTATACATACGTTGAAAGCCAGCACGTGATGAAAGCACAAATTGAAGGATTGAAATGGTACGACAAGGTCATCAATGTGGAACTGGTGACGAAAACCAGATATGTGCCAGCGGAACATGAGATGCTAAGAATATTACACTGAGGAAACCTGTTGGTAGCATTATAAGACAGTCCTTGTTCTGGAATCGACATGGTAAGAGAAGCAGGGGTAGACTGAAGAACTCCTAGAGAAGATAGCTGGAGACAGAAATGACAATGACAAGGAAGACATGCAGAGATCGTCAGCTGATGGCACGCGACAGCAGGACTTGGCATACTTTTTTTTGTGTGTGGAAAGCCTACGCTTCTCGGGGAGCAGAAAGTTAAGGACCAAATGAATGAGTGAAGAACTGGATTAATGATATGTAGCCGGTGTAGGTATGAAGGGTGTGTTGTAAAGTAGACAGAAGTAGCCCTTGTAGATGTGAAAGGTGAATGGTAAAGTAGACAGAAGTAGCCCTTGTAGATGTGAAAGGTGAATGGTAAAGTAGACAGAAGTTACGCTTGGAGATATGAAGGGTGTTTTGTAAAGTAGATAGAAGTAGCCCTTGTAGATAAGAAGGATGTGTTGTAAAGTAGATAGAAGTAGCCCTTGTAGATGTGAAGGGTGTGTTGTAAAGAAGACAGAATTAGCCCATGTAGATATTATGGGAGTGATGTAAAGTAGACAGAAGTTACACTTGCAGATATGAAGGGTGTATAGAAAAGTAGACAGAAGTAGCCCTTGTAGATATGAAGGGAGTGTGGTAAAGTAGACAGAAGTAACCCTTGTAGATGTGAAGATTGTGTGGTAAAGAAGACAGAAGTAACCCTTATAGATATTAGGAATATATTAAGAAGTATTCACACGCTATGCATCTTATGTAGTGATGAATGATGTGTTGTGAATTCGAGAAATTACGCGCTCCACTGTACATCTGTCTCACAAGTGGTTTCCGGGTTCCGAAAGGGGAACAAAAATTAACAGTAACACTCTAGCCTACCATGTCGTAAAAGGCGACCAAGGAGGTTTGGGCAAGGGCCCCGGCTACCCCATCATGTAGAAGCTTTAAACCACAAAATCTGCAATAAACACATTTGAACAAGTCAACTAAAGCAGGGGTTCCTAACCTGTTTACATCTAAGGACCCCTTTTCCAACTACAACAAGCTGCGGACTACCAGCTTATATTTAATATCACAATGCCATAAACACTTAACTGTTTTTATTCAATAGATGACTACGCCTATATTCAATAACGCAAGTTGTCAATTATTTGCCAGATG
The DNA here is from genome assembly GCA_024509875.1 of Oreohelix idahoensis. Taxonomy (NCBI): domain Eukaryota; kingdom Metazoa; phylum Mollusca; class Gastropoda; order Stylommatophora; family Oreohelicidae; genus Oreohelix; species Oreohelix idahoensis. The sequence continues at coordinate 51,207 of JAMPIV010010228.1, read as the reverse complement.
ACAAGGAAATTGTAAAGAAATAGTAATGAAAAATAAATTATACATACAATTTATTGGTTACATACTGGTTACATACATACTGGTTAAATACCATATTCATTCAATTCAATGGTTAAAATTACAAAATATTCAATTGGGGTCTTGTGCTTACATTTCGCTCACTAGATTTTCAATATCAGGCTTCATGGTAGTTAAAGACTGTCTCAAAGTTGGTTCTACTTGCAAAAGGTTTATGTGTTTTGTTTTTAAAGCACTAGAAACCTGATATTCTTTGTTGTGTTCGATTTCTGAGGAAAGAACAAGCAGGATTTAGAAAGAACAGAAAATGTGTAGATCATATATTTTCCATCAGGAACATTACAGAGCAGTGCTCAGAATGGCAAAGACAGCTGTACATTAATTTCGTTGATTTTGAAAAGGCTTTTGATGGTATATGTCGTAGATTTTTGATAGGGAAATTAAGACTTGGGTTGGTCCCTTCTGAATAGGTTAGAATGAGTGATAGCCACAGCGAGATGTGATACTAGAAATAGAGTTCCACGAGTGAGATGGTAGAAATTTATACAGGCTGTCCCGGAAATCGAGAATCTCTCTCTCTTTCCGCCTATCTTCCACAACAGATCCAAAGGAGTAGACAGTCTATAAAAAAAAAGGTATATTAATATATATCTATCCACTCACGTGCCCGCACATACAAGTGACGACAGTTAGACACACAGACGTGGGAACAACTATAACAATGATTATATAGATATTATGGGAACGAACTGACCACCACACTGAAATAAATGTAGGTATAGTTTAATTATCATAGTAAACTTACATCACAACATATAAAATACATCAAAAGCATATACATAGTCATAAAAAAATCAAGGAATGCTACAATAGTGATAGACCCGTTTGTATGGTCCTCCCCTGGATATATATAGCTCACAGTCCCGTTAGAAGAAAGTGATAACCCCAAGGAGTTACAGATGCATATGATTGAGTCTATGGTTTCCCCCTTTTAAGGTATGGACAGACTTGATACTCTGCTTTTCTAAAGGTAAATATTGTTAGCAATAACTTGCATAAAGGAAGTTACAACGTGGGTGACTCAAACAAAGAACATCCTTCAGTCTACTTTCACTCGGTTCTTTCATCAGGGCCCTGATATACTTACAATCGTGCTGTGGTTCGCCGTCTGGCGCAAACGAAGGGACACTCACACACTTTTTAATCTGTTACTGTCGTTTAATGAAACGGATCCCAGCTCTGCAGATTTGTTTGTTGGTTTCATCAAAATGGATCTGGGGAGCGTCTGCTTCATGCGATAGTTATTTCAGACTAAAGTTAGTGTCACTTGACTCACGAGGTAAGAATTAGGCTTAAACGGGCATACAAATGTCAGAACACGAGGTTTCCCTTAATTAGGAAGATGACCGGTGGACAACTTCTCTCAACAGATAATCTTGGTTCACCTCACACTTGGTCAAATAATGTCGGAAAGTTAATGTTTAGATTTCTGTAATTTTTCTCGCCACAAGGCAGCATGTACATTAGAGTTAGTGTAGAAATATGCACTGGCTCAAAGGCCCAATATAAGCATTTATTAGGTATGTTTCTGTACAAAACGCCGGCAAAGTTTGGGTTACCCCAGTATTCACTGAATAAAGAAAAAACACATATGAAATATGTTACATATTATGTACTCAATATAACTTACGTTTTCAAAATGCAAGTGTACAGCTTGACTTATCATTTAAAACTTCCCGTGCAATAAGTTATATATTTAAAAATCATCAATCCTCAAGAATTAGGAATACATACGTATTCCGTCAACACTCATGAGACATCTAGCATTATAAGTTAGTTTAGAAAAATTGTTCCCGTCTGATTATTTAGCAGTTAAATTAAATTCATTATAGCTTATAAATTAATCCCTCTGCACCAAATCTAACTAGTGAAATATGAAATAAGCGATTATCACTTTAAACACTCACAAAATACTAGATATTATATATAATATTTACCTCCACACACAGAACTACAGACTAAACCATGAACTAGAATACTGCAATCTAATGGTAGTCTAGAACTCGGCAAAATGGCCAAGAAACTCAGACTTCGCCAAAACACAGATATTTGATCTAGCACAGCAATCTGTCTACTGCAACATTTTAGGAGTCAGAATGAAAATAAAGTTTAACATTCTGGTTATATCTATTACCAGACAAAGGGGTCCCAACTTTATTTCGCCAAACGAAATATTCTCCTCCTTTCCGTCTAAAACTCTTTGCATCAACTAGAAGACTACCACGAACTGACACTCGTGCGTTTTCACACCTCACGCTGACCAGGCCAACAGTAAGTGCCTTGTCAGCTGAGATTTCCAGACAAATGTCTCAAACTGCGCCGAGGAGATGTCGGCTATCGCGCCTCACTGAGCGCTCAGCCGATGCAACTCGTTGTGGCAGGTGAAAATACAGACAACTTTGTCGCCTATAGGTCTGGCGAAAGCGAATATTCACAGTGTATTTCGTCTGGTGCAGGGAATGCTGTAGACATATGTCTGCTCCTATGTCTGGCCAGTCGAATATATTCACAGTTTCGTCCACTGACACCTTATGCAATAGAATGCATTTTAACGCTCTCTCTCTGACACGTTATGTCATAAATGCGTTTACCAGTATGAGAAAGAAACGGTAAAGTTGAGAATGGGAAAGAAAATATTTTTCGCAAACAAATGGATGCGAAAAATACAGGGAAAAGGTAAAGAGCGATAATAGAATAGAGGACACGGGTGAAAGAAAAAGAAGAGGATATAGTCAATTTAATGATCATAAAACCTCTGTGACAGAACGTCCCCCCTTTAAGATATGGAAGCACTCCATGTCTACGTTATGGAAATAAATTTCCTATATCCGTAGCTTCAGGGTGTCTGCCCTCTTCCCTCTCATCTTCCCCCCTCCATCTCTCTCCAATTCCTACTCAAGTCTGCTCCCCAAAGCTTCCTTCCTCTGGAATGTGTCCCATGCACGCTTGAAAGAGCGTCGCCGCTTTTGACATTTTTGAAAGATTTCGTGTGTTTGCAGTGGAATGTCCCTGCCACTATCGTCATCTTCGTCAGTTTTGGCGATCGTTAGGAGATGGTTGGAGGTTGGCACTGGTCTTTCCAGGTATCTCCTTAACAGATTTAAATGGAAAACCTTTTCCTTTCCTTGAATAGAGATCTGGTAGTTAGCCTTAGAAATCTTTTTCAGGGCGGTAAACGGCCCTTGCCTTCCGATCCTCAGTTGGTTGTTTCCGGTAGGGAATAACACCAAAACCTTCTCTCCTGCTTCCAATTCTCTTTCTTCCGCGACTTTCCTGTATCGGTTAGCGTGCTTTGTGCATGCTCGTTTAAAGTTAGTCGTTGCTAGGTCCCATCCTAGTTTCAACCTATCCTTTAAATCCGATACGTATTTACTTGCTGAGACGACTGTCTCATCAGCCTTCTGGTCTGTCAGCGTTCAAAGTAAGACTTCGAGCGGGCCCTTAATGGGTCTGCCGAATAAAAGTGTAGCTGGCGGAAATCCTGTGGAAGTATGAGGAGATTCTCTGTAGCCAAATAAAGCTGCAGGAATACAAAGATCCCAATCTTCAGGTTTCACTTGTGCCAGTTTACTAAGTATCATGTTGAGGTTTCCGTTAACACGTTCCACGAGCACATTTTCGGCCGGAGTATAAGGCTTTGTGTAGATGTGTTTGGTCCTCAAGATCTTCAAGATCTCATCCATCAACAGGTTTCGGTATGGAGATCCGTTATCCATGAACACTTGCTGAGGGAATCCCAACCGAGTGAAAATCTGGACGAGGGCTTCTGCGACATGCTTGGCATCTGCGCATGTTAGCGGGATAGCTTCTGCCCATAAAGTGCATGAGTCGACTAAGGTCAGGATAAACCTGTTCATTCTTTTAGTCCTTTCTAAGGGTCCTAAAATGTCGATCACAACCCGTTCAAATGGTGTTCCCACTATTGGCATTTCACCCAACGAGACTAGGGGTGTCCGTTGCTTGGGTGGCACACGTTGGCACTGGGCACAGGATTTGACATACCTGATAATCTCAGTATTTACTCCTGGCCACCAATAATGAGTGGTTATCCGTTGGTTTGTGGCGTTCTGTCCCATATGTCCGCTGAAGGGAAGAGAGTGCCCCATTTCTAGGATTTGACTTCTGTACTTTTTCGGTACTAGGAGCTGATTCGAACCTTGTTCAGGCTTGCCCGTTCTCCGATAAAGTACGCCATCCTTAGAAAAAATGTCCCCGTGCTTTTGTTGCGCTTCTTTAAGTTCCATAGGTAACAAATTTGGCGCAGGCTCCCGTTCCTTCTTGGTTTGCCCTCTGTTAGAGTCATTGTATGGCCACCATTGCTGTTAGGTTCGTTTTGAGGGTGTTGAGTCTGTCTACTTTTGACATAACGCGAATGGATTCAATTCTAAACAATGTAGTAATAAGTCAACTTGAACTTCCAACCAGGGGCACATCAACTAATGCCAAGACGGTATACAGTTCATTCAATTTATTTGACATCATACGGTTGACTAGACGAACATGTTGATATTGACGACGGACGGTTAACTTTCAACAGTACGGTACACAATGTAGAGTTCATATTGAAAATTACAATTAGTTCATTTAATAATATAATCCCTTTGATAACGTAGGATTAGTTATACAGTATTTATAACATGGCATACCAGTAAACAAGTGAGGCAGTTAGATTCAATCGATCTTCTTCCAGTATCCGATGACCTTGGCAATGACTGAGATCCTCATTAGGTCTTCTATATCATATTAATGTTTCAATACTTCTGTTGCGTGATAAATTCTCGCAACATCATTTTATTACAATATCTATTTTATAACGCAAGGGCAACAACTGCTTGAAATTTATAGTCACTTTTCTCGGTAAGCATTTGTCTTCTCGCGTTGGTATCGAATGCAGTTAAGTTTGAGCTGTGGTCATTTTGCGCTGGACTGCGCATGACTTGTCTTGCTTCTTGGTCGATCGGTTTCCGCCCACCACTAGTGGAGTGAGCGATTTGGAATGGCGAAAGAGATGCCTCGTTGAAGAGGGGATCTCCGCTATTTTTTGTTCTGTCAGGAATGTGAGAGTCCTCTTATGGTTATTTCGTTTATTCGAGATAATACCTCTAGTGTATTTGCACATGCCGGGAGGCATAATATTTCTGTGTATTTCCGGAAGGCAAGGTAAATTAACATTTTCATTAACTCTATCGATTTTTTGGTCGTGAACGATTTCTGGTTCATAGCCTGTCTTCGAAAGTCGTCGTCACGAGATGTTTTCCTAGCTCACATGTCGCTGTATTGTGCTGCATCGGTTGATGCAGGTTCCAAGGACCATTACTTGCTACTTTGTTAAATGAACTAGGTTTGAAAAACCTTTATTATCTAGAGGATATTTTTTGAGGACATTATTTATACTTCGGCAGACGTGTCTGTCTTGCTGAAGTCAGACTAAGGAGAGTGAACTGATCTCATATATCTGGTTATCTCCTGGCTGTTATAGAAAAGGATGGAGTTTTCCACCTGACTACATTTACAGCACTATGAAATATAACATGCATCTGACTCATCATTGTAATGCTGTCTACCGTCTATTGCTGTATTGAATGTTGCTGTGATAATGACTGTTTGATGTGTCTACATATTCGCGTAACCATTTTGTCACTGTGGCGTCCACAATAAATAATGAAGAAAAACGTCAACGGCTGTTTCAAGAATCATTGACTTTATACGTCGTGAGTTTACTGACGTCCTATGTGGATTGCCCTGTTATTTTTGTATGAACATTGTTTTGACTGAACACATCTGCACACTACACAAAAACCAGACATGCGGATACCATCCATCATCATATGGCATCACGCATCATTTGGTGGCCATAAGCTGGTTTGATTCTGGTACCAGCAAACACGGGGTCCCTTACCCACTTCATTTTCAACAAGAATTCATCAGCATCCTTCAAGAAATTAACATTCTTCAATACAGTCAACATCTTCAAAATTTTCAAAGTACTCGGCGTTGCCCGGTAAAAGTCAAAATTTCAACTTTTTGACGGAAACAAGAATTTGACAGTACCCGGCGTTGTTACATGTTGCCGGATAACTCGGACTGCTGTTATCTTTTACGCAAGTCAAGCAAGTTGCTGCTGTCAAGGTTCCAGTGCTGTCGTTTTTGTGAAGGTCAAGTGCCGGTTAAACGGGTTGTTTTCTGAAGAAGGCCAAGTACCGATTTCCATCAACTTACTTTTGGATTAGAAGGTCAAGTGCCGAAACAACTCAACACACAGTATTTCAGAAGCTCTTGTACCATCGTGTTAGCAGTGGAAGCAGTTCAGATGTGCCATCATCGTTGGAGCTTCGCTCTTTAGGACGTTGATTGACATCCGTTTTTTCTGCTGTTCTACGATTGGAAGCCTATAAGTTAAGTGGCCTGTTTGTATGTAAACTGTGCCCTTATACTTCTGCTGAGTCTTCTGTGTATCATCTCATTCTATATGTTATATGTCTATATGTTATTTGTATATTTATATGTTTATATTTCAGCGGGTTCTCGGTTGGGTGGTGTCTCCGTTAGATTATGCCACGTCATAGAGGTCGTCTATTGTGAGCGTTTTCTGTAAGGTTTGCAAATTTCCAATACTGGAATTTGCTAAGCGACTTCTGTTGCTATTTATGTTAGCTGTGATGACATGTTTTAATATTGTTTTCGTTATTATTTCGCATTCTTTAGTTTTGTTTTGATTTGTTTGTATTTGTTAGCCTACTCTTGTCTATAATTTAGTTTCATACAACATTTTTGTTTATACACTGTGGTGTCATGTATTTTGTTTAATTCTATCGCAGATATCGTCACATTTTTTGTGATATTTCATTAATTTCTGCTTTATTTTTTTTAGTTGATTTCTGCGAACGTTTTTGTATTGTTGCTGATCTTTGTTAATGTTTACATTGTTATTGTTTACATTGTTTGTATTGTTTACATTTTCAATGTTTACATTCTGCATGTGTTTACATAGTCATTGTTTACAGTTATAGTAATTAGTTAATGGGCTATGCTAATGCACTGTTACTACTACACTGATGATAAATGAATGATGAATAGTGTCGTGCACTATTGAATGAGAAGTGCACTTATGATCAAGAATTGATTGTTGATATTTCATATACAAGTTCTTTGATTGGAGACTTGTTTCCCACAGAGACTGGGATAATATAATGTGATGTGAATATACAAGTGCTTAATTAAGACTTGTTACACTTAGGTTTGAAATAAATTAGTTAATTATTTCAGGTTTTGGACTCATATGTTAGACAACATGTCTACATTTGAGCACTTTATTGAGCAGGGTAAATTGCTTGGCAAGACTGGTGATAAGTTAGAAGAATTTGCAACTGCTCGATATGATAAAGCAATGGAAGCTGAACAAAAAAAACTGCATATGGAAGCTGAACAAAAGAAACTGCAGATGCAGGTGGATGAAAAAAGATTCCAAATGGAAATGGAAAAACAAAAAAGGGAATCAGAAGCTGAGGAAAGAAAACTCCAGCTACAGCTAGAAGCTGAAAGACTTCAAAAAGAGGCTGAGAATAAAAGACTTGAAAAAAGAGGCTGAGAATAAAAGACTTGAAAAAGAGGCTGAAAATAAAAGACTTGAAAAAGAAGCTGAAAATGAAAGACTTCAAAAAAGAGGCTCAGGCTGAGGAAAGAAGATTACAGAGAGAGTCTGATGAGAGGAAAGAGAAAGCAAAAAATGGAACATGAAGAAAAGGTCTTAGCTTTAGAGTTGGAAAAATTGAAATTGACGAGCATGAGTAATGGTAATGATTCAAACAAGGGTTCATCTTCTGGTAAGGCTAATAATGATACTTTTAAGATTAAGTTACCAACATTTAGTCCTTCCAGTGATGACATAATGTTCTATCTGGACAGATTTGAACAAGCATGTACAGCTCATAACATAGACAAAGCAAAATATGTTTATCAGTTATCAGGGATACTGACAGGTAAAGCTCTAAGTATATTAAATATGGTGGATGAACCTGACAAGAACAATTATGAGGTTGTCAGGGCCGCTCTGTTAAAGAAATATCAGCTTAACGAAGACGGCTATCGTCTACAATTTAAAAACATGTTACCTGAAAATGGAGTTGAATTCTCCGAGTTTATTGCAAGAATACCCATTACTTTCTCACGATGGGTTGAACTATCTAAGACGGAAAAAACTTATGAAGGACTTATGGACTTAATACTTAGAGACAAAGTCATGTCGTCTGTCAATGAGTCTTTCCTTGCTTTCCTTCATGAACGTAAACCTAAAACAATAAAAGAAATGGAAGATTTCTGTTGCCAATACGTAACTGCACACCCACACATAACCATGGGTAACTCTAAGGTGAAAGAAGGTTTACCAGTTGCTTCGGCAGCTCCGTATGGTCAAAACTTTGCTCGTAGATTCCAACAGAAATCTTGATAGAAAGAGCAGCGGTAATTTCTGTCAAAATCATGGAAACCAATTTCATGGTGATTCATCTTCGAAGAATTGGAGACAACCTGATAGTGGTCGTTACTATCACCCTAATAATTATAGGCATTTCAAAAGAGGATATGGTAATAGAGGTTATTCCTGCCGAAGACCTCAGAACCAAACAAATAGATGTTCGCATCAATGTGAACATGATAGTAATCGTGGAAACTGGAATTCGAACCAGGATAACAATTACAATAGAGACAATAATAACTGCAGAGATAATAATAACTCTGATAACTTCAGAGGTAATAATAGTCGGGGTAGATCTCAACACAAAAAAAAGATATATCAGCAGGCTAATGCTGTACAACAGGAAACTGAGGGAGCCTGTAATCATGTTGTTGATAGTAAAAACTTTGACGCTGTCACTGGTTCTGCTTTTGACTTTGAGAGAGCAAACAAATGCCCCCAATGCAGTACTTTATTCGAACCGGGGTACCATAACTACTTTGAGTTGTGGTCACCCACTTCCCGCTCTTCCTGCTGCTGTTGCGCATGACGGGAGGGGTTCTTTAATTCTACATAAGGGTCTTGTTAATGATACCCCGGTCTCACTACTTTTCGATTCCGGATGCACCACTATTGGTGTTAGACAATCGCTTGTAGATCCATCTTGTGCTACAGGAAGGGTTATTAAATGTGTCACATTTGGCGGCACTCTAGAAAAAATATCCTACTGCTGTAATTCGCATTGCCACTCCTTTCTTTACTGGAGATGTGCATGCTTGTCTCTTACCTAATCCTATTGCGGACCTTATTATTGGTCGTATTCACGGAGTTAGGGAGTGTACCCCACAGCAGATTGCTGCTTGGGAAGATAATAACATGCAAGCTACAAATGCAGTAGTTACAAGAGCACAAGCTCTACAAACACCCGAAACTTCACTGAATAGTGATAATGAAGTTGATAGCCAAGATAGTCACTTAGTAATTACTCGTGACTCTTTCATAAAATTGCAAGAAGAAGATCCTTCTTAAAAAAAAATTCTTCGTTCTTGCGAAGAAAGGTGATCCGAATCAGGATACAAATAGAAAATCTTGGATTGCAATGAGAAACGGCGTACTTGTACGTATGGTACAAGATTCGACTACGTCGGCACATTCGCAAATTCTTGTTCCCAAGAGCATGAGAGTCCAAATATTACAACATGCTCATGACTCGCAATGTGCTGGACATATGGGTTTTTTCCCGTACGAAGTCGAGAGTCCTTGCGGCTTTCTTTTGGCCTTTTGTCAATAAGGACATTCGTATTTACTGCCGATCATGCAAGGTATGTCAGGAGGTCAAATCTAGAGGACCACGACATGCTGCGCCTATCCAGGCTGCTGACATTCCTATTCGGCCGTTTCAGAAAATGGCCATAGATATTATTGGCCCTTTTAAGGTCAAGTCGGCCAGAGGACATCAGTTTATCCTTACATGTGTCGATATGTGCACACGTTGGCCAGAGGCTATTCCTCTTAAGAGCATATCTACTACAGATATCGCAGATGCTCTTTGGTTGATATTTTCTCGCTTGGGGTTCCCCAGAGAAATATTATCAGACCATGGCACTCAACTCATATCTGACACTATGTCACAGGTAATGTCTACCTTACATATTGAACGATCTCTCAGTAGTATCTACCATCCTATGTCTAATGGGTTAGTTGAGCGTCTGAATAGAACGCTCAAGACTTTGCTTGGTAAGATAACTGAAGATCATCCTCAAGTTTGGGACAGGGTTTTACCCGCGGCTCTCTTTGCCTATAGAGAAGTCCCTAATGAACACACAGGATTTTCTCCCTTCGAACTTGTCTTTGGCGCGCGTCCACGCGGCCCTATGTCTTTATTACACGATCTCATCACTGCCGATGATATTAGCGATGAAACTCAATCCTCATATGAGTATGTCATTGCTCTTAGACAAAAGATCATTGAGGCATGTAAGCTAGCAACTGCTTCATCAGAAATTGCTAAAGAGAAGGCAAGACAGTTTGCTAACAAGAATAGATGTCTACGACAACTTTGTCCAGGTGACAAAGCATTCGTCCTACTCCCCCAGTAGGGAAAATAGACTTCTTATTGCATGGAAAGGTCCGTATGCAATAGTCTCTCGGATTTCCGATGTTGACTATGTGGTCGATATTGATGGAAAGCATAAAACTTTCCACATAAACATGCTTTCGGAATTTTCACGAACGTCCGGACTATTTGCTGCCTATTTTCCAGGCAACGGATGATGCTCCTGCACCTCACGGTCATTATTCATCCCTGTCTGTCATTCAGGATGAGGAAGCTACCTTCTCTGATGTCAACCTTCCCCTTCCAGTGGTTCCATTACATTCCACGGAATCTTGGAAAAACGTTTCTGTTTCTCCTAATCTTTCTGGTGACGAACATCGACGAGACTTGTCGATGTTACAAACAATTCAGGATGTTCTCACTGACATTCCTGGACACACAGATGTCATAGAACATGACATAATTCTTACCGACAATAATCCAATTAGGGTTAGGCCGTATCCTATTCCTATACACTTTCAGTCGCAAGTGGAAAAGGAATTGGATGAAATGATTCAATTAAATATAATTGAACCATCGACTTCACCATATTCTTCTTCCATGGTTATTGTCCGGAAGAAGGATAAGAACATACGAATTTGTGTTGATTATCGCAAATTGAATCAGGTCACAAAGTTCGACGCTGAACCGATGCCTTTGTTAGAAGATCTACTGATTAGACTTTCTAATTCTAGATTCTTCACTAAACTTGACTTGTCTAAAGGTTATTGGCAAGTGCCTTTAGCAGAGCATGCCAAACCTCTTACTGCTTTTTTCTACACCTAGGGGTCTATTTCAATGGAATGTTATGCCTTTTGGTCTCATGAACGCCCCTGCCACTTTCGTTCGCATGATGCGTCGAATTCTGTCACATCGTTCGGATGTCATCGCATACTTAGATGACATCTGTCTCTTCAGTGATACCTGGGAAGATCACTATTTAGGGTTATATGACTTACTGTCCACTCTACGTGAGAATAATTTGACAGCAAAACCTTCTAAAGCTTTTGTTGGTTTTGGTGAAATCTCTTTCCTGGGTCATCGTGTTGGTCATGGTCTCTTGAAGACAGAAGACCACAATACTTCCAAAATACTGAACATCTCTGTTCCTAAAACGAAGAAACAAGTTAGGAGTCTCTTAGGTTTAATTCAATTTTATGGGAGATTTATTCCAAATTTATCTTCGATCATGGCACCTCTATCAACATTGTTGAAGAAAGGTTCGCCTAATCTGGTCCGTTGGTCTGAAGAATGCCAATCTTCACTAGACCAAATCAAGAATATATTTTCTTCTCCTCCCATCTTAAGATTACCTACTCTTGATAGGACTTTTGTTCTTCGGAGTGATGCTTCATCCACTGGGATTGGAGCAGCACTGATGCAAGAATATGCAAATACTCTGCATCCTGTTATGTACATTTCTAGAAAACTAAATGCGGCAGAGAGGAACTATTCGGTTTTAGACCGTGAGTTGTTAGCGATGGTTTGGTCAATTCTAAAACTACAAAGATTCCTCCTGGGCGCACATTTCATTCTAGAGACTGATCAGAAAGCTCTTACAGCTATTCAGACTAAGAATTTGAAGAGTTCGAGATCCACTCGATATGCTATAGCTCTTCAACCTTTTCACTTCACGGTACGAGCTATCCGTGGTGCGGATAATGTGATGGCTGACATTTTGTCTAGATGCCCACATGACTCCAACTAATACTTCTGTCCTATATTTCCATATATTACAGAGTCATAACACACCTATATTTCTACAATAGATTAGCACATCTGTACTTACTTTATATGTACACACTATCGTGCTTTGTTGTCATCTTCTTCTGTTCGTTTTTTAAGATGATAGAGGAGGACTGAGTAGTTAATATAGGGGCCGTTAGTTTACTAAACAGCCACAATTATTAATAATGTATTGTACCTTATGAAGCATATTAGTTATTAATTAGCATTATATTGCTTGTATTTTCTCAGAATGTCATTGTTGAGCTGAGGACTTACCTTACTAGTATCAAGCATGACGAGTTCTAGATTGTGTACTTACCCTCGGAATACCAGAGCATATGTCCTGGATCGTCATGTAGTTTAACTTTACTATGTACTTATGTCATTACATGTCAAAGAATGTACTATTTAAATTTTCCTATCAGATTTGTACATCCATTTTTTAAAGACAATATTAGAGTATGCTGTTTAATGATGATTATAGTAACTTGCATACGTATATTGTGTTTACATGCTAACGTGATGTGTGTTGGTGACACCTCCCCGATGTGAATATTTTTTGAGACATATTTATTTTTCTGTTGAGGTATATCCTCACCAGACACTCTATAATTAGCCTATTGTTTGGCAATTTAGTTAATTATCAGCGCATAATTCGTGCGTTTTGAGCCGCTTATCGCATGCTCTTTGATATTTAAAAAAAAAAAAAATATGTTCCACATTTTTTTTTTTATCGGGAGGAGGTGGTGATATGTTGCGTGATAAATTCTCGCAACATCATTTTATTACAATATCTATTTTATAACGCAAGGGCAACAACTGCTTGAAATTTATAGTCACTTTTCTCGGTAAGCATTTGTCTTCTCGCGTTGGTATCGAATGCAGTTAAGTTTGAGCTGTGGTCATTTTGCGCTGGACTGCGCATGACTTGTCTTGCTTCTTGGTCGATCGGTTTCCGCCCACCACTAGTGGAGTGAGCGATTTGGAATGGCGAAAGAGATGCCTCGTTGAAGAGGGGATCTCCGCTATTTTTTTTTGTTCTGTCAGGAATGTGAGAGTCCTCTTATGGATATTTCGTTTATTCGAGATAATACCTCTAGTGTATTTGCACATGCCGGGAGGCATAATATTTCTGTGTATTTCCGGAAGGCAAGGTAAATTAACATTTTCATTAACTCTATCGATTTTTGGTCGTGAACGATTTCTGGTTCATAGCCTGTCTTCGAAAGTCGTCGTCACGAGATGTTTTCCTAGCTCACATGTCGCTGTATTGTGCTGCATCGGTTGATGCAGGTTCCAAGGACCATTACTTGCTACTTTGTTAAATGAACTAGGTTTGAAAAACCTTTATTATCTAGAGGATATTTTTGAGGACATTATTTATACTTCGGCAGACGTGTCTGTCTTGCTGAAGTCAGACTAAGGAGAGTGAACTGATCTCATATATCTGGTTATCTCCTGGCTGTTATAGAAAAGGATGGAGTTTTCCACCTGACTACATTTACAGCACTATGAAATATAACATGCATCTGACTCATCATTGTAATGCTGTCTACCGTCTATTGCTGTATTGAATGTTGCTGTGATAATGACTGTTTGATGTGTCTACATATTCGCGTAACCATTTTGTCACTGTGGCGTCCACAATAAATAATGAAGAAAAACGTCAACGGCTGTTTCAAGAATCATTGACTTTATACGTCGTGAGTTTACTGACGTCCTATGTGGATTGCCCTGTTATTTTTGTATGAACATTGTTTTGACTGAACACATCTGCACACTACACAAAACCAGACATGCGGATACCATCCATCATCATATGGCATCACGCATCAACTTCATATCTTCTGCACAACCCACTTATGTGCACTAAGGAAATCAAACTCACCAATAATACTTACTATCATGTAAGTCGGTGCGTAAAGTTTATTACAGAGGTAGGACCCCATATTAATAAATATGAGACTACCCTCATCTGTAAAAGACTGTAACGGCCTACGAAAAGAACGCTACAGTTTCCTTACCAATCCCCCCAAAAAAATTAATTGTATTAATTTTTTTCTTTACTACTCGCGACTAGAGGTGATTCAAGTGTACATAATCACATGTTATCAATATAACATGACATAGAATCATAAAAACATAAATATGAAAATTAAGTCAACTCAAGTAATCAGAAGGTATGCACAAAAGCATACACTCACAATTGACCACCTTCGGTACAATGTGGTAAATGAAATAAAATTTAGAAAAATTGAATTAAACCGAATAGAAACGCAAATGAAAAGAAAATGTAAAAACCAATGAATAAACAGAAAAGAGATGGATATGTCTTAAAAATGAAAGTGAAAAAATGAAAAAAATACAATTTAAACACATGTATAGATCAACACACTTAACCGTGTATCTAAATTTCCTTTGTGGTACTAATTAAAGTACTAATGTTAAATCACTGCTCTTAAAGAGTGATAAATATTAAATTTCTACAATGTAATTAAATATTTCATAGTGACCTAACTTAATTCTTATACTAATTAACTAAGTATCAAAGGTTACTAATCCACCGAATTATTTATTTAAAAAAATATATAACAATGACATTAAATTTCTTAGATTAAGAATGTTCCATTGTCCTGTTAGGAAACAGTTAAAATATACCAAGTTCCGTTCCATGAAAAACAACCAAGTGTTCGCAATGTTATTTCGTTAAGAAAATATAATCCCTTTCCAATGTTATTCTCTCTTCAATATCATAAGTAAGTGAATGTTATTTTCACAAATATAGTAATATACTTCAACGTTCCATGTTCTTTTAATACATAATCATTGTAGATTTCAACTTGACTGAATGTTAATGATCCTTATCCTGAAAGTAACAAAAGTTTCGATCGATGAACTGTCTGTGTAGAAGTACAGTTGTATGCAGTGCGTAGTTGCTAACTTGATTCATTCGGAAATCTCGACAAAATGTCAGCGAGAACATTCTGAGTACCAGGAATGGATCGTATGGTAAAGCTATATGGCTGGAGTGCGATCGCATACCTAGTAGATTTGGCTGATTTCACATCTTTAGTGTTGAGAGCAGTAAGTGCTTTCTGGTCTGATTCCACAATAAAGTGCGAGCCAAGCAGATATCTCTGGAGTTTTGTTATTGACCAAACAAGTCCAAGAAGTTCCTTATCTAGGACTGAGTAATTTTGTTCAGTCGGAGTTAACTTCCGTGATACATAGAGAACTGGATGCAAGGTGCCATCATATTCTTGTAGTAATACGCTTCCAATGCCGTAATTAGATGCATCACTGCGTAAAACAAACGGTAAATTTGCATTAGGCAACCTTAAAACAGGAGCATCCGAAAAAAAGTTCTTTATTATATCCAACGCCATTTTTATGTTCGTTAGACCACCGAATCATGTTAGCTGTCCCTTTCTTAAGTAATGAAGAGAAAGGAGCAGTTATAGTCGACAAATGAGGAATGAACTTAGAATAGAACTGTATTAGTCCTGAAAGAGATCTGACTTGTTTTTTTTTTTGTCTTAGGTGTAGAAATAGTAAGGATTTTTGAGACATTACTGTCCTCTGTATACAACATACCGCGACCAATACGGTGACCCAAAAAAGAAATGTTGTGGAAACCCACAAATGCCTTTGAAGGTTTAGCTGTTAAGTTATGATATTGTAGCGTGGACTGCGAGCATCTCTATTGGTCCTAAATGTAATCACGGCGTCACCATACCTGTTATTGGTATGAGGTAACAGACGCACGAACCTAACGTCTGCCGTGTAATTAAAGAAATTACCGAGTGCCTGCCATGTAGTTCGTTGTGGCAGATTTTGCACAAGGATGGTGCGAGAATATGCACCCTTACCAATATATGTTGTACCCTTAACACAAGAATGGGAGTAAGGTTGATGAGTAACCTTAGTCCTTTGAGGTAAATTATAATATTTATTATTTCTACATGTAGAATTATTGTTCTTAAATGTACCATACTTTTGTACTTGAGTATGACTACTTACGCCAGACAAAGGTGTAGGTGTACGGCATGTCGTAGATACCTGCTTGCTGGGCAAAGTTAAAACCTTACTGACAACCTTATTGGTATTAATTTTCCCATCTGAGTTACAACTCTTATTTTTATTATGAACATCCTTTCCCTTTTTCTCAAACGTAACCTTTTTCTTACGATCAGTTGCCTGCTGATCAAGTCGAGGGAAGGTATATGTCCCCCGGAATGACTTACTAGTCTTCACAGGTTGCGTTGAAACCGTAATGTCCTTCTTAGGAACGGATGCATGTCGCAAAGGTTGTAATGCATTAGCCACAGTGGCGTAATGAACAGTGGAATCATTTTCAATGCTAGATTCCAAGACCTTAGCATTACATAACAGTTTAGCAGTATGTGCATGTGAAACAAATCTAGGAATAGTCGTAAATGCACGGGCATCATGTATATTTTGCTCTTCCCAATCAGCAATCTGCTGTGGGGTACACTCTGTTATACCATGTACGCGACCTAGGATGACATCACAAATTGGATTTGGAAGGAGACAGGCGTGGATCTTTCCTGAAAAAAATGGTGTGTTAAGATCAATAATAGCTGTAGGAAAGGTTTCCACCGTGCCGCCGAAGGTGACGCACTTGACAGTATTACCCGTAGCACAACAAGGGTCGATCAGCGAATTCCGCACACCAACAGTGCTGCAGCCTGAATCTATAAGAATAGAACATGGAATGCCATTTAAAAATCCACGATTTAATTGAAGGCATCCCGGTCCATCGTGTGTAGCTGAAATGGCCGTACACACAGCCGGGAGACTTGGCAAAACATGTCCGCACCGTAGCGTCGTGATCGCCTTGGGCTGGAATAGGGTATTACACTCATCACAAGACTTGACCTGTTCGAAATCCAGAGAACATGACATAGCACTATGTGCATTAACATTATTATCCTGTTCTTTGTTAGCCTGTGTATCACTTAAAGCGACATTAGAATGTCTACGTGTATTGCTCGAAGATCTATCTCTTCGTCGCGATCGATTGTGATTATTGGCATTAAAATTGCTACTATTACCATTTCTGCTTGAGTTAAAATCTGGATGAGTACGCCAATTATTGTAATTAACGTTGTGATGTTGGCTGAATGAGTTATTCCAAGAACCTTGTTTATTTTGTGGACCCTGAGATTTTGATCGCCAGTTTTGTTTATTATAATTTCCTTGTCTATATTTAAAATTATTGTTACCAAAATCTCGCGATCTATGAGATTGGTTCCAGGAAACATTAAATAGAGCAGATTGTTGAAATTGCTTCCCCTTATAAAAATTACCATTGTAGAAATTGTCATTATTTCCCTTTTTGACTTTTCTATCTCTAAGATTCATTCTCATTTTTTTCTTATGAGATGTAGTTTCTAACTGAAGGTTCCTAATTTCTCGTTGGAGAGTTTTGATAGTATCTAAAGCCTTAGCTCTCTCATGCACAAATTCAAGTTTGAGTGCTTCGATAGCACTATGATGACCAGTCATACGTTCATCAGTCTCCTTAGGAAAAACCGTATTTTTCTCATGAAGTTGGCCATTAAGATCTGTATTATTCTGCTTCAATGCTTCTACCAACACTTTCTTAGAATTTTCTAACTCCTTTTTCTCCATGAGTAATTTTTCAATATTTATCTGTTTTTCCTGAGACACTTTCTTCTGTTGACATAGAAGATTCCTGAGTTCTTGATCAGTCAAATCAAGATTTGCTACTTTTTTATCCAAAACTTTCATGTTCTGTTCGTTTAATAAATCCTTGGTCGTTTCTACTTCCTTAAATATGTAGTCTGTCTCAACAGCAATAGCCAACATGCGCTTGAACCCGTTGACTAGTGAGTGTTTGACAGAAGCAGCTGTTGGGTAGCCAACACCCTTTTTCTCCAGGAGGTTCTTAATTTTTTGTTCTTCTACGAATTCTCTAAGCTTCTCTTTATACAAACCACGGGATTGCCCTAGTGCAATGAGATACTGTACATGAGATACCTCAAACCTCTGAGCCTTGGCATATTCAACAACTGCAAAATCTGTTGCCTCATCTGGAGTCATACCAAGGGATTTAGCCTGGTAAATAAAATATTCAAGCGAAGACATTTTTTGACCAGTATGTACCTGAAATACTTCTTTCTTTTTAACGATTTACTCAACTAATTAACAATTACTTTTTCATTTTGTATGTGTAACACGTTCCTGTCCAAAAACGGTAAATTATTGTCATATAAATGTCAAATATATTAATAATTAATAAAGTAATTTATGCAATGAAATGTTATGAAAGCAACAACGTGATAGACAAAAGAAACAATACTGACGAGACGAAATAATCAAAGACAAGTGAAAACAATCGCAGAAATCAAATAAAAAAAATGTGAAACTAAAATAGGATGTCATAAAGAATTACGATGACAACTGCGATAAGATAATAAACAAGACAATGAACAACACAGTGTATAAACATAGGTTTTGTAAAAAACTCAACGATAGATAGGTGAGAATGGACAATAATCACAAACCAGATACATCATAAAACTAAAGTACGGATAAAAATAACTACGAAAACAACAATTAAAAACTTGACGGAACAACTAAACAGTCAGGTGTCACAGACCACCAGACACAGTGGACCTAGAATCCTTCTACGCTCACGCGTAGGAACATTCCACTGAGGGAAGTCTGCAAAATAATTCCTATAGAACGTTTAAGACGGACCTGTGGTGAAACTGGTATATACCCGTCATAAGTCTCCTGCCCAACCTCCCACTTGAAAACATAGAACATGGAACATGCAACATGAATAACTTGTAAATAGTGGACATATATACGAGATAAGATGCAGAAAAGCACAGCTGAACGTAAAACGGTGTAATAACAACACGACGTTTTTACTTATCTCAACCGATAAAAAAGGATATCCCTTGCATCCGGGGCTGCATGTATGAGTCTTATATAAATAGCAGTAACACTATGACAGTGTTTGGTGTTGAAGCTGGAAGTAGATGTCCAACGTTGTCCTTGACCTTTATCCAACTGTCGTCTTGATAGTAGGTGTATGTAGACGTATCTTTTCGAAGATCGAAGTATTATGCTTCAACCGATGTATTTGACTTTGAGTACGTTCCCTGCTTGAAAACTTGATATTTTACAAAACACACTGGCTCCACCATTCTGTTAGTCATTGTATGGCCACCATTTCTGTTAGGTTCGTTTTGAGGGTGTTGAGTCTGTCTACTTTTGACATAACGCGAATGGATTCAATTCTAAACAATGTAGTAATAAGTCAACTTGAACTTCCAACCAGGGGCACATCAACTAATGCCAAGACGGTATACAGTTCATTCAATTTATTTGACATCATACGGTTGACTAGACGAACATGTTGATATTGACGACGGACGGTTAACTTTCAACAGTACGGTACACAATGTAGAGTTCATATTGAAAATTACAATTAGTTCATTTAATAATATAATCCCTTTGATAACGTCGGACTAGTTATACAGTATTTATAACACGACATACCAGTAAACAAGTGAGGCAGTTAGATTCAATCGATCTTCTTCCAGTATCCGATGACCTTGGCAATGACTGAGATCCTCATTAGGTCTTCTATATCATATTAATGTTTCAATACTTCATATCTTCTTTCTGGTACTGGCCTTGTAGTTAAACAATGTTGAATTACAATAATACATATTTTTGCCAAAGACTTTCTGGGCATATGAGCTTAGTTATAACGAATCCTTGAGTCACCTCTGCTCAAAAACTGCCACTATTCTAAGCGGCCTACGAATGACTCGTATCATTTAAAATCCACTATAGTCCTTGACAATCCTATTTTCCAGGAATATGACGGATTAAATAAATTACATTAAATGTTCAAGCATGACTCCATTTTGGAACCAATAGGTCATTGGTCCAACTAGACGTCCACGTTGAAGAAAATTTACAATCATATAAATATAATACTTGCGTTCTCTTCCCGAGAAATCACAGGTACAGAGTTGACCATGGTCCTCATCTTATCAATAGACGGACGGTCATACAAAGAAGAATTACTCCCGTAACACGGGTTTCGAACTCCCAAAGATTCCTAAGCTGATCTTGGGATCCTAGCTTCTCAAGCCCACTTATGACGTCAACTAAAGTTTGGCAACACGTGCGGGCGGGGTAACCCATACTCCCCTTAGTGCCCAACCGTGCGCTAAGGAAATCAAACTCATCAATAATACTTACTATCATGTAAGTCGGTGCGTAAAGTTTATTACAGAGGTAGGACCACATATTAATAAATATGAGACTACCCTCATCTGTAAAAGACTGTAACGGCCTACGAAAAGAACGCTACACCTCTTGTAGTTACTGCTGACACAATATGCTCTTCCGGTTTCCCAATAAACACGTATCTCCCGCCAAGTATGACTGGGTAGATGGGGTCATCCATAACAGCCGCTTTGATCTTGCATCTGACAAAATAAGAGTGGATCTCCACCAGTGCGATGGGAAGCGCTGTAGGTGCATCACTCTTACGAACTCCACAAAGTTCGACGGTCTCTCCTGTCTCTTGACCGGGTTTAACCAGGTGTCTGGCAACAATGCAATCATAAGAAAGCCCCGTGTCAAATAAACACAGACTTTGAGAACCGTTCAATGTAACAGTACCTCGCGTTGAGGGTGTATCCCCAGCAGGTTGGGAATCACTAACAATAATTCCGCCTTGCGAGACAGTTAGTGAGCATCCGATGCGTTTCGGCTCAGTGTGCTCACTCTGATCATTAGTCCCGTGGTCGGGGGTTCTCCCTTTGCCACCTTGTCCTTTCTGGCTGCGCTGCCATGTAGGGCGGTCGGGTTGATCAGACTGTTTACTGTGGTTGGAGTACTTGTTTTTGTAGAACTTGGATTTTTCAGGAGGGGGGTTTTGAGGTCCAGTTTCACTGTGGTTATTCTGATTAGAAGCATGAGAAGCATGAGAAGATTGGTCTAGATTATTTTTCCGAAAATGCTCTTCTGTCGGTTTACTTTTTGTGGCTGGTAGTTCAGCCAGCGCATTTTGATAGCGCTCAGATTTTTCCAAGATGTCTTCAAGCTTTTCTGCACCCTGCTCAGCTAAAAATCTCCGGGTATCAGCAGACAAAGTGTTCTTTATTTGTTCTGTTAAAACAAATTCCTCCAGACCTTCATAGGTAGAGGGGAGCTGCGAGAGCTCAAGGCACTTTGTCAAATATCCCTTCAAACGAGATGAAACCTGCTGAAAAGTTTCAGAGCTCGCCTTCCTGCTGTTGCGAAACAGTTGCACAAATTTGCGAGCATTCATTTCGAAGCGCTCCAGTAACGCATTTTTCAACACATCATAGTTGTGTTGTTGGCTGGTTTCTAGTTTGGCGTAAACATCATACGCACTGCGTTTCAGCGCCTGAGAAAGCTTCATATTCCAACGCGACCTCTCTAAACCGTACAGAGTTGCAATTTTCTCAAATTTTTCTAGATACATGTCAATCTTCTCATTAGGACAAGGGAAAGATTCTAGCGCAAAAGACATAGCAGTGAGATGAGTAGATTGAGTGTTAGAAGGATCAGTTAAGGAAGAATGAGGAGAAGACTCTCCATTGCTGGAGGTAGAGGCAGCACTAAGACTTTGGACTTCTAGAGCCTTAAGAGCCAACTCATGCTGTAGTCGTTGCTCATTTTCTCTTTCCAAATGCTGTCTCTCCTTCTCTCTTTCCTCATGCTGTCTTTCCTTCTCTCTTTCCTCATGCTGTCTTTCCTTCTCTCTTTCCTAATGCTGCATCCTGCGAATATCCATTTCTTCCTCAATCTTCTTCTGCTGTAATAGACGGTCTGCTTCTTCCTTCCTCCTAGCTTTTTCTTCTTTCCTCTCCGCGTCATATCTCTCAAGTTCGTCTCTGACAAAAGCTTTCGCTTCTTCTCCGTCCAAACCTTCTTCTCTTGCCTCATCCCTGAGAATCTGTCTCAGTTTTGCCCTCTCGGCCATAGTAGATAGCTGACTGGGACTAGTCGAGAAAGAAAAAGAAGAAAAGGATACACTGGTTCCTACCACTTACGAGAAAATACCAAAAAAAGATGATATACTTTAACTTGGGATACCTCCTCCAAAAATATAGTATCTAACTATCGCTGCTATTAATCGGCAATAAAGCACCTAATGCAGACGACTACGTCAAATAAATGGTAGTTAAGATTACTCACTGAAAAATAAGTTGCTACAGTGGAAACAAGATAATTATTGGAAAAATTTATAGAGGAAAAAAATTTCCCTTAATTTTTAATCTACTATCAAGGGTAAGGGAGGCAATTAATCTGGACAAATAGTCCGAAACGCGCTCCTTAACTTAGTTCAAACACCTTCCTGCTTCAGAACCCTGTGAATGTTATACACTCACAAACTTTACCAGCGTTTAGTATTACAAAATCAGTAATTAACATATATTCCGACAACATTAACCTGTAACTCAAATGTATAATGCTCAAAATGCTGTGGATAAAAACAATTATTAATTGTGTGGTCAGCACGCCCATAAACAGATCGTTACGTCTAGGGGATAAATTATTTTTTTTAAAGTACAAAACTCACAAGACATAACACTCTTACTCTATATCAGAATAAAGAAAATTAATCCTGCAAACGAGCTGATATTCGTATTTGCTCAGGACTAGAGTTCAATTCCTGGAAAAACGAGCCACCATTCTGTCGTAGATTTTTGATAGGGAAATTAAGACTTGGGTTGGTCCCTTCTGAATAGGTTAGAATGAGTGATAGCCACAGCGAGATGTGATAATAGAAATAGAGTTCCACGAGTGAGATGGTAGAAATTTATAGAAGCTGCCCCGGAAATCGAGAATCTCTCTCTCTTTCCGCCTATCTTCCACAACAGATCCAAAGGAGTCAGATAGTCTATTAAAAAATAGGTACATTAATATATATCTATCCACTCACGTGCCCGCACATACAAGTGACGACAGTTAGACACACAGACGTGGGAACAACTATAACAATGATTATATAGATATTATGGGAACGAACTGACCACCACACTGAAATAAATGTAGGTATAGTTTAATTATCATAGTAAACTTACATCACAACATATAAAATACATCAAAAGCATACACATAGTCATAAAAAAATCAAGGAATGCTACAATAGTGATAGACCCGTTTGTATGGTCCTCCCCTGGATATATATAGCTCACAGTCCCGTTAGAAGAAAGTGATAACCCCAAGGAGTTACAGATGCATATGATTGAGTCTATGGTTTCCCCCTTTTAAGGTATGGATAGACTTGATACTCTGCTTTTGTAAGGGTGAATATTGTTAGCAATAACTTGCATAAAGGAAGTTACAACGTGGGTGACTCAAACAAAGAACATCCTTCAGTCTACTTTCACTCGGTTCTTTCATCAGGGCCCTGATATACTTACAATCGTGCTGTTGTTCGCCGTCTGGCGCAAACGTTGGGACACTCACATACTTTTTATCTGTTACTGTCGTTTAACGAAACGGATCCCCGCTCTGCAGATTTGTTTGTTGGTTTCATCAAAATGGATCTGGGGAGCGTCTGCTTCATGCGATAGTTATTTCAGACTAAAGTTAGTGTCACTTGACTCACGAGGTAAGAATTAGGCTTAAACGGGCATACAAATGTCAGAACACGAGGTTTCCCTTAATTAGGAAGATGACCGGTGGACAACTTCTCTCAACAGATAATCTTGGTTCACCTCACACTTGGTCAAATAATGTCGGAAAGTTAATGTTTAGATTTCTGTAATTTTTCTCGCCACAAGGCAGCATGTACATTAGAGTTAGTGTAGAAATATGCACTGGCTCAAAGGCCCAATATAAGCATTTATTAGGTATGTCTCTGTACAAAACGCCGGCAAAGTTTGGGTTACCCCAGTATTCACTGAATAAAGAAAAAACACATATGAAATATGTTACATATTATGTACTCAATATAACTTACGTTTTCAAAATGCAAGCGTACAGCTTGACTTATCATTTAAAACTTCCCGTGCAATAAGTTATATATTTAAAAATCATCAATCCTCAAGAATTAGGAATACATACGTATTCCGTCAACACTCATGAGACATCTAGCATTATAAGTTAGTTTAGAAAAATTGTTCCCGTCTGATTATTTAGCAGTTAAATTAAATTCATTATAGCTACATTGTTGTTTAAGCTAGAAATTATAATTTATTCTGCTTTCCACTGAAACACGTCCCTAGAAAATAATACAGACTATATAAATTAAGCACTCTGCACCAAATCTAACTAGTGAAATATGAAATAAGCGATTATCACTTTAAACACTCACAAAATACTAGATATTATATATAATATTTACCTCCACACACAGAACTACAGACTACACCATGAACTAGAGTACTGCAATCTAATGGTAGTCTAGAACTCGGCAAAATGGCCAAGAAACTCAGACTTCGCCAAAACACAGATATTTGATCTAGCACAGCGATCTGTCTACTGCAACATTTTAGGAGTCAGAATGAAAATAAAGTTTAACATTCTGGTTATATCTATTACCAGACAAAGGGGTCCCAACTTTATTTCGCCAAACGAAATAATCTCCCCCTTTCCGTCTAAAACACCTTACATCAACTAGAAGACTACCATGAACTGACACTCGTGCGTTTTCACACCTCACGCTGACCAGGCAAACAGTAAGTGCCTTGTCAGCTGAGATTTCCAGACAAATGTCTCAAACTGCGCCGAGGAGATGTCGGCTATCGCGCCTCACTGCAACTCGTTGTGGCAGGTGAAAATGCAGACAACTTTGTCGCCTATAGGTCTGGCGAAAGCGAATATTCACAGTGTATGCTGTAGACATATGTCTGCTCCCATGTCTGGCCAGACGAATATATTCACAGTTTCGTCCACTGACACCTAATACAATAGAATGCATTTTAACGCTCTCTCTCTGACACGTTATGTCATAAATGCGTTTACCAGTATGAGAAAGAAAAGGTAAAGTTGAGAATGGGGAAGAAAATATTTTTCGCAAACGAATGGATGCGAAAAATGGAGGGAAAAGGTAAAGAGTGATAATAGAATAGAGGACACAGGTGAAAGAAAAAGAAGAGGATATAGGCAATTTATTGATCATAAAACCTCTGTGACAGTATACATAGGGACAGTTTATGGAAAATACTGAGGGCTTATGGAATTCCAAGCTGCATAGTGTCAATCATAAAAAGCCTCTATGCCAACTTTACGTGTAGCGTTGGGTAGAGCAACCTAACCTTTGAGGTGAAGACAGGAGGACGACAGGGATGCCCCTTATCAACCACTCTATTTTTAACAGTCATAGACTGGGTGATGCGCCAGACAACAGAGGGCAGTCCAAGAGGAATAAGACGGACTACATTTTCTACATTGGAAGATCTGGAATATGCAGATGACATTGCACTACTAGCACATTCACATCAACATATCCAGTAAAATACGGATAGACTTAATAAGTATAGCTAGCAGGTGGGCTTGAACATCAATCTAAAGAAGACAGAGGTCATCACGCTCAATGTGAGCAACCCTGAGCCCATATCAGTAAGGAATCAGCAACTGGATGCCTTCACATACCTAGGATGCATAGTAACACCAGACGGCGGAGCAAGCAAAGACATCAACAACAGAATGAACAAAGCAAGAACATCCTTTTTTAGTCTAAACAACATCTGGAAGTCCTCTCAGTACAGCACAAGCACAAAATTAAGATTATATCAGAGCTGTGTGCTTTCTGTGCTTCTCTATGGTGCGGAATGCTGGAGAGTTACAGAGAAGGAAATGTCGAAATTGTCCTCTTTTCACACAACATGCCTAAGAAAAATTCTCCAAATCGTTTGGCCGAATACCATCACCAACCAAGATCTGCTTACTCGGAGCAAGCAAGAGGAAATGCACACCATCATAGCTGGCAGACGCTGGAGCTGGGTTGGCCATGTCCTCAGAAGAGACCCCGATGCCATCACAAGAACAGCTATGCTATGGACCCCTGAAGGAAAACAAAAGAGAGGCCAACCAAAAAACAACTTGGCGGAGAACTGTGGAGGCTGAGATGCAAAGAATGAACCAGAGTTGGGGCAATGTACGAAGGATGGCCACCAACCGAGCAAAGTGGAATCAATTTGTTGTTGCCCTACAAGACGACACCAGGCGTGATGGCCATGACTGCTTTGACGGTCGGCTGCTAAGGATCAAAGAAGAAAGAAACCGGATAATGTGCCGCGGGAACCACTGAGCTAAAGGATATAATTCAAGTCGTTTACCCAGGACAGAAGAAGGTCATATGGTAAAGAAACTCATGACGGCGCCAAGAGAAAACTTAAAGGCGTCTGGGTTGTTGACCAATACTTCTATGAAAATCTCCAGATTTGGTGCCTGGAATTGTTCGTACATTGAACAAACAGGGCAGACCTTGTTGCGGAACTCCCAGGGTAAGAGGGTCAGAGATAGACTGAAAAACACATGAAGAAGAGACATGGAGACATAAGTGAAAATGATGAGGAAGACGGGGAAAGAATTGACACGCTATAGGAGGATTTAACGCCCATGCTCCTTGGGAAGCCGAAAGGTAAGAACAAATTAATGTACGCATGAAATCAGAGTCAAGGAGTAGACAGGTATATCCCAAGCAGTAATGAATAATGTGTTAAGACAGATAGAAAATGTATCCTTTACTTCCGGTAGGTATGTGTGGTCAATGTATTAAAAGAATAAATAAAAGATACGTCTCGAATGTAAGCATAATTATTTTAATCCATCTGTGAATGTATACATTATGTGCAATATATATATATATATATATATATATATATATATATATATATATATATATATATATATATATATATATATATATATATAGAGAGAGAGAGAGAGAGAGAGAGAGAGAGAGAGAGAGAGGTATGATGTGTCAATACCTAAAGAAAGTTAAGTAATGTATGCAGATATTTGGAAATATACCTCATGCAAGTGAGAAGAGTGAGTGGCCAGAGGGATCGAAAGCATAGTACTGTAATTAGAATGTCATGAGAATAGCGATACAAGGAGGAGGAACTTACAAGGGGACTAAATGAAAATAATCAAGTCGGAGACAGACTCTTCTTATCTGTGGAAGAAAATTATTGAGGATAATGGGAGGTAATATATTTCTTTCTTTCCAGGACCAACATTGCTTGCCCATTCCAGTAACATGGTATGACCGATGTATTGTTTTCCTGGGTATAATGTTACCAATTATTTTTGAAGTATACGTTTATACTCGAATCTTCTACTGGGCCTTTATGCACATTCAGATAATGAAGCAGGTAATGTTTACTGTTTTGCAAGAATCTAAATGATATTTGATGTCCTTTTGTTGGTCACTGTTTAATTTAATTATTTCACTCTGGTATTAAGTTGTACTTTTGCATGTTATCGCAGGAAATACATAAATGTCATTAGGTTTTTCAACAAACTGTCAAAGTCTGCACTCAAGGCCAGTAGCATTTTAACAGCAAAAGATGATGGTTTTGTACATAATCACAGCATGTCCCATAAAAATTACACTGAATAAATGCAGCAAGACATTTCAGAAGAGTGCCGTTCTGGGCAGATGTCACAGCAGGAAGAAATATAGCATAGATACTTGATTTGCCTTTGAGTACACGAACATCTACCTCTATCGATCAAGTATAAGTCCAGTTGTTCATATTGTTTAACTTAGCCTGCTCTCTTTCGCTCTTTTGCAGCCAATACCAAGTTGAACACTCCTTGGTATTATTTACACTGTAGATCTAGGCTTTTCCAGTGGCTTTTCTACCATTCCGAAACGTGATGAGTTGAAGTCATGAGCTCCAATGAGTTCTAGTTTCCCCAGCTTGGCTTGCATTCAAAGCATCGTCACATCTGGTCCCAAGCTAGGAGTAAGAAGCGCGTGGCATACTGTGCATTTCCCGCCATCCAAGGGGGCTCTCCAACTATGCAGAGCTAAAATATTGTGCTCTGGTTCTGGGCTCTCCCAAGGAATTGTCACGTCCTGCACAGAGCTTCTTCTCAGCTCTTTCTGTCTATCGCTGAGTCCAAAGTGAGATCCGCCTGAATGCAGTCTAGATCAAAGAATCACGTCCGGGGCTCAAGCTTAGTATGCAATGCTGGGTTCTCAACAAGCTTCAGCTGTCAGATACGAGAAGCAGACAGATGTAATCAACTCAAATGCAAGTTGAAGATATGATGCTGGAAGAGTCTAAGTGCGTAGGTATGGCAGCACGGTCAGTAATTAAGATCTTGTAAGAAGACATAGAATACCATTGCTGTTTCTCAATAAAAAAAAAAAAATAAAAAGTAATTCAAGAAGTTACGCCCTGAGCGCGAAAACAGAGACAGAATGACAACTTTAAGCTATAGTTGCGTATATGAAAATCTAGGGATTTGTGTATATTCTATAAACCTCAGCGAGTAAAGAGAAGTGTTCGGGAGCGAAATTCAGAGTTTTTGCTCAAGTTCTGCTGAGATGTAGCTCAAAAGTTCCTTGATCGCATTCCAGCAGGGCTGTTGTGGCTCTTAGGAGGTTTTGCACGTTTTCTAACCTTTGTGTAAAGTGATAGCTCATATTAAATGTCGAACCCAGTGTGAGCGCATAAGACAAATTGTCTAACAATGAGTTGCTGGTCAACTATAAGAGTTGCTTAAGAGAGAACAGTTTATTCGCGCCTAGTTGGATTTGTGCATGGAAAGATTTTGTCACGACCGCATTCAAGTTTTCGCCTGGGACCTTTCCCTATTATCACAACTAAGTACCAGACCGCGCGATGTGCGTAGTAAGTACTTCTGAGTATACTTTTATAATGCTTGAACACTTATCTTGTCTTTGACCCACTATTCACAGAGCGTTAGCTCTTGGTGATTTTGATTGCCATAATGTGAAACCGTGCGGTTTTTATTATTTGTTCATATCTGCTATATAGGGTGTTTTAAATGGTTGGGTTCTTATAGTAGGAGGAGTTGTCTCATCTATTGCAGTGCTAGGCACAGCAACAGGTGATGTTCACTGTTTCGTATGGATGTTAGCAGTGTCTACAGTTTGGACTGTTTTTTGTGTCAATTCTATTTCTATGAGAGTTAAGTAAGCAGTGCCCTGTTCGTAATATGAAAATGTCTGTGTGATGTTTACTTCCAAGATGATTTATAGCATCTTTATTAGATGGTGCTGGTAGATGCTTCAAGAGCTGTCTTCCTGTTTTAGCCATTGGCCAGGTGTTTAGCTAGTTCTCTTTGCAGTTGTTTTTAATCATTTGTTTCGCTGCAGTGATGTTGACGGGCTGGTCCGTTTGTGACCTTGAGGCTACTCATGTCGCTAACTTATCAGCCTCTTCATTTAAGGGAATGTCTACATGTCTAGGTATCCACTGCATGAAGATGTCAATTCCGTATAGGTCATTAAGCTTGTGACACATTTCTATGATTTTTTTTTGGGTACTGTCTGTTGAGCTTATTCTCCAGTTCTATATGACCCTAAAGGCAGCCTGTGATTCCGATAAGATCACGATGTCATTGTGTTTCATTATTCTCAAAAAGCTTAAAGATCATAAGCAGCGTTTTTGTTTTAATGGCAGCAGCTTCTGTTTCATAGTCAGAGCAGTGGGCTTCAGAAGGGCCTAATATTTTGATTGGATCATCTTTGTGGGGTTAGTAATAATGATGGCTTTATATCCCACTGATTACGGCTTTAAAAGCTGATCCATCAGTGAAAGTATGGATGATGTCCTCTCCATAGAAGAAGATCGTTTCCATGGTGAGTGATCTCAGCAGTGTGGGTGGGAGGGTCTTGTCGGCTGTTAAGATGCCTACCTTCACTCTCCTCAGCTCGAGAGGCTCGACATTAGCAGAGATTTCACACGTGTTAATAGGAGTAGTTCGTAAGTCTCCACAAACAAACTAATGCTTGATTTTGGACGCGATCTACTCTGAGTCCCATTGAAGGAATGGCAGTGGCTTGTAGGGGAAGAGAGAGGTGAAGAATGAAATCGTACATACCCCAAATACAGGCGGCGCATGGTATTCTGGTCTGCACCTCACGTTGTGCTGGCAAGTCGTTTGATTAACGTCTGTATAGCAGAGTCTATATGTTTTTTGTATGCCAGTTTTGTGTCCAGCTGTACTTCCAGGTAGATTGGGTTGGTTTCCTTTATCAACGTTGTATTATCAAGTGTTAGGTTCAGCTCTCTTGTTTGCTTCTGGTTGCTGCAGGCAAAGCTGGAATAGACTGTTTTGGAGCTATTGATCATTAGTTTCCACAAGCTACAGTAGGTTGCTAGAGTTCTTAGGGCGCCAGTGAGTCCTTTTTGTAGCTGTAGGGAGAATTAGCTTTCTGTCCACATCACTAGGTCATCTGCAAACAAGGCATTGTGTATTTCTGAGATATTCTGCCAGGTCGTTGATGTGAAGTAGGAAACGAGTGAAGCTTAATGATGATGGCTGTGATAAGCCTTCCTGTATTGACCGTTTCTTTGATGCAACCCCTTTAAAAGTTGTATAGATTTGCTTGAACTCTATGAAGTTACAACTTTCCATGGGGCAAGTGCCTGTAATATTATACTGAAGCACATTAAAAACGCACCACCTGTATAATCCAGGAACAGAGTGTGAAATGTAAATATAAGTGTGTACAAGTTTACATATTTGGAATCTTTATTCATTTTCCTATGAATCCATGCTGGTCATTAATTTGTACATTTGATTGTTATGAAATTCATTGCATTCTGTGCAGGCAAGGGAGAAAACCAAAAATACAAAAAAATGCACGTGCGTTATCCTGCTGGAGAAGCTGCAAGTCTGGATAAATTGTGAACGCAGGAGCAACCAGTGCATCCAGAACCTCATCTCGATATGTCACAGCATTAACATTTCCACGGAAGACGTGAAGAGGCAAGCGATGGTGAAAACTGAATCCTCCCCAAATGTGAATACTGCCACCTCGAAATCGGTTGACACAGCAATCTGCAAAGCGCTCTTCACACCGTCGCTAAATCCGCATACGTCCATCTGCAAAGGATATGTTGAATCTGTTCTCTTCTGTGAATAGGACAGCATTCCACTCCAGTCTAGTCCATCTGATATGTTGCTCTGCCCATTGCAGGCGCTGCTGACGATGTCTGTGAGTCAAGTTTGGCCCAACATAAGGTCGTCTTGCAGTAAGGCCTGTATCTCTGAGTCGTCGTATGACTGTCATTCGAGAGACTTGCCCATGTCTACCCACTATTGCTCTTGCTGTTTGACTTGCCGGGAGAGTCAATTCCTTAGGTGACTCAGCACAATATGACGATCTTGCGCAGGTTTAGTAACTCGTGGTTGGCCACTCCGAAGTCTATCCCGGGCACTGCCAGTGGTTCCGTAACTTTCATTGAGACGTACAATAGTGCTGTGGTGGCAATTCATCCTTCTGGCAATGGCCCGCGAGCTCATTCCGGTCTCCAACATACCAATGGCTCGTTGGCGGTCGTTTTCAGATAGTCGTGGCATTTCAAGCACATGTACTGAGTGTTTTGTCTCAACGGCCTTTTTATACCGAGTATACTGCCACAACGTGTACACATTTTCAGGGTCATAGCTGTTGAGAATCGTGTTGCACGTGTAACTTTTATCGTTTTCATGTAGTCTGTACACACACCCATGGGTTGAATCTTGCACTTTCCATTCCAGCAGCCATTCGCTCTCTACCTCATGGCAAACACGGGGAAAATCCATTCCCACACTTTTTTTTGCCAGCTTCTCGGCATCAGTATATATAATAGTGGTGCGTTTTTAATGTGCTTCAGTATATTACCGGGGTATATGTTACTGCTCATGGTTAAAGTTTTATCTTCGTTTTAATGCAGCACGAGCCAGCATCAGTTGTTGTTATTGTTGTTATTATTGTTGTTGTTATTGATCCAGCGGCGCTTGGGCTCTCACCCTCCGTCCAATGCCATGTAGTGATATCTGCATGTTTTCGCAGTTGTTTTGTTTCTCCTTACAAGGTGTCCCACTTATCTGGCCTGGGAGGAAGGAGCATTTTCCTAACATCATCGAGTGCTGGGCACTCAAATAGGTGGTGGTCGGCAATTTTGTAGGAGTAGTTACATAGCTGATAACGAAAGAATATGACTACTGCACATTCAGGCATGTCGTACAAGGCGACTAGTATGATGGTGTGCATGGGGATTGAAACCTGATCACGTGAAAGACATTTTCACAGAAACCACCGCTGCAAGAACAAGTGTCTGCTTCGTGCGGGCTTCCTGCAAGGCTGGGGAGGCAGCTGCAGTGGTGTCTCGATGCTCTGTGGGGAGCACAAAGATAAATTCCGAGGATGACGATGATTGCAACAATTAGAGGTACGACAACAACTTATGACTTGTTTTCGATGTGCGTATGTCACAAACCTGATGATGATTGTTTAGCTTCAACCTAGGTTTCACAAACCTGATGATGATTGTTTAGCTTCAACCTTGGTTACGATTCATCTCCGTTGTTGCTCTCAGACAGCCTGACACTTTAGCTGGTACCACAGCAAGAAGCCTGTATCAATGCATATTCTCCTTCAGCAGTCGTTTCTGTAACAACTTGTTTCACATGATGAGAGCTGATGCCTTGTATAACCTCAAATCTTTATTTGTTTATTTTCCTTTCGTAAGATGTATGAGTAATTTTGCATCTTTGCCGAAATTACATTTCTTGTTGTTGTTGTGAATATTGCGTTGTGTATATCATTAAATATTTCGTTGATTTATTTATATTTGCGTCATCAAGCGTTTCTGTTATTTTTATTGTTTATGCTTAATCAAGAACGCAGCTTTTCCTTACCCCACGTGCTCCTAGCGGTCGCGCAGGAAAGAGAGTAAGGAAAGGCACAGTGCTTACACCATGCAATTCGTAAGAGAGGGCGAAGAAGAAGTTGTGTATACGTATGGCAACCTCACCCTGCAACATAAATTGCTACACACACAAAAAAACACTACTGCAAGAGCACATTATGTACGAGGGGCGTTCAGAAAGTAATGCACCACATCGTTTTTCTCAGCTAATAATGAAGATAGAAGCATGAAATTTTGCACACTTCAAATATGGCATGTGCCAATTGTGTGCACCAAATTGCACCGCAACCGGCCAAATAATACGGCTGCCCTAAACCGTTTAAATGGAGCGTGTTAGCAACTTGCGTTATAAGCAGCGAATTGTGATAGAATTTCTCGTTGCAGAGAAGGAAACTGTTGTGAACATTCACAAGCGTCTATGTGATGTGTATGGAAGTTTTGCAGTCGACAGGAGTACAGTCAGTCGCTGGGTTCAGAGAATCAAGGAATCAGGAAGTGGAGATACGGAGCTGCTTGATCGGGCGCGCTGTGGACGTCCTGCCACAGCCACCAACGCAGACATGTTGAAATGCGCTGACGGCATTATTCTTACTGATAGGCGAATCACTACTCAACAATTGGCCTTACAGCTGTCAGTCAGCATTGGTAGTGCCAATGCAGTTATAAAAACTCTCGGATTTTCTAACGTTTGCGCAAGATGGGTTCCTCGAAGTCTCACAAATGACCACCGATTGCAAAGGAAAGCAATTTCTTCTGAATTGTTGGAGCGTTTCAATGCTGATGGAGAGAACTTTTTGGCTAAGATCGTTACAGGTGACGAAACCTGGGCACATCATTTTGAACCTGAGACAAAAAGATAGTCAATGGAGTGGCATCATCCGCAATCACCACGAAGAAAGAAATTCAAGACAATTCCTTCAGCTGGAAAGGTCATGATCACTGTCTTTTGGGACATTGAAGGTGTGATTCTTGTGGACGTTATGCCAAGAGGAGAGACAATCAATTCGCAAGCTTACATTAAGACATTGAAAAAACTCAATCAACGTTTTCGCAGAGTTCGGCCGCACAAGAATCCAACAGATCTGCTTCTCCTTCACGACAATGCGCGACCTCACACAAGTCTGGCAACACGGGAAGCAATCACCAAATTGGGTTGGACTGTACTACCCCATCCACCCTATAGTAACGATTTGGCACCCTCTGATTTTCATCTATTTGGTCCACTTAAAGGTGCACTACGTGGAACAAGGGTTGAAGATGATGAAGGAGTGATTTATGCAGCGAAGAAATGGCTACATGTTCAAGACAAAATCTGGTACGGGCTAGGAATACATGCACTTGTTTCGCGCTGGCATAAAGCCGTACAAGTTGATGGGGATTATGTTGAATAATACCGATGTTTACATGACATATACATGTATATTGTGTATAAATTTCATGCTTTTTGAATAAACAGCCCCTGAGAAAAACGATGTGGTGCATTACTTTCTGAACGCCCCTCGTACATTGACGCATATTTCAGGGATAGGGGAAAATGTAATGGTCCCGTGCTCTTTAAGGAAAAACGCAATTAATTCTTTTTCTAATGCAGTTTGTGGGCATAAGCTTCCTAATCTGCCATAGTGGTCCACGAATTAAGGCCAGAGATTCAGAGTAAGGATTGTTTTAGAAAAAAAGGATGAACGATTACTCAAGAATTACGTTTGACAGTAGAAGAAATGTAGCGAGAGTATTGTTGTGTTGGAAGCTCTGGAAGACTGAAGGATGCCAACTGCAAAAAAAGCTGAGTTATCTCCGCTGCTGCAAGGTTTAAGGTTTTTATCATCGCCTCACTTCTCCAGTGTTTTTATAAGTCAATGACGAAAACAGGCTTGTAGACGATGTGCCCCCAGCTGTAGGGAATTCATCAAAATATATATCCTTGTGTGTGTGAAATGAGATATATAGTAGTATATTATGTCCAAACCAGGTCGTTTTCAGGCGGCGGCGCATAACTTTTATAAAGCAAAATACTCGATCGATTTCAGGCGGCGGCGTTTCAGGCGGCGGCGCATGACTTTTTATATAGCGATATATTTTAGCCGGGGGACTTCCTCTGACGATCAGACGCATGACTTGTTATATAGCAATAAATTTGTTCGATAATGGCGGGTGTGTTGTTTATACAAAATACTTAGACAATATATATATATATATAAAATATATAAAAATCGATAATGACGGAAAAATAAAAAATCGATACTAAGGGGGTTATTGAAGTAAGTGGGGGTTCTTTGTGCTGGCGTGGGTGACGATGTAGCGGGCGGGGTTAGGTTAGGGGGATTTTTGTGTGATGTTGGGTGTGTTATTTAGACATATATACATAGATATATACATACATATATACATATATATAAAATATAAAAAATCGATAATGACGGAAATATAAAAAATCGATAACGGCGGCTTAGGTTACTAAGGGGTTTTTTGAAGCGAGTGGAGCCTTTTTGTGCTGGCGAGGGTGACGTTGTATAGTGGGTGTACGTTAGGGGGGAATTTTTGTGTGATGTTGTATTGTGTTGTTGTATTGTGTGTTGATGTGTTTGTTTATGCATATATACATACAATATATATAAAAAATATAAAAAATCGATAATGACGGAAAATATAAAAAGTCGATAATGTTGGATTAGGTTACTAAGAGGGTTTGTGAAGTGAGTGGAGCCTTTGTGTGCTGGCGTGGGTGACGATGTATAGTGGGTGTAGGTTAGGGGGATTTTTTGTGTGTTGTGGTATGGTTTTGGGGGTGGAAGAGAGATATTTAAGATGTTGAGGGGAGATGTGGTGACGTTGTCAGGATGCACCTGTGGTGTGTCTGTTTATACATATATACATACTATATATATAAAATATAAAAAATCGATAATGACGGCAAATTTTTAAAAATCGATAATGTTGGATTAGGTTACTAAGAGGGTTTTTGAAGCGAGTGGAGCCTTTA
Source organism: Oreohelix idahoensis (assembly GCA_024509875.1). Classification (NCBI taxonomy): domain Eukaryota; kingdom Metazoa; phylum Mollusca; class Gastropoda; order Stylommatophora; family Oreohelicidae; genus Oreohelix; species Oreohelix idahoensis. The sequence continues at coordinate 14,971 of JAMPIV010010228.1, read as the reverse complement.
TTGCGCTGGCGTGGGTGACGATGTATGGTTGTAGCTGGCGGGGTGGGTTAGGGGGATTTTTGTGTGTGGGATGTTGGGTGTGTTATGTAGACATATATACATACATATATACATATACATATATATATATAAAATATAAAAAATCGATAATGACGGAAAATATAAAAAATCGATAATGTTGGCTTAGGTTACTAAGTGGGTTTTTGAAGCGAGGGGAGGTTTTTGTGCTGGCGAGGGTGACGATGCATGGGTGTAATGTAGCGGGCGGGGTTAGGTTAGGGGGGATTTTTGTGTGATGTTGGGTGTGTTATTTAGACATATATATATATATATATATATATATATATATATATATATATATATATATATATATATATATATATATATATATATATATATAATATAAAAAATCGATAATAACGGAAAATATTTCAAAAAATCGATAATTAGTCGGTTACTAAGGGGGTATTTGAATCGAGTGGAGTCTTTGTGTGCTGGCGACGGCGACGACACGTGGGTGTATTGTGGCAACGCAGGGGTGTATTGTGAGTAGTTGGCGGGGCTGCCGACTCCTGGAGTGTGTTGGTGTGTGGGTTTTTTGTGTGATGTTGTATTGTGCCCGTAGTGTGTTTGTTTAAGGCGGGTGTGCCAACAGCGAGAGGTGGGAATGAAGTGTTAGAGACTTGACTATACCAGGTCCAACGTCGAGAGGTGGGAGTGAAGTGTTAGAGACTTACTTATTTGAGTGCGCGTGTGTGTTCGTGTGTGTGTGCGCCTGTGTGTGGGTGTGTGTGTGTGTATGTGTGTGTGGGCACTCGCGTGCTTGGTTATGTGTCTGTGTGTGGGTGTGGGTATGTGCGGGTGTGGTTGTGTGTGTTTGTGTCTGTGTGTGTTGGGTTGTAGCAGGCGGGTGTGACAACAACGAGAGGTGGAAGTGAAGCGTTAGAGACTTGTCTATACCAGGTCTAACATCGAGAGGTGGGAGCGAAGTGTTAGAGACTTGGCTATACCATTTTTATGTAGATATTTTTGTGTGTTGTTGTATTGTGTATGACTCGGCATTGTGTTGTCTTTTTATTCAATACTTATACAATATATATTTAGACAGATATTAATATGTATACACACGATATTTATACATACCATATTTTAGACAGCATAGATAACAAAGGTTCTTTAAGTGTAATAAATATATATAATTCTTTTAAAAGAAGACAAAATGTCAAGCTAAAACACTAGTCTCAGTCACTTTGTAGGTCTCTTGAAACGTGTCCAACCTTGTTTGCACGCTAACTACAACTTGCTTAATGGAAAAACTAATCGATAGTTGACGCGTTGTGAAAATTATTTGTGTGCTGGCCTTGTGATTATATGACTCATGGTAAATCCATATTAGCTAAACCAACTAAGAATCCGCACCAAGCTTCCTGTTATGTTTAATTTTACTTTTCAGTCAAAGTAAAGTCAGCTCCTTTGGTTTTGAGAACATGCGTTTGTAACTTGTTTATTTGTCTTTTTTTAAAGGTTAAAGCACCTATTCCCGGTTCTGCATTTATTCTAATAGCAACAGTTGTATTAATCTTTGTTAGGTCTTTGTATCTTGTCTTTTTGAGCGCCAGAAATATTTAATTTACTCTTTCATACATTTTTTCTAAGATAAATTTTAGCTATCGTTATCATGAAATCTTATACTAACTGTTTCGCCAATAAATTTACAAGATTATTTTCTTTGTGAGAGAGTGAAGTGTTAGAGACTTACCTATACTACGTCTAGCGTGAAGAGGTAGAGTGAAGTGTTAGAGACTTGACAGTACTAGGCCAGCATGAAGAGGTGGGGGTGAAGTGTTAGAGACGACACTATAGCAGGGCCAGCAGGAAGACGTGGGGGTGAAATGTTAGAGACTTACCTATACTAGGTCTTGCATGAAGAGGTGGAGTGAAGTGTTAGAGACTTGACTGTACTAGGGCCAACATGAAGAGGTATGGTGAAGTGTTAGAGACGTCACTATAGCAGAGCCAGCATCGAGCGCTGTGGAAACAAAGATATTGATTTTGGATCTCTCTTTTGTGAGAAACGCACCTTTTATTACACGAGAACCCAAATACAGATTGGTTCACGGGCAGGTGTTCAAGTTGAATAAAGTACGAAGTATGAATTTTTCATAGGAAAATACGGCCCCAAAAAACCAGAGATTGATTTTCTTTTGTCTCCACCGGCGGGTAGCAATTATGTTGGTTTGATAGCAGGTGGACACCGCGATCAGTTTGTTGAGCTACGGGTGAGTGTGGGTTTTTTGTGTGCTTGTATTGTGTATGGTTCGGCAGTGTGACGCACAAGGGTTGGTGTTAGGAAACGAACTCGGTTCTGGGGATATTGGTTGCTAACAACTGGAGTTGATGTAGTGGTCAAACGTGTTACTGCATGTCATAATTTTTGCGGGACGACTTTCACACTGCCATTTCTTAATTTTGGTATCACAGTTTCATATTTCCATTTCGTAATTTTTTTGTTTTGTGTATTTCATGAAAGTTTAGGAATAGGTACACTGTCCAAAAGTGAACGCATCAGAACGTTGTTATCTATGTGGATGTGTTGTAGTCTTGTTACAAACAACAACAAGCTGATTTAGACGTAGCTTTAACATTTTTTTTATTGGAAGAAGTTGTGCTTTTACCCTTTTACATGAATATAACAACCGATTTGTTCCAAAACCTTCATGCAACTATGTTGCTTCTTGAATTGAGAAGAAGTAATTTTTATAACCACTCACTAAGTGAATTCTCTTTTTCCTGCCCGCTATAGAATAAAGAGGAAAATATAAAAAAAAGTAATACCTGTTATAGACGAAGATGACTCATGATCGGTGTGTGTGGTTTCACTTTTTTCATACGGGTGACATCTGGTGATAGGTTTTATATTGTCTCCCAAGCGGTTCAAACATGTGGCGACCACGGAAATGTAGTACATTAAATAAATGTAACTAAGTATTTGTTCCAGTTATCAAACAGGTATCTATGTTTTTGTCCTGCAATTTTCAAACTTTAGTAAAAGCTTTTCTTCCAAGCAGCAAAGAGGGTCCCACAATTTTCTCCCAGGCCTGCGCAAAGGATCCAACCTGTTGGTAAATAGATAAACTGACAAATACTTCTTTAAATATTTCTTACCGGTGTCAAAATATTTCTTACCGTTAGGCTTATTTTTAGTCTATTTTCCATTTCATATTTTTTGCGGCACGACATTCACACTGCCATTTCTTACTTCTGGTATCACAGTTTTCGTATTTCCATTTCTTAATTTTGGTATCACAATTTTCGTATTTACATTTCTTAAGTTTGGTCTCACAATTTTCATATTTCAATTTCTTAATTTTGGTATCACGGTTTTCATATTTCATAATTTCTGCATCACAACATTCACACTGTCATTTCATAATTTTTGTATCACAGTTTTTCATATTTCTTACTTTTGGTATCACAGTTGACATGGTCCGCAACCAGACGATCCGTCAAGGCCTGAAATCCCTTCCGCTGCAGACCCAAATAGAACAGTCCCAACTAAGATGGTTTGGCCATGTCTGCAGAATGGGAGAAGATCGGCTACCACGACAAGCATGGGAAACAAAGAGCCAGGGATCCAGACCTCCAGGACGACCCAGAGTCCTCTGGGAGGACAACATTAGACAATCTTTAAAGGACCGAGGACTAGAATGGAACCAGGCCAGGAAGAAGACAGCTGATAGAATGGTCTGGCGCTCTCTCTTCCAAACCTGTACACCTCACGGTAGAAGGGGAACGACTAAGTAAGTAAGTAAGGTATCACAGTTTTCATATTTCCATTTCTTAATTTTGGTATCACGATTTTCGTATTTCCATTTCTTAAGTTTGGTCTCACAATTTTCATATCTCCATTTCTTAAATTTGGTATCACAATTTTTCTTACCGTTGTCAAAATATTTCAACGAGGTATGAGCGCTAGTGTCTGTCGTTATCACACCACCTCTTCAGTAAAGTATGACCATGAGTGTCTGGGGTGTGTGTGTGTGTGTGAGCGCTCGCGTGCGTAATTGTGCGTCTGTGAGTGTTTGTGTCCGTGCGTGTGTGTGTGTGTGTGTCGGTTGTGTTGCGGTGTGTTGTATTGTATTGTGTTAAGTGTTGTTTATTTACATTTTGACTATAGTTAATTTTTTAATGCATGGGAAGTAACTCATGGAATTGTAGTCACTTCTATTTCTACAGTCGTCTAATCTTGATAGCTGTCGTCAAGAAGTTGTCTTATCTTGATAGTATAGTTGCCGATAGTTGTGTGAACGATTTTGAGTCATGTCCATATATGGAGCGCTCAGATCGCCAGTTCTTTGAAAACAGTTGGCAATCGCAATGTTTCAAGATTCATTTCCTTTTAAGGTTCGAGTCTTTAGTCGAACATCGTAGAACATTCTTCGTTTCGTAAGTTTAGCTGAGTTGTATTCGATTCGCGTGTTCTGCGCATGTCTCTGTTTGTGGCATTGTTTAAATGATTTCCGCCCAGGTCAGTCCGAGCAGAGAGGCTGGTAAGGCGAGACGTAGCGATGGGCTAGTCTTCGCTTAGTTTATTCAGGAAGGAGTCCTCATCATTGTTGTTCCTTTTTTGAGATGATATATCTCTATATTTATTCCAAATGCGTAAGTAAGTAAGTAAGATATGACAAGTTTGCTCAGCTCACGATCCCCTTATATTGTCACGCATCGATTGATGCCTGTCCTACGGACTATTTGCTTCCTGACCTTTATTGATGAATCTAGGTTTGATACTTTTGCTGTATAAGGAACATGGAGGACGATAATGTGACGCTCAAAAGACATGCCTGTCTTGTTGAGGTCAAAAATAGGAGACTAGATTTAATCTCCTAGTTGATATCTACTAGCTCTTATGGAAAGGGGAAGTTTACTACCTGACTACATGTACAGTTGATTACGATATCCTAAAAGGCATATGATGTACATTATTTTGATGCTGTCTGCTGTTCCAGCTGCATTGACTACATATGTAATAATGACTGTTTGATCGTACCTATGATGTACCTGCTTGTTTATGTCTACACACCTCGTCATTGTGGCGTCTATAATAAATTATACAAAAACCGTCACTAGCTGTTGAAAGCATCATTGACTTTTCACATCGTGAGTTAACGTGACGTCCTTGTGTGGATTGCCCTGCTTGTAATGCTCACTGTTTGAATACACATCTGCATCCTACACAAACCAGACCACAGATACCATACTATGTCTTCATCGCCTTCAAAAATTATGGCGTACAACAAAAAGACACTCCACATTTGGTGGCCATAAGCTGGTTTGGTCTGGTACCAGCATACACGGGGTCCCTTACCCGCTTCATTCAGCATTCTACATCTACATACAGAATTATGAAAGTACTCGGCGTTGCCCGGAAAAGGTCGAAATTGTAACTTTTTGCCAGAGGCAAGAAATTTGACAGTACCCGGCGTTGTTATATATTGCCGGATATGACAGACTGTTGCTGTTTAACTCAAGTGAAGCCAGTCGCTGCTGTCAAGGTGTCAAGTTGCTGTCGTTTGTGAAGGTCAAGTGCCGGTTGATACAAGTTGTTTTCTCAAGAAGGCCAAGTACCGATTTCAAGCAATTTACGGTTGAATAAGAAGGTCAAGTGCCGTTATTTACACTACCTGTACACTGCCTGTACTGTCTAGAAGCTCAAGTACCATCGTCATGGCAGTTGGAGCAGTCCAGATGTACCATCATCGTTGGATCTTCATTCCTTAGGACGCTGATTGTCATCTGTTTTTTCTGCTGTGGCTGACGTTTGGATACCCATAAGTTAAGTGGTCTGTTTGTTTGTGAACTGTGCCCTTATACTTCTACTGAGTCTTCTGTGTTTCATCTCATTCTTTTGTTTACATGTTATATGTTTATATGTTATTTGTATATTTATATTTATATGTTTATGTTTCTGCGGGTTTTCGGTTGGGCGGTGTCTCCCTTAGATCATACCACGTCATAGAGGTCGTCTATCGTGAGCGTTTTCTGTAGGGTGTGCAATTTCCGATACTGGAATTTGCAAAGCGACTTCTGTTGCTATTTTTTGTTAGTTGTGATGACATGTGTTAGTATTGTTTTCGTTATTTTTCTGCATTCTTTAGTTCTGTTTTGATTTGTTTGTATTTGCTAGTCTACTCTTTTCTATAGTTTAGTTTCATATACCATTTTTGTTTATACACTGTGGTGTCTTGTATTTGTATTATCTTCTCGTAGATATCATCACATTTTTTGTGATATTTCTTTAATTTTCGCTTTATTTTTTGTTGATTTCTACGAATGTTTTTGTATTGTTGCTAAATCTTTGTTATTGTTTACATTGTATTGTTTACATTGTATTGTTTACAGTGTAATGTTTACATTGTTATTGTTTACATTGTGATTGTGTTTACATAGTCATTGATTACACTTATAGTAGTTAATTCACATTTAATAGTGGGTTATGCTTATGCATTACTACTACACTGATGATTAATAAATGATGAATAGTATTGTGCACTATTGAATGGGAAGTGCACCTATGATCAAGAGTTGATTGATGATATTTCAAAAAGGTATATACACAAGTTCTTTGATATAAGACTTGTTTCCCACAGAGATTGGGATGATAATATAGTGTTGTGAGTAAACAAGTGCTTCATTTAAGACTTGTTATAATTAAATTTGAAATAAGATAATTAATTATTTCAGGTTGTGGACTCATATTATTACTCATCATGTCTACATTTGAGCACTTTATTGAGCAGGGTAAATTGCTTGGGAAGACTGGTGATAAGTTAGAAGAATTTGCAACTGCTCAATATGATAAAGCAATGGAAGCTGAACAAAAGAAACTGCAGATGCAGGTGGAAAATAAAAGATTAGAAAAACAAGCTGAGGCTGAAGAAAAAAAGTTACAAAGAGAAACAGATATTGAAAATAAAAGACTTGAAATAGAGGCTGAAAATAAAAGATTAGAAAAACAAGCTGAAGCTGAAGAAAGGAAGTTACAAAGAGAGTTTAGAGGTGATGCTTTGAGTATGTTAAGCATGGTAGATGAGCCTGACAAGAACAACTATGAGGTTGTCAGGGCTATATTGTTAAAAAAATACCAACTTGACGAAGACGGCTATCGTCTTCAATTTAAAAATATGTTGCCAGAAACTGGTGTGCAATTCTCTGAATTCATTTCAAAGACACGTCTTACTTTTTTACGTTGGGTGGAGCTGTCTAAGACAGAAAAAAACTTATGAAGGACTTATGGACTTAATACTTAGAGACAAAGTCATGTCTTCTGTCAATGAGTCTTTCCTTGCTTTCCTTCATGAACGTAAACCTAAAACAATAAAAGAAATGGAAGATTTCTGTAGCCAGTATATAACTGCGCATCCTCACGTAACCATTGGTAACTCTAAAGTAAAAGAAGGTCTGCCAGTTGCTTCGGCAGCACCTTATGGTCAAAACTCTAGTCATAGATTCCAACAAAATTTTGATAGGAAAAGTAACCGTAGTTACGGTCAAAATTATGGAAATCAATTTCAGGGTGATTCTTCGTCGAAGAATTGGAGACGAGCTGACAGTCCTCGTTACTTCCAACCTAATAATTTTAGGCATTTCAGAAGAGGATATGGTAACAGAGGCTTTTCCTCGCGTAGACCTCAAAACCAAACAAATAGATGTTCACATCAATGTGGACATGATAATAATCATGGAAACTGTAATTCGAAACAGGATAACAGTTATAATAAAGACAATAATAACTACAGAGATAATAACAACAGTGATAACTTCAGAGGTAATAGTAGTCGCGGTAGATCTCAATACAAAAAAAAGAGATATCAGCAGGCTAACTCGGTTCAACAAGAATCTCAGGGAGCCTGTAATCAGGTTTCTGATAATAAAAACTCTGACGCTGTCACTTGTTCTTCTTTTGACTTTGGGAGAGCAAACAAGTGCCCCCAATGCAGTACTTTGTTCGAACCAACTACAATATCGACTTTGAGTTGTGGTCACCCCTCTCCCGCTCTTCCTGCTTCGGTTGCACATGACGGGAGAGGTTTTTAATCCTACATAAGGGTCTTGTTAATAATACTCCGGTCTCACTACTTTTCGATTCCGGATGCACCACTATTGGTGTTAGACAATCGCTTGTAGATCCATCCTGTGCGACAGGAAGGGTTATCAAATGTGTCACATTTGGCGGCACTCTAGAGAAATATCCTACTGCTGTAATTCACATTGCCACTCCTTTCTTTACGGGAGATGTGCATGCCTGTCTCTTACCTAATCCTATTGCGGACCTTATTATTGGTCGTATCCATGGAGTTAGGGAATGTACCCCACAGCAGATTGCTGCTTGGGAAGATGATAATATGCAAGCTACCAATGCAGTGGTTACAAGAGCACAAGCTCTACAAACACCACAAACTTCGTTGAATAATGATAATGAAGTTCATAGCCAAGATAGTACCTTGGTTATTTCTCGTGACTCGTTCATAAAATTACAAGAAGAAGATCCGACGCTAAAAATATTCTTCATTCTTGCGAAGAAAGGTGATCCAAATAAGGATACACAAAGAAAATCTTGGATAGAAATGAAAAACGGCTACGTCAGCACATTCGCAAATTCTTGTTCCCAAGAGTATGAGAGTGCAAATATTGCAACATGCTCATGACTCGCAATGTGCTGGACACATGGGATTTTCCCGTACAAAGTCGAGAGTCCTTGCGGCTTTCTTTTGGCCCTTTGTTAACAAGGACATTCGTATATACTGCCGATCATGTCAGGTATGTCAGGAGGTCAAATCTAGAGGACCACGACATGCTGCGCCTATCCAGGCTGCTGACATCCCTATACGGCCATTTCAGAAAATGGCCATAGATATTATTGGCCCTTTTAAGATAAAGTCGGCCAGAGGACATCAGTTTATCCTTACATGTGTCGATATGTGCACACGTTGGCCAGAGGCTATCCCTCTAAAGAGCATATCTACTACAGATATCGCAGATGCTCTTTGGTTGATATTTTCTCGCTTGGGGTTCCCCAGAGAAATACTGTCAGACCATGGCACTCAACTCATATCTGATACTATGTCTCAAGTAATGTCTACCTTACACATTAAAAGATCTCTCAGTAGCATCTATCATCCTATGTCTAATGGGTTAGTTGAGCGTCTGAATAGAACGCTCAAGACTTTACTTGGTAAGATAACTGAAGATCATCCTCAAGATTGGGACAGGGTTTTACCCGCGGCTCTCTTTGCCTATAGAGAGGTCCCAAACGAGCACACAGGATTTTCTCCCTTTGAACTTGTCTTTGGCGCGCGTCCGCGCGGCCCTATGTCTTTATTACACGATCTCATCACTGCCGATGATATTAGTGATGACACTCAATCTTCATATGAGTATGTCATTGCTCTTAGGCAAAAGATCATTGAGGCATGCAAACTAGCGACTGCTTCGTCAGAAATTGCTAAAGAAAAAGCAAGGCAGTTTGCTAACAAGAACAGATGTCTACGACAACTTTGTCCAGGTGACAAAGCATTCGTTCTACTCCCCAGTAGGGAAAATAGACTTCTGATTGCATGGAAAGGTCCATATGCAATAGTCTCACGAATTTCCGATGTTGACTATGTGGTCGATATAGATGGAAAGCATAAAACTTTCCATATCAACATGCTGACGGAATTTCATGAGCGTCCAGACTATTTGCTGCCTATTTTCCAGGCAACGGACGATTCTTCTGTACCTCACGGTCATTACTCATCCCTGTCTGTCATACAGGATGAGGAATCGGTTTTTTCTGATGTTAATCTTCCTTTTCCAGTGGTTCCACTACATTCTATGGAATCTTGGAAAGATGTCTCCATTTCTCCTAATCTTTCTGTTGATGAACATCGTCAAGTCTCGTCGATGTTACAGACATTTAAGGATGTTCTAACCGACATCCCTGGTCACACGCAGGTCATAGAACATGACATAATTCTTACCGACAATAATCCTATTAGGGTTAGGCCGTATCCTATCCCTATACACTTTCAGTCACAAGTGGAAAAGGAATTGGATGCAATGATCCAATTAAACATAATTGAACCATCGACTTCTCCATATTCTTCTTCCATGGTTATTGTTCGGAAGAAAGATAAGAACATACGAATTTGCGTTGATTATCGCAAATTAAATCAAGTCACAAAGTTCGATGCTGAACCTATGCCTTTACTAGAAGATCTACTTATTAGACTTTCTAATTCTAAATTCTTCACTAAACTTGACTTGTCAAAAGGTTATTGGCAAGTGCCTTTAGCATATCATGCCAAACCTCTGACTGCTTTCTCTACACCTAGGGGTTTATTTCAATGGAATGTAATGCCCTTCGGTCTTATGAACGCCCCTGCTACTTTCGTTCGCATGATGCGTCGAATTCTTTCTCATCGTTCAGATGTCATCGCATACTTAGATGATATCTGTCTCTTCAGTGATTCTTGGGAAGATCACTATCTGGGTTTATATGACCTACTGTCTACTCTACGTGAGTATAATCTGACAGCAAAACCTTCTAAAGCTTATATTGGTTTTGGTGAAATTTCTTTCTTGGGTCATCGTGTTGGTCATGGTCTCTTGAAGACAGAAGACCATAATACTTCGAAAATATTGAACATCTCTGTACCTAAGACGAAGAAACAAGTCCGGAGTCTCTTGGGGTTAATTCAATTCTATGGGAGATTTATTCCGAATCTATCTTCGATAATGGCACCTCTGTCAACGTTGTTGAAGAAAGGGTCGCCTAATCTGATTCGTTGGTCTCAGGAATGTCAATCTTCCTTAGACCAGATTAAAAGTATATTTTCTTCTCCTCCCATCCTAAGATTACCTACTCTTGATAGAACTTTTGTTCTTCGAAGTGATGCTTCATCCACTGGGATCGGAGCAGCACTTATGCAGGAATATGCTGAAACTCTGCATCCTGTCATGTACATTTCTAGAAAACTAAATGCGGCAGAGAGGAACTACTCGGTTTTAGACCGTGAATTGTTGGCTATGGTTTGGTCTATTCTCAAACTACAAAGATTCCTCCTGGGCGCACATTTCATTCTAGAAACTGATCAGAAAGCTCTTACAGCTATTCAGACTAAGAACTTGAAGAGTTCGAGATCCACTCGATATGCTATTGCTCTTCAACCTTTTCACTTCACGGTACGAGCTATCCGTGGGTCGGATAATGTGATGGCTGTCATTCTGTCTAGATGCCCACATGATTCCAACTAATACTTCTGTTCTATTTCTAGATATACGACAGAGCCATAACACACCTATATTACTACAATACATTAGCACATCTGTCCTCACTTTAGGTGAACACATACTATTGTGCTTTGTTATCATCTTCTTCTGTTCCCATCTTTAATATAAGAAGAAGACTGAGTAGTTAATATAAGGGCCGAAAGTTCACTCGGTCACAATTGTTAATAATAATGTATTGTATAGTATGAAACATAATGGCTATTAAATAGAATTATATTGGTTGTTTTTTTCTCAGCATGTTATTGTTGATCAGAGAAGCTACCTTTCTGTTGTCAAACATGGAGAGTTCCACATTGTACACTTTCCTTGGAACGACAGGAGATGTGTCCTGGATCGTCATTTATGTTTAATTTCATTATGTAATGGTATTAATTAAACATTTAGATAATGTACTATTTAACATTTAATATCATATGTGTACATCCATTCTTAAGCGGTATTAGAGTATGACACTGCTATTTGATTATAATGATATGAACTTGCATATTTATATTGTATTTTCATGCAAGCGTAGTGTGTGTTGATGGCACCTCCCCGATATATATATTTTTTGAATAAGATTTTTTATCTGTTGAGAAATATTCTCACCAGACACTTTATGTGTCAATGTAGCCTCATATTAGGCAGTGCAATTAGTTATCCCCGCATAATTCGTGCGTTGGTAAACCGCTTTTGGTTTTACTCTTGGATATTAAAAAAAAAATGTTGCACATTTTTTTTTTATCGGGAGGTGGCGGTAATGTTGCGCTAAACTTGTCGCAACTTATTCTGACCATGCATTTTGACTATAGTTAATTTTTTAATGCATGGGAAGTAACTCATGGAATTGTAGTCACTTCTATTTCTACAGTCGTCTAATCTTGATAGCTGTCGTCAAGAAGTTGTCTTATCTTGATAGTATAGTTGTCGATAGTTGTGTGAACGATTTTGAGTCATGTCCATATATGGAGCGCTCAGATCGCCAGTTCTTTGAAAACAGTTGGCAATCGCAATGTTTCAAGATTCATTTCCTTTTAAGGTTCGAGTCTTTAGTCGAACATCGTAGAACATTCTTCGTTTCGTAAGTTTAGCTGAGTTGTATTCGATTCGCGTGTTCTGCGCATGTCTCTGTTTGTGGCATTGTTTAAATGATTTCCGCCCAGGTCAGTCCGAGCAGAGAGGCTGGTAAGGCGAGACGTAGCGATGGGCTAGTCTTCGCTTAGTTTATTCAGGAAGGAGTTCTCATCATTGTTGTTCCTTTTTTGAGATGATATATCTCTATATTATTCCAAATACCTGGAGGCATACGTGATTTATGTGATTTAATTCCTGATGAACAGGTAACTGAATCTTTCTTACTGAGTAACTTTATCGCCATCTTGTGATGTTGACTTTTGCTTAGTCTGCCTTATTATAAAGTCTGTGATATGACAAGTTTGCTCAGCTCACGATCCCCTTATATTGTCACGCATCGATTGATGCCTGTCCTACGGACTATTTGCTTCCTGACCTTTATTTATGGATCTAGGTTTGATACCTTTGCTGTATAAGGAACATAGAGGACGATAATGTGACGCTCAAAAGACATGCCTGTCTTGTTGAGGTCAAAAATAGGAGACTAGATTTAATCTCCTAGTTGATATCTACTAGCTCTTATGGAAAGGGGAAGTTTACTACCTGACTACATGTACAGTTGATTACGATATCCTAAAAGGCATATGATGTACATTATTTTGATGCTGTCTGCTGTTCCTGCTGCATTGACTACATATGTAATAATGACTGTTTGATCGTACCTATGATGTACCTGCTTGTTTATGTCTACACACCTCGTCATTGTGGCGTCTATAATAAATTATACAAAAACCGTCACTAGCTGTTGAAAGCATCATTGACTTTTCACATCGTGAGTTAACGTGACGTCCTTGTGTGGATTGCCCTGCTTGTAATGCTCACTGTTTGAATACACATCTGCATCCTACACAAACCAGACCACATATACCATACTATGTCTTCATCGCCTTCAACAATTATGGCGTACAACAAAAAGACACTCAACAGTCACACACCCTAACCGACTACAAAACAGTATGACTCATTCATCGTATACATTTTGATAATGTTTTCCTCACGAGCGCAGACCATCGATCGAGTTTAACAACGAGTGGTAAAAAGCACGGGCTTGTTGGGTTTTCTTAAAATGGTTGAAACTGGCCTCGACATTGTCCCGTTTGCAACCTGTAACACTAAGGAGTATCTAGTTGGTGCCATAATCTAGTCTGCCTGTGACATATATCTCTACGGTTGTGATCAATTAAACTGTCTATTTGGCCTTGTCCAACCTGGCCTTTGATATTACTTTTTATGTTGGAAACCTCGATTGTGTACGGGTCCTTTACATGACACTAGATAGACATTGGGGTGAGTAGATTTTATTACTCGATGCTAGACCTAGTCAAGTCTCTAACACTTCACTCCCACTTCTCGCTGCTGGCTCTTTTCATGTCTCTAACATTTCACTCCCACCTCTCGATGCTAGACCTAGTATAGTTTCTAACACTGCACTTCCACCTCTAGGTGTTGGCCCTAGTATAGTAACGTCTCTAACACTTCATTCCCACATCTCGCCGCTGGACCTGGTCATGTCTCTAACACTTCACTCCCACCTATAGATGTTATAACTGTTTGTAAAATATATATTGTAATATGTACGTATAACTGTTGTATAAATAAACAACACATAACACAATACAATACAACACACCGCAACACAACCGACACACACACACACACACGCGCACGCACACAAAAACTCACAGACGCACAATTACGCACGCGAGCGCTCACACACACACAGACACACACACACACACCCCAGACACTCATAGTCATACTTTACTGAAGAGGTGGTGTGATAACGACAGACACTAGCGCTCATACCTCGTTGAAATATTTTGACAACGGTAAGAAAAATTGTGATACCAAATTTAAGAAATGGAGATATGAAAATTGTGAGACCAAACTTAAGAAATGGAAATACGAAAATCGTGACACCAAAATTAAGAAATGGAAATATGAAAACTGTGATACCAAAAGTAAGAAATATGAAAAACTGTGATACAAAAATTATGAATTGACAGTGTGAGTGTTGTGATGCAGAAATTATGAAATATGAAAACCGTGATACCAAAATTAAGAAATTGAAATATGAAAATTGTGAGACCAAACTTAAGTAATATAAACACGAAAATTGTGATACCAAAATTAAGAAATGGAAATACGAAAACTGTGATACCAAAAGTAAGAAATGGCAGTGTGAATGTCGTGCCGCAAAAATTATGAAATGGAAAATAGACTAAAAAAGCCTAACGGTAAGAAATATTTTGACACCTGTAAGAAATATTTAAAGAAGTATTTGTCAGTTTATCTATTTACCAACAGGTTGGATCCTTTGCGCAGGCCTGGGAGAAAATTGTGGGACCCTCTTTGCTGCCTGGAAGAAAAGCTTTTACTAAAGTTTGAAAATTGCAGGACAAAAACATAGATACCTGTTTGATAACTGGAACAAATACTTAGTTACATTTATTTAATGTACTACATTTCCGTGGTCGCCGCATGTTTAAACCGCTTGGGAGACAATATAAAACCTATCAACCAG